>ML802511.1:107669-119514 GCA_009831015.1 Picea engelmannii
ATCTTGTACTTGAACATTTAAGTGGGGTAAAAGGAGGTTTCCCCCTCGAAGAGGCTTATTATCTAAAATTATCTCTTTTTCAAGGCGTTGAGTACTTTTTCTGAGGTTTTTCTATGCTATATTGATGTTTGGTTCTTAACATAAACAGGGGTGGTGGTAAGGCAAAATTTGTGTGGGGCCGGTCCCAACAACAAAAATTCGATGATTTGAATCAGCGCTTGTGCTCATCCATAGTACTTTCACTACCAGACTTGCAACATCCCTTTGATATTGAGATAGATGCTTCAGACTATGCTATGGGCACTGTTCTCACTCAACACGACCACCCCATGGCCTATCATAGTGAGACACTGTCAGATACTGTCCGTAAGTACCCTACTTATGACAAAGAAATGTACTCCATTGTGCAAGTATTCCGCCAGTGGAGACATTACATTATTGGGAAGGAGACAGTCATTCGTACTGATCATAAGCCACTGCATTTCATGCAGACGTAGGGGAAATTGCAGAATGACCACCATCAAAAGTGGTCCACATACTTGTAGCAATTCCACCTCAACATCAAGTATAAAATAGGAAGCACCAATCGCGTCATTGATTGCCTTAGCAGACTGCCAGTCGTGACACTCACCACGGTGATAGACTCTTGCGGCCATGAGACATCTAGATGGCCCCAACTCTATGAGACAGACCCTGACTTCACCACCACCTACCAAATGTTGGGTGCAAATGCAGTTGTCGATAATTTCCATCTTCAGGATGGGTTGTTGTGTCATTAGGTCCATATCTATGTTCCATCAAGTGAGCGAGCGAAGATGATCTAGGAAGCCCACTACAGTCAGGTGGTAGGACACTTTGGCATCGAAAATATAGTGGCTATGCTACAGAAACATTTCTACTGGCCGAAAATTCGACAGGAGGTCGGAAAGTATATCAGGTTCTACACTGCCTGCACTATTGCCAAACCGACCACTAAGAAACAGGGCCTGTACACCCCTCTTCCTACTCCTGACAGGCCATGGGAATCCATCTCAATGAACTACATGTCGGGCCTCCCATCCACCAAGTGGGGAAATGATTGTGTCTTTATGGTTGTTGATCGCTTTTCTAAGATGGAGATTCTGGTTGCTTGCAAGAAGATCATCATAGTAGAGGCCACTACCAAGCTCTTCTTTGAATGAGTCTGGGTACATTTTGGAATCCCACAAACCATTGTCTCAGATCGGTATAGTCGATTTCTCATCACATTCTGGTCAAGCCTCTGGTCACTGCTAGACACCAAGCTCACTAAATCCACGGCCTTCCACCCCTAGTTAGATGGCCAAACTGACGTTGTAAATAGAATGATTGTGCATATCCTTTGCATGTATAATTCAAAGAACCCTCTCACATGGGATGAGAGCCTTCCCTATTTCCAACATAGCTACAACCGAGCCTTGCATAGCTCAACCAACCACAACCCCTTTCAAGTGGGGTTGGGATTCCAACCATTGGGTCCCATATATGTTGCACTTCCCCTTGCGGTCACCTCAACTGACTCATCTCCTACTCCAACTGAAGCTGACAAAGCCACTCGATTCATTGAGTGGATCCAGCACATCTGCCAACAGGTTCTGGATATCCTACAAAATTCCAATGACAAGTACAAACAACGCCATGATCAACATCGGGTGCTACATAAGTTTCAGGTGAGAGAAAAAGTTTGGTTGCACTTGCAGAAAGAACACCTTGTGGACCCCATCAAAAGCTTCTCCCACTCCATTATGGACTGTACACTATCACCAAGGCTGTGGGGGATAATTATTTTTAGCTCAACATTCCTCCTTTCCTTGGCCTGCACCCAGTGTTCAACATGGATCTCCTTCGTCCATATTTCCCTCCATTATTGGACACCTCAGAAGTAGCAGAACAAATGACACCAACAGAGATCAACCCCATCTGCATACAACAGAAATATAATGATCAGATTGTGGACAGAAATATCAAGGGCACTCGACAACAAAGGATCCAACTTTATCGAGTCATCAAAGCAGGGTAGCTCCTGCACTAAGGCAAGTGGCTCACCCGGGGCCAAATTCAGCAGAAATTTCCTCATCTAATGGGGGAACTCAACGCAATGGATACCATTTCTTCCTAAGGATGGAGGATTGATCCAGATGAATATCGGTGGCCACCCACCTTTTTCAACTGGCTCAAAACAATTTTCTAACAATTTTGGCAATTTACTATTTTTAGTAGTTTTAACTTCCGGGGCCATTTTGAGGGCCTAAATGAAGTTTTTTCGGTATCGAGCTCCTCAAAGATAACCAAAGGCATGATTGAGCCCCCAAAATGAATCTCCTCGATGATATCGTTCCAACGGGCTATCACATGCCTAAAATAGAGATCGTAGGCAAAAGTTATGACCCCGGGAAGTTGATGTACTAACTTACCCAAATGGGGCCCACATGACTTTTGGCACTTCATCTCCTAGGGTTAGGTTTTTGGATGCCTAGGGTTTTTGGTATTCTTTATTATTGTAAAAATGCCTTCAGAACCTCATTGCAACCTTCTTCTTGCGAATGCGCGCTGCCGTCACATCTCTTCTCAGAGATAAGCCACCACCACTCCAACAAGCTTGTTCCCATTGCATTTTACAGTTTCAGCTTATTTCGTTATTGAATAGAAAACCAATTTTACTGTATCTCTATTATTTTGTGTTAAGCACCTGTTAATAATCTGTATTCATTTCGTTCTGCTCATAAAATCTGGATCAGTGGTATGAAAGCAGTCTGCTCCTTGCCGTCTTAATGCATGTCCCCAACGAGGTCGGAGTACAAAGAGTTGGGTCTCAAGCTTGTTTCTCTTGAGAACAGAAGCTCTCGCACGCCCAAGATACCTCCCATGGTAGGAGAAAATAAAGATGAAGGGACAGGAGATCCTTTCAAACTATTGATTGAGGAATCCCTCATGCAACAGAGGAATGAGATGATGGATAGTTTCGCCCAAATCCTTCGGCGACTACCAACAGGAAACACATCTTCTTCGAACGGAGGCGTCGCCCCCTTCAAGGTACAAATAAACTTTGATATTCCTATATTTGAAGGTCATATAGATGCAGATTTTGTAGACAAGTGGTTGAATCTACTAGAAGGGTATTTTTATGTTCATAAATTTTTGAATAGAGAAAAGATTACTTTGCGCTCCTCAAAGTCGTTCCTCATGTCAAATATTGGTGGGAAGCTTTCTATGAACAAAAGGAAACAAAGGAAACCTCATTATTTTCAGTCACTAGACATTGATCTAACGGTCATCGGGTATTCGGAATTGGTAATCCAATGGCCATTATCGTTCTTCCTCTTGAGCTTTCAGTTTTCTAAGTGTTCAAAGGTCTTAACCTTTGCTCCTCTTGTGTGTTTGTCTTTTGAACCTCGACTGTACTTCTGGAAAGTGCAAAGTGCTATCTCTATCTCTTTTGAGATTTGATTGCTACATACTCTCGAGGTTTAGTTCACTGTTATTCTTTCCATCAATGACAAGAACATTATTCCTGTTAAACATGCCAAAACTCTCCCCCTTTAGCATTGATGGAAACCCTGAAGGACTGCACTATTTTGCATAGACCTTCAAATGTAGTATCCAAACCACTCCTTTTCTCCCCCTTTGACATCAATATAAGAAAAAACATGCTCCCCCTGAGCGATTGCAGTATTTTTCGGAGGTATCAGATATTCAACCAACACATACTACCCATGACCAGATGGACTATTTAACTTGGTAATAGGGCCACGCCCAACTTATGGTGTAGATACTCAAACTGATCTTTTGCAAGCGGTTTAGTGAAGATATCAACAATCTGATCTTTGGATGGAATATAATGCAAAGAAACAACAGTGTTGGTCACCTTTTCCCTCAAGAAGTGATACTTGATGGGTATATGCTTTGTCTTGCAGTGAAATATAGGATTCTTTGACACACTAATTGCACTAGTATTATCACAATGGATTGGAATTGGTGCATTATACTTTACCTCCAAGTCTACAAGTGCCTGAATCATCCATAATACTTGGGTACAAAAATTGGCAGCTGCAATCTATTCAACTTCTGTAGTTGATAAAGAAATGGAACCTTTCTTATTGCTTAACCATGCTACAAGAGAATCTCCTAAGAAGAATGCACCTCCACTCATGCTTTTCCTTTCATCCACGTAGTTAGCCCAATCAACATCTGAATAGATTGATAGTTGAAAATTATGGTTTCTAGGATACCATAGGCCATAGTTCATTTTTCCTTTCAAGTATCTGAATATTCTTTTGACAGCTAACAAATGACTCTGTTTAGGTGCAACTTGATACCTTCCTACCATTCCAACAACATGTATTATGTCTGGACGATATGTTGTGATGTACAATAGGCCACTTATCATATACCTATAGGAACTCTGATTAACATCAAGTGAGTCATCATCCTTTCTTAACTTGCATCCAGTGACCATAGGTGTGCTCATAGGTGTATAATCTTCCATTTGAAGTCTTTTCAACATTTCTCTTAGATATTTCTCTTGAGAAATAAATAATCCTTCAGAGCTCTGAGTAATTTGCAAACCAAGGAAAAATGACAGTTCCCCTATCATAGACATTTCAAATTCAGACTGCACGGCAGAGGAAAACCATTGTACCGACGAAGCATTATTGCTTCTGAAGATGATGTCATCTACATAGACCAGCACAATGAGAAAATAATTACCCTCTGTTTTGATATATAGATTGTTGTCAATTGTGTTGGTTGTGGAGCCTAATTATCTTCCTGATTTAGAGGTCTTTTACTTTCAACCATGTTTATACCCCATGAAGTATTTACACCCCAGAAGTATGTACACTCTTCCACGCGGGGTAGTGTAGAGGCGGGGTACCCCCTCTGTGGGGTCCGGGGGGGCTATCCCCCCGACTAGGGGGTCTAGGGGCAAGTGGGCCCCCAGTGAGGATTCGGGGGCTAAGCCCCCAAAGAAAAAATTGCCTTGTAAAAGTATATTGTAATTTCATTGTAAACCTGGACCGTTCATTATAAGGTCGCAGATCTAACGATAGAGATTATGTTAGGGTTTTTTTCCCTAGAAGGCAACCCTCTTTTATGAGGGAAATGTATTGCGGCTATGTATGTTGCTGGGTATTGTATTCTAAGAGAGGAGACTGTGAGAGAAAGAAGAGGAAGTTACAGTGGGTTTTGTTGTAGGTTGTATCTCTTCATTTTGATGGATATAATAAAGAAAGGACCTGGCAATTTCTCTGGTGGACGTAGCCCACACTGGGTGAACCACGTAAATCTGTGTCTCTCTTGTATTGTGTATCTTCTGTGTTTTGTTTCCACATTTGTTTTATTTTATTGCTCCGCAGTCCTATTTTTCTAACAACTGGTATTAGAGCGTAAGGTAACTCGCAGGAAAAGAGGGTTCCTGGTTCAAGTGGGAGCAATGTCAGAAGATGGAAAGTTTAGGGTCGAGAAATTTAACGACCAAAACTACCAGTTATGGAAGATGTAGATGGAAGATTATTTATATCAGAAGGATCTATTCCTACCATTGAGTGGAGTAGCAAAGAAGTCGGCGGCCATGAAGGACAAAGAATGGGATATTCCTGACAGAAAGGCTCTAGGAACGATACGACTGAGCCTAGCAGCGTCGGTGGCTTTCAATATCTCGAAAGAAAAGACAACGAAGGGTTTGATGGATGCATTGGCCAAATTGTATGAAAAACCCTCGGCATCCGATAAGGTATTTCTAATGAAGAGATTATTTAATATGAAGATGTTGGAAGGTGGGTATGTTGCAAATCATTTAAATGAATTTAATACAATTACTAATCAACTAAGTTATGTAAAAGTGGATTTTGATGATGAGGTTAGGGCTCTTCTAATCTTGTGCTCATTGCCAGAAAGCTAGAATGGCTTGGTCATGGCTGTAAGTAAATCTGTCTCTGGTTCAAATACTTTAAAATTTGATGTTGCTTTTGGTGTTATCCTTAGTGCGGAAATGCAATGGAAAAGCACAGGTGATACATCAGGTAATGCGTTGAGCATGGAGAACAGGGGAAGACAAAAGGATAGAGGAAAGGGCTTAGGGAACCGTGGGAATTCTAGGAAGGGTAGATCCAAATTCAGACTTGGAAAGATAGAGTGATGGAATTGTGGGAAGAAAGGACATATGAAGAAAGACTACAGAGCTCCAAAGAAATAAAGAGATGGACAACATGAGAGAAACCAGGAAGCAAATGTAACAGGTGATGTGTTACAAGATGCTTTGATTCTTTCTGTAGATAATATTTTTGAGTCTTGGGTAGTAGATTCATGGGCTTCATTTCATGCCACAGCCCATAGGAAACATTTTCTAGATTATGTTCAAGGTGATTATGGACAGGTTCATTTGGGTGATGATGCACCATGCAAAATTGTCGGAATGGGAAAGGTAAAAATAAAGAAACGCAATGGAAACCAATGGTTGTTGAAAGAGGTAAGACATATTCCAGATTTAAGGAAAAATCTAATTTCAATAGGGCAGTTGGAAAGTGAAGGTTGTATATCCATATTTACATATAAGACGTGGAAGGTCATCAAAGGATCATTGGTGATAGCGAAAGGCGACAAGGTAGGTACATTTTATTTATGTACTGGTAATACTGACTCTTCTATATCTTTAGCTTCTACAGGAGTGGATATAGCACTATGGAATCATAGGATGGGACACATGAGTGAGAAGGGTATGCAGATACTTCACAAAAGAAACTTGCTGCCCGATCTTAAACAAATTGATTTGGACTTCTGTGAGCATTGTGTTTATGGAAAACAAAAGAGAGTCAGATTTCTCAGAGTCGGAAAAGAAAAGAAGAATGAAAGGTTTGAGCTTGTGCATACAGATGTATGGGGACTAGCTCAGGTATCATCTCTTGGTGGATCATTATTATGTTACTTTTATTGATGATGCAACTAGAAAAACTTGGGTTTATTGCATTCGTGATGCAGGAGCATCGTCAACATCAAGCGAGCGTGGGGGAAAGCGCCACACATTTTGAGCATATGTTAAATTGTTTAAAACTTTTGAAGAGTGGATGTGCCAAACTTAAATGTGATAGCTAAGGAGAGGCGTACTTATGTATTGTAAAGGACCTTGAGCGATTTTCTCTTGTCCTTAGTAGGTAGAAGACATTTATGTAAGTAGGTAGAATTGAATATTAGATTAGACAGTTTTAGAAGGACTGGAGGGAAAACGGATATAGACACCCTCATTGTGTATTTTGTAACATTATTGAAGAGCATAGGAGAGAAGTAGAGAGCTGTGTAGCAGACTCCATGTACAGAAGTTCTGAATTAATACAAATAAGTTGGGATTCAGATTCATGGTGTTCGTATATTCTTTGTGTATGCGTCTTCAGATGTTATGCTTCTTGAATGTTTTTCTCTTTTTGTTGAGAAATTGCTTTTATACTATGTATGAATGATTTCTTGTTGAGTGTTTGAAATCTGAGAGAGGAAGAGTAAGAGGAATGAGTTTCAATTGTTTCTCTATATGAGCAAGAGATTCCTGCAAGGAGTGCGTTGACGAAGGGATCAGGTAGTTTAACTCTTGTTCTCGTTCACCCAGAGTGCATTTGGGCACAGGAGCCGTGCAAGGAGTGCGTAGTCTGAGTGAGGTTTCAGGGTTGCGAACCTGAGCAAAATATCAAAAGACTATTGTTGCAGGTGTGCGCAGAGTCGAAGGGTTCTTAGATATTTGAAACTACCTGAAGGTTTCCGCAAGGAGTGCATGTAAGAACCCTCTTTGAGGCTCGAAGTTGTGAGAAGCTCTGGAGGAGTAAGGCCTTTGAAACCATTGAGGGACATTAGAAGTTTGTAGTGCAAGCAAATAAGTCCAGGGAGGATTTCTTGGTTTTCCTTCGGATAAATCATCAAAGGGAAGAAATCAATGGTCTGGAATCTGTGGGGAGGATTAGCGAAACCCCACCAGCCGTCATATCTGCCAGAGAAGCGAGGAGGTTATAGTTGAATCTAGAGTTCAAGCTTAGGAGATTGTGGACCGTTGGATCTGCACATAGATACCCGTCAGTTGTTGGATTGACCGAGAGTTGCACAAAGGTTAAGCTTCGTGAATGGGAGGAGGAAAGTTCCGACGAGAGGCATGGCGACAGTCGTGGCTATCGGGGAAAATCCCGACAGGGAAGCCAAATCGGCATATCGGGATTCATCTTTTCATGAATCCTAAAGACAAAGTAACCAGAGAATTTGAAATCGTGAATCGCAAAATAGCGAGGAGCAGCGAGGAACATCCATCCTTGAGGACGTGTGGCTGAGATCGAAGCTTTCGGGAAATTTCCCGAAAGGAAAAGTCATCTATCGAAAAATTCAAGCATTGGGGAATCGGGGATTCTGTGGATGAGAGGTTTAGTGCATTTCGATATTTGAAACACTGAATCTCGACAAAGGATAATATTGCGGTCATACCAAGGTAGGCCACATGACTAGGGCATAGCCAGGAGGGAATAAAGCGCAAAGGGAGCATATCGGGAAAGCGGAGATCAGGAAATCGGGAACCAAAAGGTCATGACATCGGGATTTTGAAAACCCCGAAACCCGATAGTGATTTTCTGTTTTGAATGGAGAAGGGACCAGGCCTAAACGTTTTAAGGTGCCGAGAAAGACCTGTGGGTCAGATTTAAGTAAAGGTTCTAGGGGAGAATCGAAGGAGCCACTCCGGCTCGAGGGTGAACTTTGAACGATCCTTAAAGACAGGGAGGTCAGTGCAGAGGCCTTTTTCCGAGGCAAGGGGTGCGACTGAGTCAGGTTTGGTATCAGATTGCAGAAAAGTTTCTTTCTTTCTGTAGCAGAGAAAAAGGAGAATTCACCATGCCGCCGAGGAGAAGGGATAGACAATCACCCAATCCGGAAGAGGAGAGGGGAATGCCGAGAAGAAGGGGTAGACAGATGAAAAATCCAGAAATGGAAAGAGAGATGCGTGATCTACGAGCTAGACTCAAAGACATGGAGACAACACAAAGACTCACAGTCAGTGATGGGGATCTAAGTGATTCTGAAAGTGAAGTTGAGGCTGAACAAGAAGAAGAAGTTGCAGTTGAAGATGCATCAAACGAACGTTTGATCAGAGCTATTGCAAGAATGGGTGCAAAAGAAAAAATGGACATTCTAGTTTATGAGGGAAACTTGGATGTAGAGGAGCTTCTAGATTGGATTAGAGCTCTAGACACATACTTCGACTATGAAGATTTCGAAGAAGACAAGAAAGTCAAGCATGCTGTCACAAGGTTGAAGGGACATGCAACATTGTGGTGGGATGAACTACAAGTTGACAGACACTGCAAGGGCAAGCAGAAAATCAAGAGATGGGACAGGATGATTGCAAAGATGAAGGCAAAATTCATCCCCAGGGATTACCATATTTCTCTGGTCAGGAGGATGCAGAACCTTAGACAGAAGCTAATGACAGTGAAAGAATATATTGAAGAATTTTACAGGCTGAATATTAGGGCAGGTCATTGTGAGAGCGATGATGAAAAAGTAGCCAGGTATATGAATGGCCTGAGATATTAAATTTAGGATGAGATGAGTATGTTGACCATCCGAACGGTGGGAGATGCTTATCATATGGATCTGAAAGCTGAAGAGAAGCTGAGATGAAAGAAGAGTCAGAGGGGCAGAGGCAGAAGTCAGCCCAGAGGCAAATTAGTTGCCCAAAAAAGAACCAAGAAGCCCAGAGACGACTGGAAGAAACCTCAGACATGAAGTGAGAGAGGTGGAAGCTCACAGCGAGGGCAACATACTGAGCAGAGAGGGGGGTATGCTAATAATAATACTTTTCCTCGTACTAGAGGTTGGGGAAGAGGAAGAGGTCGAGTAATCACATGCTTCACATGTGGAAAGAACGAGCACAAGTCTTATGAGTGTCCTGATAAAAATAAAGAGGTTGAAGAGACTCACATCGCCGAGGCACAGAGGCGAGATGTTGAGGCAGAAGACGCTGAAGGCAGAAGATCATTGATGATGCGAAAATTTCTTTTGACACCCGAAAAGGAGGTGGAGAGTTCAGTCCAAAGGACTAGACTTTTTTGGACTGCTTGCAAAACCAAGGACAGAGTGTGAAAGTTCATTGTGGACAATGGTAGCACAGATAATCTCGTTTCAACCGAGATGGTAGAAAAGATGGAGTTGGAGACGATTGAACAACCGAGCCCATACAAAGTTTCATGGCTACAAAAAGGACATCAGGTAAATGTCACTAAACAATGTTTAGTTGAATTTAAGATAGGAGGATATAATGATAAGATCTTGTGTGATGTTATTCCCATAGATGTTTGTCATCTATTGATGGGTAGACCATGGCAATATGACAGGAATGTGGTTCATGATGGGAGGATGAACACATACACCCTAGAGAAGAATGGGAGGACACACATGTTGCTTCCAATTAAAGATAAGGAGGTGATGCCGGAAATAAGAAACACTGTACTTCTCATGAGTGGGAAGGAACTCCTTACCGAGGTTAAGAAGAAGGAGGATCCACAGTTTATTGTGGTCAGAAAACCGAGAATTGTTTTGACCAACACAAGAGTGGATGATTTACTAGAAGAGGTTCAGGGACTGCTAGGAGAGTTCGCTGACATAGTAGTGGATGAACTACCTCGTTTGTTGCCACCTATAATAAGTGTGAGTCACCATATTGATCTCATACCTGGAGCCATTTTTCCAAACAAAGCCGCGTACAGATTGATCCCGCGGGAGAATGAAGAGGTTAAAAGGTAGGTCCAGAATTTGTTGAACAAGGGTTTGGTCAGGGAAAGCTTGAGTCTGTGTGTTGTTTCGACAGTACTCAGTCCGAAGAAAGATAGAGGCTGGAGGATTTGTATTGATTCAAGGGTGATTAATAAGATAACTATCAGGTACAAATTCCCATTGCCAAGAATGGATGATTTGATGGATTTCTTAAGTGGAACAAAATATTTTTCAAAGATTGATTTGAAAAGTGGATATCACCAGATTCACATGAGGGAAGGAGATGAATGGAAAACAACATTCAAAACAAATGAAGGGCTGCATGAATGGCTTGTTATGCCATTTGGCTTAACAAATGCACCAATTACCTTTATGAGGTTGATGAATGAAGTCCTGAAGGATTTCATCGGAAAAATTTGTTATCGTATATCTGGATGATATATTGATTTTCAGTAAAACGGAAGTTGAACATCTGAAGCATTTGGCCATTGTGATGAAGAGATTACAGCAAGAGAAGTTGCTGATAAACATGAAGAAGTCCTCATTCATGAAGACAGAGCTCATTTACTTGGGATTTGTTATTTCTGCAGATGAGTTGAGGATGGATCCAGATAAGGTGGAGGTAATAAAAAATTGGCCATCACCGAAGAACATATTTGAGGTGAGAAGTTTTCATAGGTTAGCTAGTTTCTACCAGAAGTTCATTAGGAATTTCAGTGGAATTAGCGCAGGGATGATGGACACAGTGAAGAAAAGACACAAATCTTTTCATTGGACTGAAGAGGCTGAAAAGAGTTTCAATCTATTGAAGAGGAAGATCACAGAACGACCAGTTTTGGTGTTGCCGGATTTCCGAAAAACATTTCAAGTGAAATGCGATGCAAGTGGATTTGCAATCGGGGAAGTCTTAAGTCAAGAAGATAGGCCGATAGCATACTTCAGTGAGAAGATGAATGAAGCGAAAGTGAAATACTCCACTTATGATAAGGAATTTTATGCTATTATACAGGCATTGAAGAAATGGAGGCATTACTTGATTCCCAAGGAGTTTGTTTTATACAGTGACAATCATGCACTGCAGTTTGTAACTCAA
>ML802511.1:130273-143853 GCA_009831015.1 Picea engelmannii
CCCCACATGTATAAAAAAATATAGTAGGCACTAGTCTTCTCCCATTTAGTCAATATAAAACTCAAAACTCAATTTTTATTTTATGTTTTAGGGTAAATTTAGGGTTTTGTTTAGCTTACATTTAATTTTCATCCATAAAAAAATATAGACATCTAAGGTTTCCATGCATATTTTTCACCTAAAATTCTAGGGTTTTTGTTGGCCCTCGACCAAGTTTTGAGGAAACCTTGGTCAAAGTTGACCCACTTTTGGACTTCGACACATTGGTCGAGGATGGAGCACCCAGGCAGAGCTGAGATCGTGGATCTCACTGATTTTGATGGGTTCTCTAGGGTTTTTGTAATGGGATTATGGGATGTCAGCCCATGGTGTTTACCCATGATTAGGCCTTATTGTAAGGGATTGTGAAAGTATAAATATGTAAGAATGTATGGTAGAAGTAGCTAAGCGAAGAAAGGGTTTTGGTAGCTAAGTGCAAGTAGTTTGAGTTGCTTTGTACAACAGGATGTATATGTGTTAAGGATTTGTGCTTGATAGAGGGTTGGCCATGTGCCTTGACCTAGATTTGGAAGGAGGATCTGGTGCTCAATGCACATATCTCCTGTCTGGTGCAAAGCTCGACTCTATGGCTTAGTGCACAAGAGAAAATGAATGTAAGAGATTGATGAATAATAAATAAGGCGAAGCGGTTGGTCAACGTAGCCCCACACTGGGGTGAACCACGTATATCTTGTGTCTTTCTTTGCTTTGTGTAATGTTCTCTCTATTATTTATCTGCTTAGTGCTTTGACTATTATGTATGATAGATAGATCTATTGTTGCTTAGTGCTTTACTTGTGTTAAGGATGAATGGATGCTAGATCTAAATTATAATGCTAAGTGCTAAGTGCTCAGGTTATATGATCATTCACTATTACTACGCCGATCTATCTTAGATTATGTCCTGTGATGTTAATTAAGCTAATGAACTAATGCATATCATCTTCTAAGTGTTAATAGAATGCTCTGCAATGTGTTATTATCACAGATCTGTGTCCCAACCTGGTTAGAGACACCTGCATCCTATAACCCCCCATGCTCCTACCTCGGGTGAGACCTTGCCTGTTTCGCAGGTGTTGCCGAAAGGGTATGTAGTTAGGGTTTTTTTGGTGCGATGTTAAGAATTGAATCCTGAGTCTGCCTGTTATCATACTAATTGGTAGGTACGGACACTAACAGATCTCCCTAGATCCACCTAGATCTAGAACAAAACAGGACAGGACATGACTCTTTCCCTAAGTTTTGACCATTGAATTAGCTAGTAGGGAGGAACAAGTAACATACCTTTGTATCGCTTCTTAGGGTCTCTGTTGCTCCCGCTTCGCTCTGGTGCTCTCGTGAGGTCAAGACCAAGACAACACAAACCAACCAAAGTGAAGATAACAAAATATATTCAACTGTCGACTTATGTGTATGATCAAGGAATTACATAATAAAGTAAGAATGGCTTTATGGGAAAAGGACATGCCACTGTATCATATTAATCGAAAGTAGAAGATACAACCTGATATCCTTGATGTAACAAGCTTCCTTTCGGTGGCTCTCGGCTCCAACACACACACTTGCTCGATCCTTGCATGAAGAAGATCAAATCCCTCTTGATAGACTTGCTAGAGTCTCCAAGCTCCTGTTCAAGCTAGGTCCTTCACACAATTCTTTCACCAATTCTCCAACAAATCTTGCTTAACCTTTTCCATGAGAATTCCATCAATATATAGGAGAGGATGAGATGGTTACTTTGATAAGAATGATCCCACAATATCAGGGAAACCAGTAAAAGGATAACCATTCGAATGCCAACCCATTCTTCTAGAAGATTCCCTTCTAGAACCATCGATACTTCATCTTTTTCCAAGATTTAGAACAAGTTCGCACCCTAGATATGTAGCATAGTGCAAGAATTTTTCACCCTAGCTATAAGCAGCCTGCGAGAATGGGTCATTCTCGCACCCTGGGATATTAGCAACCTGCGAACTCTTTTCAAAAATATGTTTTCTGGAAAGAGATGAATGTCACTTTTCTCAGGAGAAATTTCTTATGAGGAGCCTGAGTACACCATCATCAATACACCATCAAGATTGACCAAAATCATGGGTAACAGAATGCCCCCCAAAGTATGAGGCCGGAATCAGTGACAACCGAAAGACTTTGTAAACTGCATGTGTGTGTTGGAAACGAGGAGCGCACCTAATCGGAAACCTGTGAACAACCAAGCATCTGCAGAATATCATATTAATTCTGAGGTAGGCATTCCCATACTCAAATCATAGATGGATGACATTGTAGACATAGGTCATGGCCACCAATCATACACTGTGGATCCATGCCGTCAAAATATAGCATAGCCACCAGGAATACACTGTGGATCTATGCGAGAAAATTCAAATTAAGACGACATAGCCACGAGACATACAAAGTGGATCTATGTGTCGAAAATTATACATATTCCATCGCAACCTGGACAAAGAGATGATATCCAAGGTCTTCAATCTCATCACCCAAAAGTACGAATCTAACCATGTGATTACATGTGTTGAAGTCAAACATGGTAGAAACCACTTGATTACCAGTCATTGATGAAACCGTTAACAAGTGTGAGGGAAATCACCATTAATGTCAATGACTCCCAAGGTACTCTAGTAAAATCCTTCAAATGTGAATGAATGAGTTGAGGTCGAACATCCGACGGAATCTTTCGATTAGGGGTCAATGATGTAAACCCACTGTTGAAAGTGAGTAAACCTTCCATTGAGGCATGCAGGTTCTAAGGTACCAAAAAATTTCTAAGTCTTGATTTCAGATAATGAGTTGAAGTCGACGGAACAAAACTCGTCACAGGAGGGCCTTGATGTATCCCAAATCAATGACATGAAATGAATAACAGATTTTGAATGTGAAACAGAGTATGATGTAAGTTGGACTGGAAACAGAGAAGGCTGACACGAAGAGAATGGACCACTGTAGATGGTCGACTCAATAGAGGTTTCAGATGAAATTCTCTTGAACATATGGATGACACGACCAATGATTTGGCAGCATTGACTCAGATATGACACAGGGTATGACCTTGTAGCAAATTGAATGAGAGACAAATGGATTTCCCAAACTGGCTTCAAATAATGAATAGGGAGTGTCATGTTCAAGAGCGACACTTACTGCCAATCAATATGAAGATGAGAACATATCCCTTTTCCAAATTTTCCCCCACCATTTCTGGCGAGTACCTCTTTATTTTTACGCAATCTTGAGGAGGATAACATATGCTTGTTGATATAATCTTATCCTTCGGATAAGTCCTTCGGAGTATGTTTAACGAACCCTAGGAAGGAGTGGTTCAGTCCCATGACGGGTCTATCGATGTTTTTTTAACGAGTCCAAAGATAGAAAACTCGAAGGTTTTTCATGATTATAGAGTCTGGAAAAACACTTAAAAGAGAACTCTCTCAGTTCCTTTTTCATAAAATAGTCTGATGAGACTGAAAAAGAGATAAATTATCGCCCACCATATGCTTTCTTCAAATACTTTATCGAGCGTGAAAATAGCAAGGTCGCTCGGCTATCTTTTCATGTTTAGAGAGTCTGAAAAGAGATTAAAGAGGACTCCAGGGGGGTTCCTTTTTTGTATAACCTTGTTGAGCCTGAAAAAGTGATAAAAGTATGCTCAATCACGTGTTCATGTATTTTCGAGAATGAGAATGGACAAAGACCCAACTCGAGGTTTTATACAAAAAACCATAAAAAACAAACAAAACGTGCGATGAAGAAGAAAAAATATGTCTGCATCCTTGTACATGAACATCGAAGTCGTTACACCTGCAAAAGTTGTACTCAAAAGGGCACTAGGGATTAGGTTTTAATAAATAAATAATTATAAAAATTCAATAACATGGTAAAAGTAAATATAAAGAAGTAAAAACTCTTTTTACCATATCATTTTAACTTTACCACTATTTGAGCCCAAAAACCCCTCTTTTACCCTTGAAATTCGACGTCAAATTGCGGGAGTTACGAGCATCCATTCGACGAACCATCAGCGACAGTGAGGTAGGCTCTTTGTCCTCTACTTTTTCATGGTTTAATTTTTCATTTTCATTGGCAAAAACCACCATTTTGAGTTTGTTTAGAGGGTTAATATTGCGCTTAGCCATTCTCGCAGGTGAGCTACACGAGACCTGCGAGAATGGGTCATTCTCGCAGGTGAGCCCAAAGGCACCTGTGAGAACCTCACACTGTGCCTAAAGGGCACCTGCGAGAACCGCAAAGAGTAAAAAAAATTTAAAAATTTGCTCAATGAAAAGATACCAATTTGTGAATAGAGTTATTAATCTTCTTCTTGTGCTTCTTATGCAGGTATTTGGCCATCACCATGGTTCTGGAATGGCGTGAAAGGGAGCACGAAGAAGATAATGCCATTGCCGGAAATCATCCACCCACCATTGCCGCTTTGTGAAACTGTGGTCTTCTTAAGTACTTTCGTATCCCGGGCATGAGGGCCCAAGTCAGGTTATTGGAGTACCTTGTGCATATGTGGGATCCCGATCAACAAGTATTCCATGTAGAGTTCCACACATTGTCCTTGGATATCGAGGACATTTACTTCTTGACAGGACTATCACGGCATGGGTACCACGTGAACCTGACTGGTAGCAGAGGTGGTGGGCTGCCTATGAGTGAGTATTGTCGCTTACACTGTGTTCCAGAGGCAGAGAGGAGCAAAGGGAAAGTAGCGTTTTGGGGAGTGTGGGATTTGACCCTCCGCACTATTTTTTTTACCATTGCTTGTATGGCTGGAAGCTCCGCTCCTCACATGGCTCTTCAGAGATACTTTCAGTATGCCATAGAGTGTACTGAGCCTCAGGTTTTTAACTGGGTAGATGCAGTGCTTCGTAGCATGAAGAGGCAGTTGACCAAATGCAGGCGAGGTAACCTAAAGCGATTCGGGTACGGGTCTTTGTTGGTGTCCTTCTTTCTCGAGAGGGTTCCGTTACTGAGGCTGTAGGTTGAGTGGGATTTACCGGCCCAACCAGATCCAAGACTACTGATATGGTGTCAGCTCATGGCCTGGCACGTAGCGGGACCAATTATCAAATATGATGATACCTTCTTCGACTGGTTGCGACCACAGATGTTGATGGTCGACGATTATGCTTATGTCATGTTGTATTTTCAAGGAGATCCGGACTTGGTCCTGCCCGAGGGTGCTCAGTGGGGGGAACTTGGTAAGAAGTACACATTTTTTTCTTTTTAAATGTTTTTGTGAATTTTATCATATGCAAATGTTTTTATATGTTCGTCCAAGGGCTAAATACAAAATTCGTTTTTGATGACACAGATGTGGGACCTTGCCGACCTCCTGGTACTTCTCCCATTCAACGACAAGGAGAGGTGGCTCCAGGACCACGATGGGACACCGAGTATTATGAAGCGGTGGAACAAAACCTAGAGGGTTTGAAGCAGATATTCCAGACATGCCTCTTGGAGAGGTTCCATGACATTATCAGCGTCATACAGTAGCAGTGTCAGATTCCATTGGCCGACTGCTTCGTAGGGTTTCTCAGGCAGTCGTGTGTTACCGTGAACGTCACCCATGACGTCATTTGGTAGAAGCTATGAGCTTCAGATTTTGAAATTTTGGTCCTCGGACAAAACATTTTTGTAAAAACTCTTTTGATTGTTATATATACATACGGATTCTACCGGTTTATCTTGTGTTGTGTGAAAATTGATGTGATTGATTTATAAATGATCCAAATGTCTGTCTAATACATAGTTAGCCAATGCATCAGTTAATGTATTTAGAAATCTAGGAATATGTTGATATTCAATATAATCAAAATAACGTTCCAAGAGGCAAATTCGCAAATACACCCATAACAAAGTAGGACTTCGAATAGTATAGACATTACTTAATTGTAGTACTACAAGCTGCGAATCGAGTCGCACAACCAAATGACAGATTCTGAGTGAGATGGCATCAATCAACAATTCGATAACGGCGCTATACTCTGCAATATTGTTGGTCGCACGGCCGAGACACACACCTCGTAAGAAGACAAGTTCATTTGTAGGGGCATAAATTGCCCATGCAGCGTAAGAAAGGTTCTGAGTACTACAGCTAGCGCCATCAGTGAAACCAATGTAGGGTAGTGAAGACTCCGACATATGGAAATCAAACACAACGTCACATAAGGGCAGAGACCAGATAACGAAAAAAACAAGCTATAGTAACACACAAGAAGTATGATACAATAAAAATACAAGTACTCGTGCACAGGTGATTTTATGCATAGTACTTCTTCAAGTACAACCCATTCTTGGGTTCACTCAAAGGGATACCATCGTAATCTACTAACTCATAAGCCCCTTTTTCCAATACTCATCTAACGATATAAGGACCTTGCCACATGGCTTTGAATTTTCCAGCTCCTAGCATATCTCGATCTTGTTCATAGAGGACAACGAGATCTCCCTCGGAGAAAATGTGAGGCTTGACATGTTTGTTGTATTGGGCCTTGACACGCTTTTTCTAAGTTTCTATGACTAGGGTAGCATCGCGTCGAGTTTCATCTAATCGCATAAGATACAATAAACGTTCTTCCTCAGCATAAGTGTTTGGTAGGAGTTCAACAGCTAGTTTTAAAGAGGGTATCTCACATTCAATCGGGAGAATGGCTTCCAAACCATAGACTAACCGGAAAGGTGTAAACCCAGTAGCGGACTTGATGGATGTCCGGTAAGCCCACAATGCCGAAAACAACATTGTGTGCCAACTTGTTTTGTGAATCCCTATCATTCGACGGAGCACAATTATGAGAAATTTATTAATTGCTTCGACTTGTTCGTTGGCTTGTGGGTAATAGAGCGTTGAGTTTTCATGGCGAAGACCCAACTTTTCAGTAAGTTCGGACATCATGAAGTTGCTAAAGTGGCTACTGTGATCAGTGACGATAGCCTGGGGAACACCAAAATGAGCTATGATGTGATTAAAAATGAATAATGTTGCGGTCTTTCCAGTATTGTCAAATGCCGGCATCGCCTCAGCCCATTTCGTAAAGTAATATACGGATATAATGATGTATCCATGCCCCCCGGCCGAGTGGTGGTGACATGTCATGAAATTGATGCCCCATTTCACAAAGGGACCAACAGAGACCATAGGGTGAAGAGGAGAGGGATGCGACCATATCTTGTTATTATAGGTCTGGCAAGCATGGCATTTTTGAACAGCGATTATGCAGTCGTTAAATAAAGAAGGCCAAAAATACCCTGCTCATAAGATCTTATGGGAAGTAGCATACCCAGACATATGACCACCACAGGCTCCAGAATGACAGTCATTCAAAGCTTTATCGGCTTCGTCGAACGTTAGGCAACGTCGAAAAACTGAGTCAATCCCCCGACGATAAAGAGTATCTCCGAGGATAATATATTGACGGGCTTGGTAGCGTATTCGACGTCGGTCGGTACTGGACAAAGTTGGTTGGAAAGTCTGCGTTTGGAGATATATAATGATATCACCATACCAAAGATCATTGGTGCTGATGAGGAAAACGGATTCATCAGGTAATGAATCAGCTGCTACATTTTCCATTTCATAATAGGGAAAGTCGCATATCAACTCAGCAAACACTAAGGACTTCTTGGACTTGGCGCGTTCGAATTCCAAGTCAAACTCCTGGAGTATCACAATCCATTTGGAGTATTTTCCCCCTAGCAATTGACGTGTGAGAATGTGTTGCATAGGGTTGCAGTTAGAAATCATTGTAGTCTTGTACGAGAGGATATAGTGCCAGAAGCATTGGACGGCTTGGACGGCTGCCAAGGCTAGTTTTTCGACATGTAAATACTTGATTTCGGTAGGCGTTAGACTTCGAATCAAGTAGTAGATAACATGTTCATCGTTAGCATCATCCTCTTGGACGAGAACCATACCAATGGTGTAATCCGAGGCAGCAAGGTAGAGGAAATAATCGCAACTATAATCGAGGGGAAAGAGAAGCGGAGCATGTGTTAGGGACAATTTCAAGGCTTCGAAAGAATTGTCGGTGATGGTATCCCATACGAACTCAGACCCCTTTTTTAGGAGTTGCGTAAATCCATGAGTTATCTCGGCATAATTTGGAATAAAACGACGAAGAAAGTTTTCTTTCCCCTGCAAACTTTGTAACTCACGAAGTGTAGAAGGAGGAGGGAGATTAAGGATTGCCTCAATCGTTAAAGGATCCACCCGGATCCCTTTATGTGAAACAATAAAACCTAGAAGTCGGCCAGATTCCACACAGAAAACGCACTTATGAGGATTCAAACGTATACGGTAGAACCGACAGTGGACGAAAATGGCTCGGAGGTGGGTTGGATGATCGACTTGGTGCATTGAGTGAGCGGGTAAATCGTCCAGATATGGTTGAACGATGTGCTTGATATCATGGAAAGCATAAGACATAGCGCGTTGAAAAGTGGCGCCAGTGTTCTTGAGACCGAAAGGGAGTTTTTGATAGGCAAAAGTGCCCCAAGGACAAATAAAAGCAGTCTTATGTTGATCCTCGGGAACAATGTTGATTTGATTATACCCGAAGAAACCATCCATCAGAGAGAAGATTTCAATTCCGGCGCAATCGTCGACAATCTAATCGACGAAGGGGGTAGGAAAGTTGTCTTTTGGACAAGCTTTGTTGATATCCCTATAATCAACACATACACGAATTGTGCCTTGTTTCTTGTCGATCGGGACAAGATTGGAAACCCAGTCAGTGAGGGCCACCGGGTAAATAAAGATGGCTTTGAGAAGTTTCTCGACTTCGATCTTGATAGCCTCCGCTTTATGTGGGTGAAAAGGACGAAGACGTTGTCGGACGAGTTTAGCGTCGGGGTATGTCTTCACCTCATGTATCACAATGTCGGGGTCGATACTCGGAATTTCTTCCTAGCTCTAGGCGAAGATGTCACGAAACTCTTTGAAAAGGGATGTATAGGTGACGATTTCATCAGGGGAACATGAAGCTCCGATATGGACATTTTCGACAATTCTAGGGTTGATGGATATGTCGAGGGGAATAGTGGGAGAGATATTTCTTAAGTTCCCTTCGGAAAACACATTGTGTGCAGACTCGAGAACAGTTGAGATGACGACAACGGTAGACGGGGTCGAGATCCATTGGAATGATGATGTCCATCGTCCCAAGGGGTGTCCTCCATGATAGACATGATCATCTTGTCTGTGGGAAAAATGACACGGAAGGGATCGGGAGACAACTCACCAAGAGAGGGGGTAGAAGGTGTTGTCGATTGAATGGCCTGATAGGCAGATTCGACCAAACTTAACGGCATTTCGTCGCCATAACGAAGATAATCTCCAGGGTCAGGTACTATCCATGGGTCGTGAGATGCAGGAAGTTCGTGAATCGAGGTGGAGATCATGTTGATTGAAGCAACGGACGAGCGTGGAACATCGGGCGGTGGAATGGGGAAAGTACCCATTAACGAAGAGTCTTTGAGAAGGCCTACACTGACGTTATCATAACCCAGTGGGGTTTTAGCGATGAACAGTACGTTGTTAGTATGGGTGTCGGAGTTAAAGAAGGCTAATTGGTCGACGGTGACTACCTTCCCTTGATGTGGGAAACGTACCACGCGAAAAAGGGTCGACACAACAACACACATAGAATCGATCCAACTGCGGCCAAGCAGAAGATTGTAATTAAGGGGAGCGTCAAAGACTTCCACTTCGACTTGGACCATTTTTCCTTCTAACATGATGGGCAACGAAGGAAGGACACTGTAGGGCTTAAAACTGGAGCCATTGAAGGCTTTGAGAGTGTTCTGGGATTCATTCAAAGAAGGAGAGCCAATGGCTTTCCAGCAAGTAAGAGACATGACACACGTCGAGGAACCCTCTTCGATAACGGTTCGACAAATGTTTTTGTCAGAGACAATCACTTGGATCTGGAATGCGAGTTGAGGGGGTAACCTTGGAATGTGATCTTCCAAGTCAAAAATTATTAAATTTGTATCCGTCGGGTCGATTCCACCAATAGCTTTCAACAGTACCTTCCATTGTGTGGGAAAACTTTGAAGGACTTCGAGGGCTGACATCGCAGAAGGTGCTTGGGCCAGATCTTCAACAATGTTGTAGTTCTGGGCAGCATGAGCATGCGGATTGAAAGTCGATTTCCGAACGATGCCCTTTGGCGGGGATCGAAGAACTGTGTCGAGGTTTGGTCGTTCGAGATGAAGAGGATTGTTGGTAGGTGGAGTCACGGGAGAGAGTTGTACCAAGGAAGGAGGTAGTTCATCAACCTTCTCTTTAGAGGGAGAATAATCTTTGGCTTGAGTGGTGAGTGCAATGTCGTTCTTCTTTGAATCGCCAATACACATCAATACATAGGATGTAGTAGAAGATGAAGGTTGGTCGTGAATGACCAACTGAGCCTGTTGTTGAGATGGGAAGGGTTGGGACAAAATGACCGGAGCAGGTGGTTTTGGAGATCCTTGAAGGAATTTAGTGACCTCGGCGCGTCATGGAAAATCCTTCGTGTAGTGATCATCACCACAGATAAGACAAGGGTATCGAGGTTTGCGCTTATCTCGATCGTCAACAAGTGTAGTTTTGGTTCGCTCTGCTTGAGAAGTATTTTTGTCCTCCTTATTCTTACCCCTTCCCTTTTTGGATTTGTTTTCACCGACTGGGGTAGATTGAACTGCATTTACCTCAGAAGTCTTACCGGTGGGAGGGGCAGGAGACGGAGCATTTTGAACATTAGAAGAAGCAGGTTTTGGGTTGGTGCTTGAGGCGGAATGTGGTTGGGCCTGGAAAGTGCCAATCACACCATCAGCTGCATGCGAAGCAGCTGGAGTAGTTGAAGTGGCAGAAGTGGAAGGATGAGGTAAGTCAGGTAGTAAGTCGTAAAGGGTACATGTTTGTGAGTAAACAAGGTCAAGGTATTGAGCACGACTTATGGCCTACTCTTCCATGACTACTCCACCCATGGCGATGTCACGACCGATGTCATTCATAAATGATTTGGTGAACCACTCTGCCAGCAACTGATCGGGGAGCTCGAGTTTAATGAGATGTCATCTCCGTCGCCACTCATGAATGTGATCGGATATATGAGTGGCTTTGTTTTGTTTGAAAGAACTCAAAATCTCGATCCCCGTTTCATAACGGATCGGTAACTGGTAGTGAGTGAGGAAATCCATAGCTAGGGTGTTGAAGTCAACGAAGAAACCTCGTGGTAATTCTATATACCACTTCGCAGCAGAACCTGTTAGGGTTCGTTGAAAAAGATGTAAACGAATAGAGTCATCCATCAACGAGTTGGATGAACACCAGAGGTGAAAATTCATGACGTGATTGTTCGGGTCCTCTCCCGCTTTGCCATCGAATTTAAGGATGTCCGATGGTAGCTTGGTTTGTATAGCAGGCCATTAGGGAGAGTGACGAATTGGATCATTTAAAATCTTTGACAAATCTGGAAGATCCAAAGTGGCCAAGAAGGGTAACTATCGATTCACCTGTGGGTACTGGTGGATTTGGGGAGGAAGCCCCGTCGGCAAACCAGTAGGACCATAAGCAGTCTGCATATAATGTGAAGACCCGGGTAGATTTGGTGGTGGTTGGAGAGGATAGTAGCTCATGGGATTGTATCCTTGAACAAGGACATGAGTTTGAGCATTCGAACCCCAAATAGGATTGGACGTACCCGGATATGGTTGGCCTATATTAGGGGGTATAACGGATACAGCTGGAAACTGTTTCCCCCCAGTCGATTGAGGAGGATGTTTTATCAGATGATTCCAATACTGGGCCAAGGATGGAGGTATCTTTCATCCATAAGGTGGGTCGGTCCTCCTATCGAAGGTGGTGCTCCAATTGGGGGAAGTGTTCCAATTGGGGGTTGTGTTCCAATTGGGATTTGCGTTCCAATAGGAGTTTGCCCGCAGAGAGGAGGTTGCGTCATACCACCTTGATGAAATTGTCCACCGATGGGAATCTAGTAATTTGGTGTGAGGGACAGAATAGTGCCACTAGGATTAAGACTGCCAGTGGAGGATGAGAAAGGTCCTCCAAAAGGAAATTGAGGGAGTGTCGGAATAAAACCGGGAAGAAAGTGCCAAGAAGAAGAGGGACCACCAGGAGAGCCGGATGGAGTTTGTAGAGGAGTTGAAATGGAAGAATTCAACGCTCGGTATCCGGGTGGTAGTGTGAGGGTGATATTGGGTGTGAGCAGTGTGCCGATGGGGGCTTGGATAACCGCGGTAATCCCGGTGTGAACACTCGTAGAATCTGTGTGATGGGCCATTTCGATAGGGATGGTCAAGATGTGGTCAGATCACGGGGTGCCCATACCAGGAAAGTAATAGGCGGTAGTAAACGGTACTGTCTCTGGGCTAGAGATTCAGAAATCACAGGTGAGATGATGGTTTCAATGCTTGATCCTGCACCAAAAAGGTCCCGTCTAAAAACGCCCATAGAACAAAAAGGATCTTGGCCTTCTATGCCTGGAAAGGGTCCAACCGGTGATCCAGAAGACACAACAACTAAGTCTCTGGAATAATTTAGTCACATAAAATGTCGCTCAGAATTGGGGTGAATTCGAAATTCCTCTAGAGTATTGGTAATTCGTAAATGTTCTAGAGAGTCAGTTCATTCCACTTGTGGCGTGGTGACATCTCGGAATTCACTCTGTTGAGGAGAGCCCTCAGGTGAGCTTGTAGGCAGGGGTTGAGAACCTTCCAAATGCTCTAGAGATAAACCCTGCATTCTATGTGAACGACGTGGAAAAGCTATTGTAAACGAGTGACAAACTTACGAAGAAAATCATATGGTCAACTTTGGTAAACAAACAACATGCGCTAGTAAACAAAATCTAGGAAAAAATACCAAGCAAACAAGACCTTCTAATTCTGAAGCCACTAGTTGGTGATGAAATCCAACGTCATAACAATGAGACGAGAAGGGGCTGGGCTAGGGTGGAAAAGTCATGTTGACGACCTGCTTAACAGACTTACACCCTGGTGCAAGCTCCCACACATAATCGTGGGTATACCCTCCAAGGAGCCCGAGTGAGTTTGGCCAATGCCAATTCTAGGTACCGTAAAGACTTGCCCCTTCACAGTCACCTTGTGTAATACCCTAGAAAGATAGACTGCTAAGGTTACCACCGACAATGATAAATCCTAGGGGGACAGTCGACAGTCCAATCCACATGCAAAGGCAGGGTATCTAGCCCGAAATCAACTCAAAAGGCTTCCACTCATCATTGTGGGTATACCTCCAAGTGACCCCCGTAATATGTGCAATCTCTACACCGGTATCAACAAAGCAGGGTGAGTAACTCTGTCAATATCAATGCAGCCTCGTGTTTGACCCTTGTGTGAGAAGGGCTTCCCAGGACGAGATGTTGTAAATGGAATTTGACACTCCTTAACACAAGATGCTATTGTGTGTTTTGTGCTTTGGAGAGTGTATCTCTCTACCTATTCCAAAGCGCTAGCCTAGCTAAATGTTGGTGTAATAGAGCCCTAGAAAAGAGTTACTA
>ML802511.1:162169-172772 GCA_009831015.1 Picea engelmannii
CCCTCCAAAGTGACTCTCATTTTATTAATATTTAATTAATTAATTAAATCACTTTAATTAATTAATTAACCTTTTTACCTCTAAAAAGCTCCTTATCTCTCCTTGTGGCTTCCCTAGCCACTGAAAGTCACTTATAGCCATCCCATCCTGTATTGTTTCTCCTCCCGATTCCAATGAGCTATTACACTGAGAGGTTCCTCCAAGTAATGTGCCCAAAATGACCTCTTCAGTGAATTCCAATGACTTATAGCTCAAAATAGTCAAAATCATGGAAATCGTCGGAATGCAATGAAACCAAAGCCAACCTGTGTGGAATGGATCATAATGATGTAATATGATCATCGATACAAGATGGACCCCACAATGCCTCTCAAATACCCCTGTACTCTCTATAACATCCATCTGGCCACTCTGGTCATCATAAATCTCTACACTTGGATAATGTCCCAAAGTGGGGACATTACACTAGCTGAATGGTAGATGCATGTTATGTTGATGTTGCAATAATAACCACTTGATATTCCCCTGGTTGTAGACATCCCTATCCTACAACCCCCTCATAGTTGCTTCAAGTGAGACTGCATCTGCTTTGCAGGTGCTACCAAAAGGGCTAGTAGCTAGGGCTTGTTGGTGCACTCTTGGAGATGAACTCTGGGTCTGCCCTTGTGCCAACAAATGGTTCCGTTGCTAGGACATGAATATTTTTAAGGGAATGTCAAGGTGGTTCCCATCTAAGACAGATATTTAGAAGTGGATAGAGGATCAAGAGAAGGACTTCGTTGAAGCCCAGAACAAGAACCCTAAAATAAGCACTAAAGATTGGCTACAAAGATACACCTTCACCGACATTCACGAGATCTTCTTTGGACGAATCCATCAGGAGATACACGAGTGGTTGGATAGGTTAGATGACACATAGTTTGAAATCAAATCTAGACCTCATGTGGCTTGGACACCAGCATTGATCTAGAAGGTCAAGAGAGTCGATAATGTTGTATCCAAAGCAGTAGATCACTGGTTTGATATTACGATCGGAGGGTATATCACTGAGTTTGTTGTTGACAGAACATAATCGTTTAGCCAAGTCGAGAGATACTTTTTCAAAGGACCCAGAGGAAATTTTTTGCACTTCCTGAAGCTAAGAATGAAGATTCTCTTGCATGAAAACCACATCTTGAAGATACAATAGATTGATCGGACCTGAAAAGGCTAATGTTCAAGACCTTGAACAACGACAGCGACACAGAAGCAGGACATGCACGCAGTGGGAAAGTAGTCCGAGGAGTTCACCTTGAGAACTTGTTTAAGAAAAACTACGGAGAAGAGGATTTCTATAGTGGAGAAGAGGTAGATCTAACCGATGAAGAGCATCCAAAGCCCACCAGAACAGAAGAAGGGGAAGCTGAAGAACTGCACCAAAGCAAGCTAGAAACCTCAGGAACTACGTGAACTACTGAAGTAAGTAACGTTAATCCTCCTGTTGTCCCAACAATACTTAGCAGTCAGAATAGTCAGAACCACCAGAGTCTTCAGAGTACTGTTACTAGTATCTCAGCATCTACTCAGACAAGAACCCTAGTCAGGTCTATGGAAGATGAAATGAGACTCCCTATCTTTAGAGGAGATGCATCTGAAGATCCAGATCAGCATTGGTTTCTGTGTGAGGTCGTATGGAATATTAAAAGTATCACCGATGAAGCCATCAAGAGAACCCAGTTCAAAACTACGCTAAGGGACCGTGCACTGAGCTGGTACATGAAACTTGTCCAAGGACTAGCACATCCTAAGCCCCTAAATGAGATCAAGAATGTGTTGGTTGCAGAGTTTAAGAAACCTAAGTCTGAGTCTCAATGTATTAAGAAACTAAAATATATTAAACAAAAGGTAGCATAACCTGTTTGGGAGTTCGACCAGAGATTCAAGACCCTGACAGGTCGATTAACTTTCTAGATCCCCGATGAAAAGAACAAAGAATGGTTCATCGTTGCATTTTTACCACACATAAGAGTCCCTCTAATGCAACATAAGATTTTATCTCAGGAAGAAGCTTTGGAGATCGCCATGAAGCTTGAATCAACACCGATGGGAGAATCTAGCTCAGGCATTGGCCAGATTATGAGCCAGCTAACTAGTTTGTCTTTACAGGTCGAGGATATGAAGAAGGATAAGGGAAAAGACAAAAGGGAAGATATCTGGTGTGTAAGATGCAGATCTGAAGGCCATGATAAGGAACACTGTCTCTTATTTCATGAGTACTTGGCATCAGGGGCATCGATCCCCTTAAAACAAATTAGCCTACCCTGGTGAGATGTATGCAGAAATAGGCATCACCCAGGTGAGTGCCACTACATGCAGAAGTATGTCCATACACCCACAAACTTGTATTGTACATTATGTAAATCAGTAGGGCATGATGATCAAGATTGTAGAGCTTATTATCTCATGCATGAAAGGTCGAGAGACATATACAAGATTCAAGGAGAAGTACAACAAGAAGGAAACACTCCGCAGTACAACTCTCCGAGGAGAGGAAATTTCACTCCTCGTGGTGGCTATAGAGGATGAGGATGAGGAGGAGGTATGGGCCGAGGCCGAGGAAAAATAATCTGTTACAACTGCGCACAGCCAGGACATTTAGCAAGGGATTGTCAGAATCCCTGCACAACCTGTAGTTACTGTAACTCCTTTGAGCATGTCATAGAGGAATGCCCTGTGTTGCTGGCTAAACTTCAGAAAAGATGAGGACCTCAGCAGAACCCACAAGTACAAATGATATATGTTGAACCTCACAGAACAGACCCTAGATTCATTGTTATCACTCGAGGAGGCGCTACTACAGGAGAAGACAAAGAAGCCCAAGGAAAGACTGAAAATGACCACGGAGTCGGGAAATCTATAGAAAAGACCCCAACGTTCGATGCTAAGAAAGAAAGACAGATATTTGAGGAGGAAAGAAAAGAGTTCAAAGGAGATCAAGGATCTTCATCAAAGAGACAACCAGAAATCAAAGAATATGGCATGCCCCAGGCGTTTGATCCATATGCACCGCCAACAGAAGGGAAAAAGGTAATCAAACTCATGGAATTTGTGTACACTTGTGTTAAGTTGATTCAAGATAAAGGATTTGTACAAGAATTACAAGGTTTAATAAAGCAGTATGAGCTAGGAAATATAGATCCCTTACTGAATAGGGAAGTGCACCAAATTGGAAAAAGGAGAAGGACAAATAAATAATTACACTTGAATGCTCAGATAGGACAGTATGAGATAGACTATGTGGTCCTCGACTTAGGGTCAGAGGTCAATGTCATGATGAAGTAGACTTGGGCACTGATGGGAAAACCCAAGATGATATATTCCCCTATCAGGCTTCACATGGCTAATCAACAAGCTGTCAACCCATTTGGACGATTAGAGCATGTCCCAGTGGACATCGATGGAGTAAGAACCTTTGCATATTTTGAGGTAATTGAAATTGTTGATGATAGCTGCCCTTACCCTGCATTGTTAGCAATTGATTGGGCCTTCGACAATTCCACTGCTATTGATCTAAATAAAAGATGCATGACATTTGAGAAAGATGAACTTATGGTTGTTGCACCTTTAGATCCAAATGAGGGTCCACAATACACAGAACCTATAAGAGAAGAGGACCACGCATTTGAACTGGAAAACATCTACAAATTAACAGCCAGACAAAAGGATTATATCAACCCTACAGCTGATGGGAATCTTAGTTGATGAAGTGACAACCCATGTTCATCCGACTCAGAAGAAGCACTGGAGAACCGGCATAACCATATGTACAAAGTATCTACAAGAAGATGTGCTAGGGTAACCAGAGAAGTTCACTGGATTGGCACAATAATGAGTAATCTACCCACATTTGATGGGTTGAACCCCTTAGAGAACTTCTTATCATAATTTGAGACAAGTGTACCAACACAACAGAGGATGTTGGCAATGGATGAGGCCATGAAAGCCACACTAGCAAGATGGAGGGGGACACATAAAAGCAATATTACATACTGGACACAATGTCGAACTTTGATGACAGTGTGGTTTTCAGCACAAGTAGGAACCTGGGAAGCAAGGTAAACAGGTTGAAGATGCCCAAAGGACCATGTACGAAGCTGCGAGGAGTGACATTCCTACAGAAAAATGGGTACACAGATTCATCAATATGTTGGATACACCCCGATTAACTGGTACCTTCAAGCAGAGTTGCGCCTTGTCACTTCAGAATGGGAAGGTATGATCCAGAATTTTATAACCACCTTTTTGTTTAACAGTGAATTTCCTTCTATAGATCAAGCACTGCAGATGGTGATACATAAAGTATTTAAGGAGGCATCTGGCCTCCATTTGGAGCAAGAAGAGGATGAATGGACTGCGCCCCTCCAGAAACTACAGACCTGCTACAACATTAATGTCGAAGAAGATGATGATCCAAGGAAGGTGAATATTGCAGAAACAGAAGGTCAGAGAGATGTGGAAGGACCAGGTGTTGAAATGCCATTCATTGGACAACTGATAAAGATAAAGAAAGTCAATATTGGGATAGAGGAGACACCAAAGCTTGCCAATGTCGGATATTACTGGGACGCTGCTACCACTGACAAAATCATAGAATTATTGCACGAGTATCAGGACTTGTTCCCGACCAAGTTCACTGATATGAAGGGAATCAAAGGACCTATGGGAGAAATGAGAATACCTTTGAAACCAGATGTGAAGCCAGTCAAGCAAATACCCTACAGATTGAACCTGAAATATAAGGAAAAAGTAAAATCGAGCTCGACAGAATGCTGGAAACAGGGATTATTGAACCAGTCGGAGTGGATTAGCCCCATGGTAGTGCAAGATAAAAAGATAGGTGAGATCAGGATTTGCGTAGATCTTAGGAACCTGAATGATGCTTGTCTACATGATCCTTTCCCTACACCATTCACAGACGAAGTGTTGGATAACGTGGGAGGCCACGAAGTATATTCTTTTACAGATGGGTTTTCAGGATACCACCAGATCCGCATCGCCAAGGAGGACCACCATAAGACTACATTTGCCACGGAGTGGGGATCCTACCAATATACAGTAATTCCATTTGGCATAAGTTTTTAGAATCATACTTTGATGACTGGACTATTTTTAGTTTGTTGAAAAATCATATTGAATGTCGAAGGCTAATGCTGGATAAATGCAGGCAGTGTCAAATTTCTTTGAATTTGAAGAAGTGCATCTTCTTCTCACCATTTGGAGTATTATTAGGTCATATTGTATGCAAGCAAGGATTGTTGGTGGATCCATCCAAAATTGCTATTATAGTTGATTTGCCACCACCTACATCAATCAAACACTTGCGCAACGCGGTAGGACATACTGGCTATTACAAGAAATTTATCGAAGGATATGCTCAGATTACTGCGCCAATGGAGAAGTTATTAAAGAAATATTGTCAGTTTGGTTGGACAGACGAATGCCGGCAGAGCTTCGACACACTGAAACAAAAGATTGTGACTACGCCCATTCTAGTCTTTCCAGACTGGAGCAAGGAATTTCATTTGCATGTTGATGCATCTTCTATTGCATTAGGAGCAGTACTGCCACAACCTGGAGAAGGGGACATTGATCATCCATTAGCATTTTCCAACAGAAAACTATCCACAACTGAAATCAATTACACTACTACAGAGAGAGAGGGATTATCCATGGTGTATGCATTGCAGAAATTTCGCCACTACTTGTTGGGAGGACACTTTAAAATGTTTACTGATCACTCCGCATTGAAGTACCTTGTCAACAAGTCAGTGTTCGGGGGGGGAATATGCAGATGGATTGTCCTGTTTCAAGAATATGATTTTGAGATCATAGTTAAGCCAGGAAGAATGAATAAGGGTCTAGACCACCTATCGAGGTTGGAGCATGGAGAAGAACCTACCAATCTGGAGGATACACTACCAGATGCACAACTGCTCTCCATTAGAAAGATTGATGACCACTTCGCAGACATAGTCCAGTTCCTGTCAAAAGGAATGGCTCCAGGCGAGTACATGATTCCTCAGAAGAAACAACTAGTGGTGCGCGCTGTAGATTTTTCACTGATAGTTGGTCAGCTATATAAAATGGGACCTGATGAGATACTAAGAAGATGTGTGATGGAGACAGAATGCCCTATGATCCTCAAAGAATCTCATGAAGGCATTGTAGTAGGACATTACGTAGGAAAAGAAACTGCGCAGAAGGTTCTGCGAGCTGGCCTTTGGTGGCCTACATTACACAGAGATGATAAAGAATATACTAGAGCATGCGATGCATGCCAGTGAGTTGGAAAACCATCCTAAAGGGATGAGATGCCACTAGCACCACAAATGACCCTACATGCATTTGAAAAATGGGCCATTGACTTTGTGGGACCTATAAACCCACCAGGAAAGCACACAGGAGCAAGGTATATTATCACTGCGACAGAATACCTGACTAGATGGGCCGAAGCAAGAGAAGGCAAGGACTGTAGTGCAGCTACAGCTGCGCGTTTTATATTTGATGACATAATAACCAGGTTTGGATGCCCTATGGTCCTTATGAGTGATCAAGATACATACTTCATCAATAAGACAGTTGAAGCCCTGACTGAAGAATTTGCAGTCCACCATTAGAAAAGTACACCTTACCATCCAAAAGAAAACATAATGATTGAAGCATTCAACAAGATATTGGAGACAAAATTGACAAAGATTTGAAGTGTGAACAGGGATGACTGGGATTTAAGAGTACCAGCAGTACTCTAGGCTTATAGAACCACTTGCAAGAAATTAACAATGCATACCCCTTTCAAGTTGGTTTATGGTCTTGAAGTTGTTGTCCCAATGGACTACTTGGTACCAATATTAAGAATTGTTGCATTTAAAGACATGGATGATACTGTCGCTATTCATGAGAGGCTAGCACAGTTGGTTGAACTAGAAGAAGATAGATTCATTGCAGGCTTCCATCAGCAAATTCAGAAGGAACGAGAAAAATCCTATCATGATAGACACATCAAGAAGAAGATATTCAGGGAAGGTGATTTAGTACTGGTATATGACATTAAGTTCATCAAACACCCTAGGAAGTTCATAATGCATTGGCTCGGACCATATGAGATTGCCTATGTTACAGAAGGAGGAGTTGCGTAGCTGAAGACATTGAAAGGAGACTGGAAGGAAGGCTTGGTGAATGGGATTCAGCTGAAGTTGTACTATGACAACCAGCTGCCTCGCAGCTCTCAGTAGAATCAAGAAGACAAGTGTTCATGTACCAGGTGTAGTTGAACTAGGTGCCAGACATAGAAAATACAGTCTGCACAACGATGGAAAGGAGGCATAAAGCAGAAAGCAAGGGCTGCACTGTGCAGTCGAAAGTCGAAGTAAAACAAGAGGATCAAATCTCAAGTGCCTCGGGACAAGTCACAAGTGAGTTTTGGGGGCCTGTTCGCCCTTGGTTATGGAAGGAAGCGAAGAATGAGGAAGAAAAGGTAAAAAGCGAGCTTCGTGGGATACACAGTGATTGTCACTAGGTCGAAGTGAGCAAAATAACAGAAAAGATGGAGCGAAGTGCGGAAAAGAAAGCCATTGGATGATGAGATCGAGGATGACAGATCAGCAATAAATATGGACTGAGGATGAAACAGGAAGTGGAAAAATCCAACATTATATGACTTGGAGCACCGCGATATGAAGAAGGAAAGACAAGTTGGCGAAGCCTGGAAAAAACGGGTCAAGTTGACCTAGGGTTGTAGACACCTAGGTTTCGACCTCAGGCTGTAGGTGAGGGATTGTAATGTATAAATAGAGGTCGAGAGGACCTAGGTCAGGTCGGTACTGTTGTTAAGCCTTGTTATTGGTTGATTATTCATTAAGAGAATGTTGTATTGTGAGTAAGAGAAGTGTTGAGAGTGAGATCCTTATGGTATTTTAAGATCTTCAACTGGGTGCGAAGATCAAGTCCTGCAGCTGGGTGCGCAGGAAGGGGAGAAGGAGAGAGAGAAGAGAAAGGATCTGTTGGCCAAGAGCATAGATCAGAACTGTAAGTTTTATCTTAATATATCATAGGCACAGTTCTCTGGACATAGCCCTAGAGAGAGGGTGAACCACGTACATCTATTATTGTGTGTGTGATTGATGCTTTGAGCTCTGTCATTATTACATTGTTATCTGCATTATTGTATTAGATTAGATCTATATCTATGAAGGATATATCTAGCTATATGAATGGTAGATGCATGTTATGTTGTTGTTGTAATAAGAACCACTTGATATTCCCCTGGTTGTAGACATCTCTTTCCTGCAACCCCCTCATAGTTTCTTCGGGTGAGACTGCATCTGCTTCACAGGTGTTGCTGAAAGGTCCAGTAGCTAGGGCTTGTCGGTGCACTCTTGGAGCTAAACCCTGGGTTTTCCCCTGTGCCAACAACCAACTTTCTTTGTTTTTCAGCTGCAACTGGAAGGAGGCTCCAACCCCCTAGTTTCTCAGGCTACAACCTGAGGGAAGCTCCAACTCCCCAATTCTCTTGCTACAACCAGAAAGAGGCCACAACCCCCTATGTTCTCTGGCTACAACCGGAAGGTGGATACAACCACCTATCCTTTCCCTATCCAACTGCACTGACGTAGAAGTAGAATGATAGAACCATTTTCACACTATCGCTATGAGATATACTGCTATAAACCTGTACTAATCAACTTGCACCAATAACCTAAACCATGCATCAACCTGTACCTCAACCTATAATCAATCTGTACCATAAACAAGTGCATCAACCATGCACCAACCTGTAATCAATCTGTATCATAAACAAGTGCATCAACCATGCACCAACCTGTAATCAACCTGTACCTCAACAAGTGCATCAACATGTACCTTAATCTGTACCATGAACAAGTGCATCAACCATGCACCAAACTTGTACAAATAACATGTCACAACAACCTGTCCAAACAACCTATCACAACAACATGTCTCATCAATCTTATCAACCAAAATAGATCTACTCACCAAGATCAATCACCAAGACAACTCTCAAATATGTGCATCAACCAAGCATAACACAACAACTCATAATCATCACCAATATCAATATGTGCTTCTAATAATATACCAATACAAGTATGCTACATCATCCATAAAACATGTGTCAACAATACTACTAATAAGTTCCTCCAACCATGTACCAAGTATGTACCAATCATGTATCAACTACTCATCAACTATGACTCATCAAGATGTATCAACATCATCAACTATACACCGCATGTATGTGCAAACTCATCAACTACTTGTCTCAACCATGTACCCAACATGTGCCTCAACCGAAAGCCCTCATCAATTTCATCATCCAAATCTGATTTGTAACTCTGTAATAGACCTGGTGTATAATATCACATACTTGCAAACCTTCCTTAACTTTAACAACAAGAGACTAACATTTTCATCAAACTTTACTTTAGTCTCACATGACTAATTTTGGATGAGTCAACAACCCTAACTTGAAATAATCATAACTATGTACCTGTAATGAATAAATATCTAAAAATGGTACACAATATTCTTCAGTGTATTTTATGCAATTCATCTAGAATTCACTACTTGGAACCTCTCAGAAAAGGAGTTATAGTAAAAATGGCATACCTTGTTGAATTCTAACTTATTCTAGAGAGCGAACTTGTAGAGCGTGCCCTGCACAAAATGTTTGTTTTATGGATCTGAAAAATGTACACAGAATACTACAGACAATACTCTAACCAATACATTTGGTCTTACTAAATTTAGATCTGTTATGAAGAAGTTATGACATTTTTACCCGAAACACATGTTTTAGACTAGTTTTAGGACTAGCCACAAACCCTATTTTCCACGGCGTGTAACTCCAAAATTAAAACGGCCCACAAGCTGAAATTTGTATCATAGCTACTTGGATATGTTTCCTCAATGGCCTCCCAATTTTACGGTCTAAATCATTCTAGAAAAAAATTTATTACGAAAATGGTGAGATGACTTGTAAATAACATACCTTAGAAAGCATCATCAAAAGAATTTATCCTCCCTTGAATTTCGACCTTATTTACTTCACCTTCCCTTTGAAATTCGGCTTATATATCCTTTGGTTACCTCAGTCACCTGTATATATTCAATATGCTCAAGTGTGATTAAAATGAGAGAGACTTGTCTCTTATTTATACTTTCATGTAGCTTCCTCAAGGGGTTACCTTTTAACCATCTTAACCCACTTTGCTTATTTTAGGGTTAACCCACTTCTAACCACTTTTAAACTTAGTAATTTCTCCATTAAATTTATTATTTAAATAATTTCTTTTGTATTCACTTTGAATTATATTACACTCATCACTTCACTTTATTATTTACCTTCTAAAATCTCTTAAACCACTTTGACTACTTTTGTTGATTAAGGTTGGTTGTCATTAATGTCAACCCTTGAAGAAAGACCCGTAGCACAAAGGTTTGGGTAATGGACCCAATAGTGTTTGATGTAAATATGACTCATTATTTTTTTGTCATGTTTGATAAGAAGTAAATATGGATGAACTCCAAAGTGGTCCCCTTATGG
>ML802511.1:178745-221515 GCA_009831015.1 Picea engelmannii
CATGCAACCTCAAGATAATCATCCAATATGTTTTTGAATTTTCAATTAATAGCCATCAATGCCCCACCAATCAAAAGGATGTCATCAATAAAATGAGAACCAATCATAGTTTTTACTCCTTTGATATAACAAGATAGAAAAAACATTAGTTATAGGATCAAGCATGTGATGTGAATAATTAAACCAACTATTATATAAGTTTCCATTCTTTATTTTCATGATTCTCTCTATTATTTTATTTTTTGACCATGTTTCCATTCTTTATTTTCACTATTCATTATTTTTGGTTAATTTTCTTTATTCTTTTATTATTCAAACAATCTTAATCCTTTATTATTATTATTATTATTATTGGTTATTGCATCGAGAATATCGAGGTGCTCTACATATCAGTATGGGGGAGATGTTGAGGTGTAAATGTCACGAGGTGTTAGATGACTCAATTGATAATAATAATTATTATTATTATTATTATTATTATTATAAAATCGGCTCAATTAAAAATAATAAGGTCAATGCAAAAAAAAAAAAGTCTACTTAATTAATAATAATAAGAATGAAATAATAAATGATGATTATGATGATGATGATGATGATTAACGTCCATTGAGACCAATTAGTCTATCGGACCTTAAGAAGGAAAGGGATTACTTCAATTTCTTTAAAATTACATTTTTGTGCTAAAAAAACATTGAGGGAAGTGTTCCAAGATCACCATAGTTTTGATGACTTGGTAGGTTAGGAAGGTCTCTATTGTGGCAACTATTTTTAAATTGGGATCTAATTTTGAAATAGGCAAGGAAATATAAGAGGAATTGTTTTTCATATCCAACCCTTTTAGTGTCACAAAGATGGTAGATTCTTTCATCCCACAATGTTTTTGGAATTCTCCAACGTCTAGTTTCACTATGTATCTCGTGAGAGTTTGTTCTTATTTTAGCAATGTTTATTTTCTTCTTTGCACTTCTCAAAACTAAGAGGTAATTTTGATCTTCTAAATTAGGGTTGACCAACTCCTTGTAGTATCCTAGTTTCCTTTTATCCTCTAATTATTTATCACACCACACATTCTCCTTAAATTTAGAAGTGATAATATTTGTAATATTATCGGTATTCTACCCCGGATGGGGTGACACACGGTAGTTCCTTGACATCAGGCTTAGCACTAAGACATAGCATAAATGTTGATGGCCGCCACCCACTAGCCCTGCATTTACGATGGTAGACGGCCATAACAGCAGTTATACGGTGGAGGGACACCTCCCTTGTGCGAACACTCTTGCTCACAGCACACTCAGCATGACAAGGTTTATGGAGGGACAGGTGACTTCGGCCTTTGGCAATTTGTTTTTTCATGTGCCTGGACAGAGTGGGTCTGCTCTTGCTTCGGCTCTCCTCATCGTCTGGGAGCTTTGGTGCAGCCCTGTATCCTTCTTGTCCCAACTTACTCCCATCTCGTTGCATCCTCACTGTATTGTTATCTATTCCCTGGCAATTATGACCAGAAAGTGGGGCAGGCCTCTCCATGGCTCGGCCTGGTACACCCACAAGGCGCAGCAACAAAGGAAGGAGAAGTTGGAGCATGCTCTGTCGATGGCGACCTTCATTCTCCGAAAGAAGGCTCGAGCTGAACAATTGCCTCTGCATGCCATCATTGTGGAGATGGGAGCCGGATGTAGCAGCGAAACCATGGCAATTAAGCCTAGAGACAGGCAGGAGGATGGTGTTGCGGACGCGTTTCCCACCTGTTACGTGGAAGAAATTTCGTTTATGGAGGACTTAGCGACCACCCTATATCCCCAAGCCATGGAGGCGAGCCACCGAGATGGAAGCGGCCCAAAAATTTCTCTAGCAGATGACATCCCCGAGTGCATTTTTGAGGAAATTCCCTAGCCGGGTGACTACAGCCCCACCAGCCATGATATGCAGGCAACGTTAGAGGAAGAAACGTGGGATAAAACCAGAGCAGAAGCGAACGCGGACAAGAATAGCTCAGCGAGGAAGGAAGAAGTGGATGGTGCAGATCTGATGGAGCTCGAAGCTGGAATTGGAGCGACCATGGAATTGAGGGATGTATCCCTCAACGACGTGGGTATTGGCGTGCATGGTTCTTTCCTCCGTGCAGAGCATTTGGCTCTGGTGTTCAAACTCTGAGGCCACATGGCAGACTTGGAGCATAGATCCCTTCTCATGGGCCAGCGTCTGGACCTACTCCTTGAGGCGTACTCCAATGCTCCAGCTAAGCGGAAGTGCCCTCTCTGCGCGCAGGCATTTGCCATCCTGGTCGGGTCCAAGTGGCAGACAAGCAAGGGCGACAGGTCACTGGGTATCTAGGTCTTCTATTCTTTTTCAGTTTCTTAGTTTTATCATGCTACTGTTACATGTTCACTTGGACTATAGCCATCTGTCCTAGTTTCCTTCGGGCAGGACAGATGTTATTTTGTTTCTTGTTTTATCATGCTACTGTTATATGTTCTCCAAACTATGTTGGTTTCCAGTAAACGACAACATTTTTGGTGACTCAGACCTATATCTTTGTACATTTTGTCAAAGTTTCTTCAATAACTTAACATAGCAAGTTCCCCCTTTAAAATATATATATATATATATATATATATATATTATCGGTATTCTACATGATGACTTCTTCTTGTATTCCCTAATGATTTAGCCAAGATTGGGCATCTTTATGCCATCCCCGCTTGAGCTGCTGGTGGTTTTGGCTAGAGTTTGAAGCAATTTTGGGGAGCACCTTGTCATCCATGTTGTTTATCTTGTACTTGTAAGTTAGATATCTTGTCCTCCTCATAGAAGCAAGCCTTTCCCCCTTCGAGAGCATTGCTAAAAAAAACAATAATAAAAATATAAAAAATGAAATAAAATGAAATATTAATAAAAAAATTACACCCTAAGAAATTTGATCCCTATCGGTGCTTGACAACTCTGGGTTTAACATGAATCTACGTTGGTAAATACATTATTTTTAGGGGTATAACATGTGATTTAAACAATTTATCATTGTTTTCTTCTACATTGTTAGAGAATAAACTTTTTTTATTAGTCGAAGTCGAAGGCCTGGGGTTATAACAATCGTTTTTACGTTGATTGCCTTTTTGTTTTTGTGTGGACTAAAAATTTGGTGCTATTGTCCAAAGTTTAACTTTGTTGGGAGAGATCTAATTTTTATTCTTGTGTTCTGATTGGTCCTTCAAAAAATCCATGGGTCGGACAATATTGTCTTTCGATTGTTCATTAAATTTAGTATGATTCATAAATTTTGAAGGTATTTTTGTGTACTGTATGACATGATTCTCCACGACAACTTTCATGGATTACAATGAGTTTTAACTAAAATCTTTTGTTCTAATTAATTATTGAATTCTTTTCGTTTGATCACTATATAGTGTGCTATAATCCAGGAAGGCGAGGTTCTTCCCAAAGTTACAAGTGTTGCGGTTGGCGACTTGTAAGACATCTGTTTTTTGGGCTTCTACAAATCTTTGAGAGTGGGTCAGAAGTCCTGTGCATCTAGTATCTTTCTTTTAACCAATTGGTTGCCATATTAATATATGGATTTTAGACAAGTGCAATTAGTTTCTCTGGTTGTTGTTTGATAGAGTTTTCTTTATGCATAGTGCAACTACTTCTGTTGTGTTGTTGGTTTTTCCAGAAGCAAGTAAAGCAGGCCAGGGGCTGTTATATATACTGTGTAGGCTGGAAAAATCAAAGGTGAACAGGGAGATAATGTGTGTTGTTTTGAGGTTTTATTGTTCACTTTTTTTTTGGGTTGCTTAATGTGTTTATGGTTCATAAAGACGAAGTTGTTCTGGATATCCAAGTGCTATGAGTCGCAAGTTACAAGAGTTCTAATTTTGGGGTTCTATAAATCTATGTCGGAGTGTAATAAATCCTCTGCATTGTATGCTATATGCTAATGAAGATTAGGTCTTGATTCTTATTTTGTGTTTTCAGAATTAAGTCAATTCAGTCGAGGACTATTTCAGAAATTGCATAGGACAAAAAGAATCAGAGTTAAGAATATACAAAAAAGGTGTGTTGTTGTCAGCTTGCATTTTTCTTCTTATTTTGCAGTTGCTTAATGCTATGGAGATAGTACGGGTATAAAGTTAGGGATCAGTGCATTATTTTGCATGTGTTGTAGAGAAATGCTATTTTTTAGGTTGGATGCATTTTCATATGGTGTCAGGGATTGTTTAGTTGGTGCACTACATTGTATTCCATCTGGGTTTTTTTTTGAGGGGGGGTTTGATTATAGTATAAGAGGGTATAGTTTAGAAAGATGAGCATTTTCTAGGCTGTTCGGAGGCTTTTGCTATGAACATATGGCTACACTTGATGCAACTATGTCTTGTGCACCTCTAAAATCCACATATAAGCAACACATTTGCTTCACACTACTTCTAGATACGTGGCCTTTCCTCCTAAATCAGAGCAAATCGATTTACCATAAATCAATGACCTATCTTGCAAATTACGACACTTATCACAATGATGAATGCAAAACTATTGGAAACGTGGAGGTGTGGAAGTGCAACAATGCGAGGGGATGACTCGTGTAGGTTCTCCAGACAAGGCTTAAAAATAGATTGTATTAAATAGACCAAGTATATCTATGTCGACTGTAAAAGTGTCGAGGCATCTAAGCATGACAATGCTAGACTATAAGAAATATGAAATATTGGTGCAAGGGTTGAAAGCATGGATTCTCTATAGGAGGATTCAAAATAGACTGAGCGATTGATTTGTAAATCACATTCCTGTGAAGGGCATCACAATATGGCATCAACAAAAGAATTCACACAGCCTAAAAAAATGATAGGTATAAAGGCATTCTAGCACAAAATTTTCAAAACATAAATAAATCAGAGAGATCAAATTGCTTCAAGACCAAGTGCATTGTGCGTGTTTACTAAGGTGTATTTTCCAAACACATGAACAATCTTCGGAACACAAGTAACTACACTACTGCACTTCTGCGTCGCCTTAGTTCCAATACCTAGTGTTTTTTTATCAGGTTGTGCGGAAGCTTTTGTTGTTGCGATATTCAGATGCTCTTGAGTGGCATATGCTTCGTATAGCAGATGCTTGCTCTATTTTCATTCCTTGTGCCGAGATTCTACACTTTCAACTATTGCGTTGATAATTCATGCCACTTATGGTCTAGAATTGACATAATTGGTTTCCTGGACACTAGTGCAATTGGCAGAGCGATGTCATCAACACTTTTGCACATGTGTATGTTGCATAGGGCTGATACTTGGTCTATTTAGAAATTGGTATATATTCAAATATTGTGCAGATAACTGATACTTCTCCTCTTTCTGCACTGTCGTAGTTCCACATCCCCTCACTTCCAATAGTTCCACATGAGGGATTGTGACAAGCATCATAATTTACAGGATAACTCATTGATTTATGATACATTGGTTTTCTTTGATTTATGAGGAAATGGAAGGGATCTAGAAGCAATGTGAAGTAAATATGTCGGTTATATGTCAGTTGCTTGATTGTTTTTGTTTATGATTGCCCCTATTTGAAAGTTAGTTGATATATGTGAAAAACACAATTTAACAAATTCACATCGTATTGTTTGATAGTGTGTGCTCCACGCATAGTGTAATTACTTGGTTTCATTCAAATTTTCATTATAATTGGTGTAACGTTTAAGAAAACCAGTCCTCTTTTTTCAATTGTATTACCAAATCAAATGGTTGAATGAAATATTCATGATGTGCATCATATATGCGAAATAAATTTAGTAGCTTCTTAACATTTTTCTTTTTTAGGGGTAGATTAAATTGGTCAAGAGGTATTTCAAAAACTATATAGATAAAAAAGGAATCAAAGATAAACAAAGACAAAAATAAGCTATGTTGTTTTGAGATTGTTTTTTTTTTTGTCCCCCCAGTTGCTCAATGCTATAGAGATAACTTAAGCATCATCTGAATGACATAAACTAAAACATGAAATATACAATGTCATGAGAGCATTAAAAAAACTATGTTCTAGAATTGCACACAAGGCGGAAAACATCACTATAAATAAACAATGGACTGTTGTTTTGGAATTTCAAATTTGAAATGCATGTAAGTCATAATAAACATTGACATGTTGAATTACATGGAAACCCAAACACATATAGGCATATTTACATATTTTTTTTACATATTCACAAATTTTTTATTTCCTTGTTGCTGAACAAAAGCATGTTTTCATATTCTTGTTACATATCTAGAAAGTTATTATTTCTATGTTGGATCAAGAAATTGTGTTGGACATGACAAACAACTAATATAACAAAGGTTATGGTCATAGAGAAAACAAAATATCGACAATTTGCATTGCATTTGCATCTCGCTGCCATCCATCTGCATTGCTATCTGGCTTGTTAGATGTACAATACATCACCAATGTTTAAAAATAAAATAGGGAAAAAAAAGAAACATGGAACAAGAATTGGAGAGGTACATTTTTCTAATTTTATCTGTATATTATTCATTTGCTTCTCATTTGCAATTTGTTAATATTGTATATTTCATGCAATTTTGACTTAAGGGTTAATTTTCATGTTCATTGCATTTGGTGCACAGCTTTCACATGAAAATGAAATAGAACAATTGTAGGAGAGCAAGAAGTCACAAGCAATACATGAGAAGAACTCAAGAACAATGTCCCAAGATGAGGTATGTTTGTAACAATTAGACAATAAACACTTTTTTTTGGTAAATTATATGCATATGCAACAATATATATCCATACTGCATAGTAGTACATATAATACAAAGTGCATATTGCATCTGTGGCTATCCTATCGGTGGTGGGTTGAAAATCCAAGGTTTTTCAAGATTTGATGTACAAAAATCCAAGGCATCTGCATATTGAATGTTTAGTGGCGGATTGAAAAAGTTGTCACCTGATATGATCTAGGAATTACATGGACCAACTAGCCTTCTATCAAATGTGAGTAGACAATGTATTGAAAAAAAATTATTGGACTTGATTTGATTGGATGATAGTGTATTAACATAGTAATAAACATACAACATTAAAATATATAACCATTGAATTAAGAAAAGGCACAATGGATTGCAAAACATAAATAGAGTTTGTATTATTTTCATTTGATAGGAATGACACATACAAAGGTATATTAGTACATTTCATAGAACTGTGCTATGTACTTTGCTTATTTCAATAATGGTTACATGGCTCTCTGCCATGGGTTTTGTCTTGTTAATATGTGGTTTTCCTATCGTTTGACACTCGTCAAAGGGAAACAAGATTTGGGAACAAGATGATCTTATTTATTAATATCTATTAACCCTATAACTTGATGCAATGAGTTTTATAGAGCAACAAGAAGAGAAATAAGGATAGTGTTGACATCTAGTGCATGATGGTTTATTCCTCCAGAGATTGCAACATGTTACATACTTTTAACACTAACATTCGGTACTTAACAAGCTTCGAACATTATTAGCTTGGTGGTCCTCAACTCAAGCAGTAATGGGACATTAGAAAAATGCTATGTTGAATTGTGAGTGTTTTGAATGTGGCTAGGTTGGATACTCACACATTGATTGAGTAAGTGAAAACCATCTATATGGGATGTTGTTGCAGCCCAACACAAATTTTTGAATGAGTAGAGTCATCCTGGATGTGGAAGCTGGACTTGGTCTACATTTGTCTAGGCTGACGATGTCTCTTTGATTGGCCTTTGTCTGGACCGACAAAGTGTGGGTGTGCTTCATCCTACATTCCAAAAGTCCAAGCACTAGCTAGCACAAGTGGTGCATCTAGAACTTTGCCTAGTTACTCGAGCACTTGCTAATAGTAAGGACCAAGTAACTGCTCCAACAGACATGCCCGAAGTCATCCTTTTTTCTGGTTAAGCCTGGTTGATAATGAGGAAGAGGAGGAAAACTAAAACCGATAGAGAGGGTAGTCCGCAAAATGGACCTGCCAAGTTCAACAAAGGTGTTGATACATGGCAACATGCATAATAGATGTTGACTCAGAGAGCTAGTGAACCACATGAACTTCAAAGCACAGTTCAAGCAACTATTTGGAAAGGCTAGGGATCTTTCTCATCGACTGTAGGCCAAGTCCCCTCCCCAACAATTTCCTTCTTAGTGTCAACCGAAGTAAGAATGAAACGTTGGGACTACAAGCAGTCTGCATGAATTATGGGCTATAATAAATTGCATGTTTGCTAGGAGAATACATGGATGTAGTGAATTTGTGGTCGAACTATGGTTCATGGCATAAATGGACTTGATGGCTGGGTGGTTGGTGGAACTGCTTAATTGACAGCTTGTGGGAGCTCTATTTGCGAAGAAATATAGATTGGTCAAGAATAATATGGCCATAGCAAGTCGTATAAATAGTTGGAAAGACGATCAAAATCTGGCACAATGATGTTCCCATTTTTTCCCCAGCTCCATGCGCCAGTGTTCTTGTACTGATATGTTGCAATTCAGATTTAGGTTCCTTTAATACTATATGTAGCAACAATGATTCATTGTACTCCTGGTGGCCCTTACACAATGTGGGTTCATAACAATCCACACGCATCGTACGTGTGTGATCTAGCTGGATCAGATTGCTTGATGCTTTTATATTGCAAAATCCCTTTAGTCCTTGTGTCGCCTATGCAAGCGTGTCATAGTTTCCAGTCTCCTATGTGTTGCCATGAATTCACCTGTAATTTCATATCTGCAAATCTGTTGACTTGTCAGGTTGTCTTGTAAATGGCTAGGTAAAGTGACTTTTGATGACAAGTTTTTTGGAAGATGGTTACATCTTGAGTTAGTACATCATTTTCATGAGGGATGTCTACAACTTCAATACTAGTCATCAATTTACAGTACTTGTCATCTGACAGTTTCCTTGAAGTTAATGTCCATGTCATATTGTTTAAGTTTGGCAAGGAGGTTTGTTCATTGACCTTATCTAAATTGTTGTTGAAGCAATATTTCCACTGGAAGGTGTCCTACATAGGCTATCTACACAAGAATATTTTTTTCTTTTTCTATCTCCTATACGTTTGGTTTTTTAAATGCATTTTGATAAACATCAAAGTTATGAATAGTACATTATGAAGGTCAAATTTCTTTAAGGCCAAGTGCACAGGGCATATTTATTAAAATATGCTTTCCACACCTGAGTTAGTTAAGGAATACATGGAATGATTAATAGAAAGCATTATAAAGATCATAGAAAACCACAACATTTACTTTGCACAAGTTCTAAATAGCCTCTATTTTTTGCAAATCCGAGCAAATGAAAGTTCCATAAATGACTCGGTCATCGTGTAAATTATGTGTCATGTCAGAACCCATAGCACATAATGATTGCAAATATGAAGGTGTGGAAGGGTAGGACTGGGTGACGATCAGTCCTATGAATTATCTGCATAATGGCTGAAAATAGAATTAGCAGTCCCAACTACGCGAGCCATATAAGTATGCGGAGAGAACATGTGTGGAGAATATAGGTGAGCACACTGTGGGGGTACAATGCTTTGTGTTGGTTGTATATGTTGACTTCGACATCGAGAATTTTTGGGGTGTTTGAGGGATTTGCTAGCATATAACAATGCCAAAGATCATGACTACTAAATATTGTACTAGCTATTAGGATCCTTCTATGCTTTCTACGTGTGCTTCTCAACCACATAAATGTATTCCACCATGTTCTGTTGCTTTTACAGTTCCATAGGATCATGCAATGGTTGTGGCGTTGATTTCTAATTGTTGATGCATTTCAATTGCAAGATCTTGCTCGAAGTGTTGTGCAAATGCATATACATCTTCTAGCATAAAAGTACAAGTTTGTTACAATGGATAGTGCCAAGGAGTCAATGTTCATAACAAAGTATATTATACTTGGAAAATCTTTTGCATTTGTAGGCATTTTTGCAATTTAATCTTGTACATATAATTAACAAGTTTGCAGTGCTATGTATTGTGTGTTGTGCAATGTGCATTTGTGTGTTGCATAGTTGATGTACATCTATCCCCCCCCCAAAAAAAACAAGAGGAGCATATGTCAATGTAAACATAATATATAATATATTGTATGTGCTTTGTGTTCACATATTCGGTGTTACAAGCAGGAGAAGTTGGACGAGCCAAGGAATTATTAATACTAGTGCATCACAAACATCCACCCAACAACAAAGTCAGAGGTAAATTTCCAAAAGCTATTTTTCATTTGCACGTTGCAATAACCACCAAGACATGAGCATATATTTATAAACACTCTCTTGTAAACATGAAAAACAAATAATGTCAGGTGCTTATGCAATTTACAAATTGCTATGTTCAGTTCAAGCGAAATAGGTATACCTGGAATTGAAGTAATCAATGTTGGAGTGTCAAGTGTGATAGGAACAGGTGAAGCAACTATCCATGTGCAGCAAGAGAAATTGTAAATGTATGTATATAAAAATTTATATTGTGTAGTTGGGTAAGAAATACATGGAAATTGTTCTTCATATTACTTATTTTATGTGATTGTTATACAATGATGCAACTCTACAACTCATAATATTGTCTCAATAGAGGACTTGAATAGTCGTAGAACTGGAGAAGTATTCATTGGAGAGTGATGGTTTACGACACATATTTGGATAAAGTGAATAGATCACACAAAATCATGTGTGATGATATGACAAATGAAAATGGCACGATCACAGTTGCATTGATTGTTCCTGCACACCTCATTGAAAGACATGAGAAAAATATTGTTCCTAGAGCTAGAATATCTATTACAAATTTCAAAATTCTACCAAAAAGTGGCTATGACCATGGTGATTCTGATCGTGTTATATCAATACTTAAATCAAGTTTTGTGGAGACTGTGTATCCAAAGTGTAAAGATTCCAATTTCGCACTAGACACAACAATCAAACAATGTTCAAATAATATAGACATGTATCCAATCGACACTATTGGAGCTATCGTCACCCTTGCTAGAAAATTTGGATCATAGTACATTTTGCATATAAAAGATGGGAACACAGAGGATGACAAAGAAACAATATATTTTTCCATGGTCAATGGTTTATCATTTATATGATGATATATCTTAGGTGAAGGTATATGACAATTACAGTGTTTTGTGTATCAACATCAACTGTTTGAGACAAATGGAAATTTCTTTGCTTCACTGGAACAACAATTGCAGATAGGGAAATTTACCATTTTTCTATTTATAAATATAACCAAGAGGAGTGATGCAAAATAAAAGGTGTTTCACACAACACAATCGACATTTATAATAGAACTCACAATAGAAGCAGTCAAAGATCTAAAAAAACTAATTGGCTCAAAAATGTTGTAAGTATAGATCGATAACTCTATCTACAAATTTAGTGTACAAAATTATTTGAAAACACACACACACACATACACTCACACATATATAGTGTAAATTATTAATCTTTGCATTGTATAAATAAGTCAGGTACAATGATAGTAGCAAATTCATATTCAACTTCGTTTGAACCTACCTTTGCAATTTGCAATTCTCCCGTAGACACATATGCCTTGATAAAAAAATGCAATGTTTGACCATGTAAGATGTAATCAGAGATGCCCTTTTATATATAAACATTTCCTAAGTGCTATTATACATACAATGGAAAACAATAATGTGCAATGCACTGCCAGGGAACCTATACTGCACGAGCCTCTTCCTGGCTTGACAAAAATTCAATATGAAAATATATTTTCAAAAGAAACCCAATTTTTTTTATATGTTGCGCAATTTTCGAGTGCATGGAAAATCTATATTAAACAAATATAGTGTGGTCCTGTATGTGGAATAGAGATTGAACAAAGACAATGTCATCCTGCATGTGTGATGAGTTATATGTATTTCTTTTCGATTTCTTTGTACAAATACTAGAACTATAATTTAGTTATTATTTTTTATATTAACCTAAATGTTGATGCATAATAACATATACATTGTATAAACATATTACTTGTATAGTTATTAAATACCAACAATATCATGTGCATTGTATGTACATTTTGAGTCCAATGTTGTTGTATTGAATTTTTGCAATTAAATTATGTCAAAATTTTAATGAACATTGGACTAGTTGTTTATTATTATCAGTCTTGTTACATTGCAACATTGATATATTGTTACTGAAGCTAGATTGCAATTGGAACAAGTTTTTCTATTTAATGCTTACATAATCATAGTTAACATGGAATTTGTAGGCCAACCTTGATATCTTTAACAAATTTGATGTTGTTTACAAACGACATATGCATATGCTGACAGTGTTAGAAATTACTACTAGAAACAATTTAGCACTATCATTGGACAACAAATCACAACTACATGTGTTCTACCTTTAGATATTAATGTGGATCTATATATTGCCCTCTTTGTGGACTGTCATGGAATGATCAATGTACTTTCTATTAATTTAAGCTAGTTGGTCTCACTAAATTTTTTTTTTCTATTTCTATGGTATATATGATAAATGTATCATAAATAAACACTAATACTAATATTCTAATTGGCATATATAGAACCAAATGCAATCAAACTTCAACAAAAAAACAYGATGTTTTATTGCTGCATTAAGTCATATATTTTTCTTATTCCSGAGYGTATTGTGTACAACTGTCTACACAAGGTTGCAAATGACAAGTTATTTATTTGGCATATGTGCATACTCATATGGAATTTAAATATCAAACAAAAAACTTATTGAATTGCAGAGGTTTTGACTAAAATTAATATATGGCAGAAATTGTCCACAAGTTTCCCACTTCAATTCGATGATTGCAAATATGGAAAAACCATACAAGTCTTCAATACAATTTTCCCTAGTTATTTCTCAATACAAAATTTATGTCTCTAAATTCTTTTTCCCGTGGACTTCAACCAATTGTTTTCTTGTATTGTTCCAACGCACTTTAAACACTTGAACTTGTAATAAGATAACTTCCATAGTTTATTGCTTTTCCAGGTCATTTGTTTCATGGCTTTGCAAAGAAAAAAGTTAACACAATGTTTGTCCCAGGATTTCAAAATAGAAAATTTATATCGCTATGCACGACTCCAATAACTTGTATGAAATGACCAGTTGAATAGAACTAAAAACAAATATCAACTATTATAACTTTTCTTGGTCCGCATTACGATGAATCCTAAATTTACATATACAACTAATCAATTAAAATGCAAGTTCCATTGTGTTGAGTGGATTGCAAATATATGTCATTTTGCAACTATTCGAAGTATTATAAGTGCGGAAGTGTGAAAGTGCAGGACTGCAGTGCGGTGAGTTGTTTGAATTCTCCGCATAGTTCTTGAAAATAAAATAAGTCTCATCTTTGCAGGGATACACTTGTGTGAAATGCAGAACCGTTGAAGATATAACTATACGGAATGCAAAAGTGCATAGGTGTGCATATGCTCATATGTAGATGGACCAGTTATGGATTTTGTACACAAAAGCTGGAAATAGACTATACTATTGCTTGTGCTTGAGACATATTGTAGATTGCACTAGTGTTGAAGATATGGTTGTTATCACTACAAAGATATGGTTATATTTCTACGTGCAGTGTGACAAATTACAAAGTAAAAATGCATCTAATTTGAAGATTTTTGAAAGAAATGAAGCTTTTTTGTCATAATAGCTCATGTACACGTTACACTAGTACAAAATTTTGAATGAAAATCTTGTATCAAATTCTTCTGTCAATCCAATATCTTTTTAAATTTCCTCAGTGAAAAGCCTTTTTACTTAACCATTTTTCATGTTGTGCGAAGCCCCTTTCTGTGACCATGTCTCCACATTCAGTGTACCTATATCTTCCACACATCAACACTTTGCATCGATGTATGTTTTGCACAACCACCACTTGTTCTAATTCTATTTTCAATCCATGTGCGGACTATTCATACAAGTTATCATCTCACAATCCCGCACTTTCGTACTTTTGCATTTGCAATGGTTTTGTGCCTGAGTTTCTTGCAACACACCTAATTTGCACAATAAGGGAGTGATTTATTACATGTTGATTTGCCAAGAAACATAGGCTATTTAGGACCAATGCCAAGTGAATGTCGATCTTTCCTATTTCTTGGTTAATGGTTTCTATTTATCATTCCCCATATTCCATATCTAATTTAGGTGTGGAAATGAAATTTTAGTAAATACACCTCATGCACTTTGGCATAAAGAGATTCAACCTTTGTAATGTACTATTCATAGGTTTCACATTTATCAAAGTCCATTGAAAAAAGCACAGGTATAATAGATAGAAAAATAAACCACCAGTTTTGTCCGCATAGTGTAGATGCCACATCCTCCAGTAACAATATTGCTTCAGAGACAATTTGAAGAACATCGATAGGAAAACTCTCTTGCCAAATTTGAACAATATGACATGGAAATCCACTTTGTCAAGACTATTAAATGGCGAAGAATGTGAATCAATAACTAGTATTGAAATTGTAAATATCCCTGATGAAGTGCACACATGCAGAAGACATGGCTAGTTGAGCGTCGTGTATACAACTAATGTGAGGAACTATACAAATCTTTAATAATCACTACATAGAAAATGCCTTTTGATAGCAGAATTTCTAAAACACAATCCATTGCCACAAGAATTTATATAACATTTGAAAAATCATGGTAGTTAGGAGAAAAGAGGATCTCGCCTAGTCCCGTGCTTCCGCACTTTCACATTTGCAATTGTTCGGGATTGGGGATTCTAACAAGCAACATAATTTGCATGATAATCAAGTCATTTATGGCACGTAGATTTGCTAGGATTTGCCAAAAAGCAAAGGCTATTTAGCAGTTGTGTGAAGTAAATGTCATTGTTTCCTATGAGTTGTCCAATGCCTTCTATTAATAATTTCCCATATCTTGTAACTAAGTCAGGTGTGGAAAGGAAATTTTAGTAAATATGCCCTATGCAGTTGGCATTAAAGTAATTAGACCTTCATAATGTACTATTTTTAACTTTCACATATATCAAAGTGCATTTAAAAATCACATGTGTAACGAATAGAAAAATAAAACAACATTCTTGTGCATATAGCCTATGTAACACACCCTATTGTAACAATATTGCTTCAACAACAAATTAGAGAAGGTCGATGGACAAACTTGCTTGCTAAACTTAAAGAATATGACATGGACATTGACTTTGTAGAAACTGTCAGATGACAAGGATTGTAAATTGATGATTGGTATTGAAGTTGTAGACATCCATGATGCAGACCATGTACTAACTCAATATGTAACCATATTCCAAAAAATTATCATCAAAAGCCTCTTTACTTAGCCATTTTCCACCTTGTGCCGATTCTTTTGCTACTATCGTATCTTCGTACATGGCACACACATATGTTCCACAATTCACGTCATCTTCACATCCAATACTTTTGCATCACAGATTTTGACAAGTCACGCGATCTGCACTAAAACCGAAGCTTTTATAACAAGTTGATTTGGTGCGACTTATGAAGAAAGGGCGATGATCAAGAATAATACAAAGTAAATGTCCCACTGTTCTATGAGCTACTTAATGGTTTCTAATTATGATTATGCATCTTCCAAATATAGTTCATATGTGTGGAAATGACATCCTAGTAAATAAGTGTCATGCAATTGGATTTAAATCAAATGGAGCTCGATAATCTATTATTCATAACCTTCCCCTATGTTAGGTTGATTTAAAAAGAAGTCATATGGAAAATAGAAGAAGAAACCAACCCTTTTGTGGTGATATTGTCAATTCACTAGCCAGAGAGGACATGAATTTCCATTGGTCTACCTCCTACAAGTGGTTATTGAACAAGAGTGCAGAAGAAAAAAAAATAGGAAAACTCTGGACCACAGGGCTTGTCAATGTTGGCTGTGTTTTTCGACTTCAAGGAACTCGTATCCTAGTGTGTTCGACGGTTCGATTCCAGGACAAGAATGATTAAGGTCACATCAAAATGAAATAATCAAGTCATGGTTACTCCCAAGGTGTTCAACAAAATGCTTCATCTTCCTTATGCAAATAAACCTTTTAAGGTTATGGAAGCAGACATGTTCATAGCCTCTCAAGCAGGAGGTTCCAATATATTGAGAGATTTTTTGTCAACTATCTGCAAACATGTCGACTGACCTTTCAACAATTGATACAACTTTGCTAGAAGAGCCATACTAAGACTTTTCATAGCTATTCACGCATGTAGCTAGGTGGCAATCGAATTCACACATACCCAGGTCAGCACTGTATGCACTGTACTTTACCTTTTAGAGGAATGCCATGTTGCACTAGGCACACATGATATCAGGTGAACATTTTTTTTATTTAGTTGAGAAACTACTTAAGGATTGGAATTTTTTTTTATGACCGCATATCTGGTGTTTTCAATTGTCTATTGCAATGTCTTAAATACTCTCCCTGTTAAAGCGAGTGTAAATATACAGAACGTACTAGTCCAATTATGGCACTTGGGGCTATGAAAACATAAATAATGATTCAATTTTTACATTGTTCAAGATAATTTTGTTAGATAGTTTAGACACATGTTGGTTGGGGAAGAGACCAAGAGAATAACTTAGGAAGCTGAGGAATTTCTCAATGGAAAGGGCATTTGAATTCAAGAGGAAAACCATACACAAATCTCGGTGTATGGTTGCTACGAAAATCCCCTTCTACTCCCTATGTTTGTCTGTGATAGATATTTTATCATGGAAGTTTGTCGAAAATATAGAACTTGGTGCATTTTATTTGAAAAGAAAATAAAAATATAATTCATTACATTGTCTTTTCGAGTTGGTAACACAATGGTCAAGAATCAAGTGCATCTGAAAGAAGTCTCAAAAACACTTAGTTCATTTAATCTAAAAGAAGCACATCCTCTAGGTGGTTTTGACCCTAGGTTTGTTTTTGCAATACTTAAAATCCATATGATATAGTAACCCGTTCACAAGATTTGACGAGGAAATGTGTGACAATCCGTCTGTAAAAAAGGAAATCAATGGATGCAGTGAGGACTTGTCGACATAAATAAGCTCAAATACCAAGAGGAAAAGAAAAGCAAGATAAAGGGAGAAAAACACTACCAATGTCTAGTCTTCCTCCAATCCCTAGACACGTAAGAGCTCCTCCTCTAGACAAAGAACACAACAACATAATCTAAACAAAGAAGAGAGTAATGACGGGTGTGTTGGAGGTGATGGAAGAGAGAAACCATGCCATACTAATCTTGAACATGCACACGCAGTCTCACAACAAAAAAGGAAATAAATCCCAAATATAGATAATTCACAGGATCTAATAAGTCAAGGAGATGTTGATGATATGCATATTGATAGTATGGATCTACCTGATTGGGTATCCCAAAGAATTGCAGAAATCCATGAGATTACACAAGATATTGCAAGAGAATAATCGATGTTGTTTGAGTAGTGTTTCTTGACGTTGCACAATACTCAATACAACAAGCACAAAAGGAAACTGCACATAGACAAGGCCAGTCTGAAAAATAGACATCTAGTTCACAGATCAAGTAATGTGGTGGATTTCTAAGGAGTTGGACCATCTACCCTCATGAAACCACATTGTTCCATAGGAGATGCGCTTTTCGATTTGATTTTCGACTAGGAGTTGCAAACCATTAGATTGAAGGAGAGAATAATTGAGCTTGAGGAGAAACCAAATCCTAAGCCACTCTTTGCACAACCCTTGGCCATACTCTCGGTAGAGAAGACTCTTCCAAGTACTCTCAAAACCTCAAATCCAATCAGAAAAGTGCTTTGATTACTGAATGGAGTCAAAGGCTATGTTGCTGAAAACATTAACAAAATAATGGACATAATCATACAAGCATAGGAGATCAATACAGGCCTACGTAATCGTTCACAAAGGATTACAAATTTTACTGAATATTTGCGAAGAGATTTGCAACATGATGAAGCGTACTATAAAAACGAGGTAAAAAATTTCATTGCATGAGTCACTAGTATGACTGACTATCAAAGAAACCAACAAGGATTGCTCTTAAACTAAAGAATAAAGAAAATAAAGACAGGTTCGGAAGCACGAATAAATATGTTGTAATATGCAATTGATGCTTGTGAAAAAATCAGAGAAAGGAGAGGAGATGTTAATTTAAAATCATTTGCTATTGTTAAGGAACTGTAGGGCCCAAAACTTTTCAGGAATTCAACCATAATCACTAAAGAATAACTTGATAGCCATTTGGCCACAATGAAGACCTCATTAGCTAACGACTACGACAGTCTCGACGAATTTCCTGATGAAGAACTAAAACAATGGCTTGTTACATTTGTTAATGACAACGAAAACCACTTCTCAATCATCGACCAAGTCTAGCTGGAATGAAAAGAAGTACAGGAGGAGATTTTCACTCTTCGAGGTAAACAAGAAACAACCATCTTGTCAATCAAAGAGTATATTGATCATTGGGTCAAGAACGCCTTGGAAACAATTGTTGACCCAGAATAATTACCATAGAGAATTCAACATGGGTCCAAGGAAACAACTCTTATAAAGACATATACATACCAACAACAAACAAACCAAAGCAACATAACATTTTCCTCTTGGTAAGTATTCAAGCAAGCATTGCATTTTCTTTTGCTCTTCTTTTCTTTCCTCACTTGGTAACACCTCTGAATTGCTTGTTTTATGTTTTGTCAAAACTTAACACCCCTTTCTAACTATCTTTCTTTCTTTGCTCCAAGTCTTTCTTCTATTTTATGGTCTAGGGGTGCCCCAATCCCTGTCAGTTTGGACAAACACCTTCACTTTTTATAGACCTTATTTAAAAGACAACTGTATATTTTTTGAGCTTGTCGAAGAAGTTTTTTGGATTTTGCAGAGATTACTGAAAAGACAATTGTATATTGTTTGACCTTTCTAAGGTACTGTTTTGGCATACTTGACTATTGATTTTCTAGACTATGAGTTTCAATATTTTTTTTCAAGTATGTGTTCACTCTTTTTCATTTTTCAATGAAATATCTTGTTATGTGCATATGTAGCCATTGACTTTGATTATGCGAAATGATATTTTGACCTCTATGCTATGATTAGTAAATTTTGTATCATACTGTGAAAACTCAATAGAATAGTGCCTGGTCCTTTCTCGGGCCTTTCTTTCCTTTTCTATGTTTACTTAAGCAGCCTGCTTGATTGTCAGGTTTTGTTTTAATTTTGACTATGATCATAATTTATCCTTATGGATTTAATTGTTTTAAAAAATGCAACATGAATTATCCTGCTTAGCTTCTTTTCAAGACTGGTTGAACATTACAATTACTCATTGAACATTGTCCAATACATCAACCCTTTACCAATACACTGTATTCTTTTCCATTCTTCTGGTTTACAAAAGCAGTTTTCCTTTTAAGTTAAAAATTTCATAATTGCTTTGCTTTTGGCTTGTCCTTCATCTATTCATTCGTGTGGAGATGGTCTTTTCTGAGCTTTGGTTAAAGAAGCAGGTGTACCAGTAATCAATTTGTGATACCCTATTGTCAATTTCAATGTTGTGCAGAAGGAACCTCTGCTATGCAGGGAACTCTACCCTATTTTATTTCCGCAAAACCTAACCTGCACACACTTTACATTTTTTCTCGCACACCCTAGCATCCACACACTTTACATTGCTCCCCCCACATCCCAACTTCACCGTATGTTACATTGCTTCCTATGCATCTTTACTTATGTGTACTTCCTTTTACTAAGTTCTATGCCATATGTTTTTACTTGGTTTTTTAGAATAAACATTGTTACTTAAAATACATTCAACTCAACAATATTTTTAAGTTAACATATGCATACAAGCATTTTTCTCACTTTATATACTTATTTTTTTATAATAAACATTGTTACTTAAAATAAATTCAACTCAACAATATTTTTAAGTTAACATATGCATAAAAGCATTTTGTTCACTTTATATACTTTTTTTTTTTATAATAAACATTGTTACTTAAAATAAATTCAACTAAGTATCGAGAATTAATGGTGAAAACTTAGAAAATAAAATTGCTAGAAATCAGTTGGTTATCATGCAAATTACATCGCTGGTCAAAATCTGTACTATGAAACTATTGGAAGTAGGAGTTGCAAAGTACAGGGGTGCGAGAGGATGAGTGATATGAATTATCTGCACAAGGGTTCAAATTAGACTAAGTGTTGGTTGTGAGGACATCTGAAAGATATGTTTGTGTCGAAGATATATATGCGTGGAAGATATATATGTTTAACAATATGTTTTAAGTTAATGTTTGTTAATTATCAACTTTTACAGGTTGTTAGGGAGACATTTAATGCCAACATCAAGGAAACTGACATATTTTTTAAGTTAAACATATCCATAAAAGAATTTTGTTCACTTTATATACTTATTTTTTATAATAAAGATTGTTACTTAAAATAAATTCAACTAAATATCGAGAATTAGTGGTGGAAACTTAGAAAATTAAATTGCCATAAATAAGTAAGTCATCATGCAAATTACATCGTTGGTCATAATCCGTGCTATGGAACTATTGGAAGTACAGAGTTGCAGAGTGTCAGAGTGTGGGAGAATGATTGATATGAATTATCCGCACAAGGGTTTAAATTCGACTAAGTGTTGGTTGTGCCAACATCAAGGAAACTGACATATTTTTTAAGTTAAACATTGCATAAAATCATTTTGTTCGCTTTATATACTTATTTTTTATAAAAAACATTATTACTTAAAATAAATTCAACTAAGTATCGAGAATTAGTGGCGGAAAATTAGAAAATGAAATTTCTATAAATTAGTCATTTATCATGCAAATTACATCGTTGATCAGAATTCGTGCTATGGAACTATTGGAAGTATGGAGTTGTGGTGCGGGAGTGCGGGAGGATGAGTGATATGAATTATCCGCACAAGAGTTCAAATTAGACTAAGTGTTGGTCGTGCGGGGCATATGCTTGTGTGGGCGTCCAAAAGATATATCTGTGTGGACGATATGTGTTGAAGATATATCCGTGCGGAAGATATATATCTTTAAAAATATTTTTTAAGTTAATGTTTGTTGATTATCAACTTTTACAACTTGTTGGAGTGACATTCAATGCCAACATCAAAGTTATCTTACCTTTTCATTTAGTTATTTTAAGTTTCATTATTTGTCTCTTGTGCCAAGAACTCTACCCACTTTGCTTCCCACAATTCTAGCGTGCAGATACATTGCATTGGTTCCCACCCATCCTAACATCCAAACACTTTACACTTCTTCCCGCATATCCTAATCTCCCCATTGAACACTTCACTTATTTACATTGCTTCCCGCATATGCTAACCTCTACATTGAACACTTCACTTGTTTACCAAGTTTTATTCCACATTGAACCCTTTACCTTTTTTCTTATTTTTGACAAAGTTTTATGCAAAAATGTTTTCACTGTAAAGAATTTTCTTCGCTTCCCACATATGCTAAACTCTCCATTAAACATTTCAGTTATTTACTAATGCAGATTGTGGAGGTGCAAAAGATATATATGTGCAAAGCACACTACATAGATATGATCATAGAAAACCACTCTGCACAACTTGGAAAATAGATGAGTAAAATATTAAAATTAAAATTATGACCATTAATCAAGAATATTTTTTAAGTTAAACATATACATAAAAACATTTTGTTCACTTTATATACTTATTTTTTATAATAAACATTGTTACTTAAATAAATTCAACTCAAGAATATTTTTTAAGTTAAACATATGCATAAAAACATTTTGTTCACTTTGTATAATTATTTTTTTTATAATAAACATTGTTACTTAAAATAAATTCAATTAAGTATCGAGAATTAGTGGTGGAATATTAGAAAATGAAATTTCCATAAATGAGTCGGTTATCATGTAAATTACATCACTGGTCGGAATCCGTGCTATGGAACTATTGGAAGTGAGGAGTTGCGAAGTGCGGGAGTGTGGGGGGATGAGTGATATGAATTATCTGCACAAGGGTACAAATTAGACTAGGTCTTGGTTGTGCGGGGGATATGCCTATGCAGACGTGCAGAAGATATATCTCTATGGATGATATGTCTATGCCAAACATATATCTGTACATAAGATATATATGTTTAATAATATTTTTTTAGTTAAGCATATGCATAGAAACATTTTGTTCACTTTATATACTTATTTTTTAATATATGTATATACGTAAATGCATTGAGATATCTAAAAAGTTAAAAGACCTTGGTGTTAATGTTTGCTGATTATCAAGTTTTACAGGTTGTTGGGGCGACATTCAATGTCAACATCAAGGTTATGTTACCTTTTAATTTAGTTATATTAAGTTTCATTATTTATCTCTTGTGCTAAGAAATCTACTCACTTTGCTTCGCGCAATTCTAACATGCAGATACTTTGCATTGGTTCGCGCCCATCCTAACCTCCGAATACTTTACATTTCCCCTCACATATGCTAACCTCCCCATTGAACACTTTACTTATTTACATTACTTCCCACATATGCTAACCTCCGTGTTGGCCCTTGACCAAGTTCGAGGATCCTTGGTCAAGTTTGACCTATTTTGGGACTTCGACAGGTTGTCGAAGGCGAAGCACAAGTGGTAGCGGAGATCACGATATCTCGGCCCGTTTTTAGGGATTTTGGGGTTTTGGGCTTATGTAACGAGTATGGGGATGTTGGCCCATGGGTTTACCCATGTTTAGGCCATTTTGTAATGTATAAATAGAAAGCTAGGCGATGTAAGAAGTAGTATCTAGTATCTTGCTAAGTGCTAAAGTGCAAATTGGAAATGCTTTGTGCATGCTGTGTTGAGAACTTGCAGAGCTAAGTGAAAGTGATTGTGTAAAGGCTTTTTGATGTAACCTAGCTTGGGGAAGGATGATCTAGTGAAGTCTGCGCAGATCTCCTGTCCTATGCGGAGTAGGATTTTGTGGCTTTGTGCATGTAGAAGATTGACAGAAGGCAATAAAAAAGAAGAAGAGTTGGTGGACGTAGCCCTAGGCTGGGGGTGAACCACGTATATCCTGTGTTGCTATGCTTTGTGCGATGTATTGATGTGTTTATGTGTTCACTTGTTTAGTGCTTTGATATAGATGAATGATAGATAGATTTGTTGATGGTTTGTGCTTAATAATAAGAATGAATGCTAGATCTAATCTATGTTGATACGCTTAGTGCTTGAATATATGAGATCTAGGTGAATACTGCAATGCTCTGTTATTAGGGTTTATTTGCGCTGTAAACAAAGGCTGAATATTAATGAACTATAACTGCTAAGTGCTCTGTTAAGGTGTTATAATCACATATCTATGTCCCAGCTAAGGTTGTAGACATCTGAGTCATGCAACCACCCCTGTCTCTACCTCGGGTGAGACTTCATCTAGTTTGCAGGTGTTTCTGAAATCTAGTAGTTAGGGTTTTGTTGGTGCGCTCTTGAGCGTTGAACCCTGGGTCTACCCCTGTGCCAACAAATGGTTTTGTTTTCGGGACCTAAAACTGTGATTGTTGGGAACTGAGGAAAAGAGAAATCTTTGTGCATAGATCTGTTGTTGTAGTGCGCAGTACTCTGCTCAACTTTGAAGCTATGTGATAAGAAAGGAACCATATCTGAAGACAAGAGGTAAGATCTGAAATCTTTGTGTTCTGATAAAGGTAAGAACAGTGAAATTTTTGGTTGAAAAGATAAGATTAGTGAAAAAATTTGTTTCAAGAGTATGGATCTAGGTATGTTTGATAAATTTTGTCCTAGATTGAAAACTAGGGCACAACTAGAAGAAATAAGGTTTGATATGAGTAAGTCTGATAGAAATAATGAAAGATATGTGATTCCTATGCATAGAAAGAATCTTTGGAGTAACAAATGGATGCAGGATCCTAGAAAGAAATTTTTGCAGGCTAGCTACTATGATCCTAGTGCGCAGTACAGGAAAGATTGGGGATCATTTAAAAGAAAAAGATGACTAACCCTTTGTTACAGTTGCAGAAGGCCGAGACATCTTGCTAAGGAATGCCCTGGTAGAAGACCTAGTTTTCTTTTTTGTAAATTTGTGGATCATGAAGTTTTGGATTGCCCTAGAATAATTGCTAAGCTTGAAAGAATGAATATGGAGCAAGCAAACCCTAAGAAAGGCCAAGACACTAATATTATGGAAGAACCCCAGAAAGAATCAGAGAATATACTACTGCAAATGAAAGAAACCCTGAATGATTACAAAAATATCAACTTATCAGAGATTTTCAAAGAAAAAGAATGCATAGAAACAAGAATAGGAGACTTCAACATTAACTGTTTCCTAGATGAGGAAACATAGGTGAATATCGTGACAGAAAGAACTTGGGAAATTTTAGGAAAGCCTGCTATGATTCCTTCATTGGGAGGAATAAGATTATTTAGAGAAAAGTTGATAACCCTATGTGGAAGACTCACCCAGATATCTATGAGTATTCATGGAACTTTGACAAAGGAAGATTTTGAGGTTATTAAATTTATTGAGGGCAATGCCCCATTTGCTATGTTACTAGGAAAAACTTGGATTGAGAAGGATCAGACCAGAAGAAAAGAAGAGGAAGCCCTAGAAAAGAATAATCAAGAACTAAAAGAATTCATGATGAAGAGGATAACACAATTACTGAAAGAACAATAAGACAAATAGAAGCTACCGAGGACCATAAAATTGGATGTTGAAGTTGAAAGAACACAAGAAGACTCACAGAAGAGTGGAGCACCTACCCTAGATAGAGAAGAAGTATTTCCCTTGAACCCTATGGAAGAATCTCAACAACTCGAAATTACTCTGCCAAAAGGAGATAAGAATCAGAATGGAAAAATGAATACTGAGACGAAGATCCCAGGGAATAAGGCTAGAAAGCTCAGTAAGAAGAGAGAAAAGATAGAAAAGTTGCAAAAGGTTCCAGAGGGGACTTTGCAGAAGGAAGGTTTGCAAAACTGGAACTTCATTGGGATATCAGAACAACCCAACATGGCATTGTGCCATGGCGAAGCAATATAACAGTTGAAGGCATTATAACCATTAGACTGACACTTCCAAATGGTTAGAACAATAGTTATGACCAGAAATATCGCCACGAGATCGTTGGGACCGCGTCGTAATGGACATAACTACATTGATGAAGGATTCTCGCTTGTTGGAGAGATCTGTTACCTCGCCATCTACTTAGTCCATCGACTGTTTCACTGAGAACACTTTTGTGAATTGTGTCCAAGCTGAATCATTGTTACCGTGCCATGTTTACTGAGATATCACCACCTTTTCTATTACATTGAGCATTTATTTATCGACCTAAGTTATCCGATCTTAAGTGTGCATGTCAGACGAACTCAACACCATGGAGAAGTCGGTTGAAGAAGTTATCATCGATATGATGGCCAAAAAAGTAATGTCCATAGGGATTCAGGCCTCATCGACGAGAGGAGTGAAAGCCTCCCCATCGACTGCTCCCAGATCCAGACCATCCCGAGCTACAGTTGAGAAAAGAACCAAGCATCGAGATGACTTGGCGAATGCGAAGTTAATCTCGACTATCCTCCCGACTACATCCCGCCTCTGGCTGGCGTGGTGAGTCGTGGCAGTGTCCTGAGGGACTTTGATTACATTCTGGTTACTGTGCACCTCCCGAAGGGGATACATGTAGTTAGAACACAGCAGGATAAGATCACGACATTAAAATTCAGTGACTTCAACCTAGGAGACCGCAAGAACCACAGTATGCTCGCTCCTCACAGATACTTGATTAGGACAAAGGGGAAGAACTCAAAAATAACCCCCCAACCATGGACTATGAACCTCGCGCAGTCCACCATCTTGAATGTGATGAAGATTCCACATTTTGGAAGGAACTGGGAGGTTAATGCGTGTGTTAAGATCCTGCTATCGTGCTACCATGGCGGCTATCTATGGCTAGACAAACACATCACAGTCGATCCGACGCTGATCCATAGGATCATCGGATTGAGCATGCAGGGACCAGACCCACAAAACTTATACCCATGGAAGGTTGCAGACCGTTCCCTGGCACAAAGAATTAAGGATACTTATGGTGATGTAGAAAAGGGGACGTGAGGCTACAAAGTAACCTCCATCCAAAATGGCGCAGTGTGCCTCGTATGCCATCTGATCACAGGAAAGTTGGTGAGAAAGAACAGACCCACACAGGTCATAGGGTTTGTTGTTGACCTCGTCGAAAAATGTGTAGGACTCCAAATGAATTGGGCGAAGTACTTAGTCAACCAGCTAGAATTGGATTTCCACGAAGGTCAGGATCATGGCTATGAGTTCCATTTTAGTTGGTTACTGATCCTTATAGCGTTTATTTCTTGGGAGATGCCGAAAGGTGCAACCTTCCCTGACATTGAGCTGTTTAAGCTGCTCGTTGCGAAGTTCACCATGCTCTGGTATTCGAGGGATATGGGGAAACAATGGCAGTCGAATGTGGTATTCCACACATACTATCTCCAGTTAAAAGGGGCTATTGAAGCTGTCCATCGTATGACGTCGAACACCTTGCACCAGTTCAGACCACTTATGAAATTCCACGCAGATCAACATTTTATTTATATCACTACGCGCGCAGATGAGCATAAAAAAGAGCTTCATTCATATTATAAGCTCACAGAGGAGGACCTCAAAGAGATAACTAAGGACTGGCCTGCAGAGCTCCTTATCCCTGCTCACCCCGCAGAAATGTCTAATCCCGAACTAATTTCTATCCCAAAGGCCACTCACGAAGGGCATGATACACCTGGAACTAGCAAAAATAAAAGAAGAAGGAAGAAATATAGGAACTGAGAAGTGCATCAGAAGAAACTGCTTCAGAATCGCCTGGAGGAGGAGGTGATGATGAAGTAGATAAAGAAGAGACCAATGGAAAATAAAATCAGCAGAAGCAAGGTGAAGTAACACCGCCCAGGGATCATGTTGATGAGGATGATCCCTCTAAGAAAAAGAAGGTTTCCCCCATGAAACCTACCTCACGGAAGAAATCCAAAGCCACTAAGACTAAGCTGCAAACCGTGCTCACACTCGATGACTTCGACTTCATCATCACAGCCATATCAGATGCCTCATAGGAGATTATGCAGAACACTGAAGCCAAACAAGCAAACATGTATGATAGAATTAAAACAGAACTAAGAGGGGTCCAACAGGCCCTTCAATCCTATAGCGCAGTGTCCACTGCACCCCCACCATCAGAAGAATCAGAGTTGGGAGATGAGCCTACCCAACTCCGTAGAATAGATGATGCGACTGAAGCTCGCCTTCGTCGCATGTAGGAAGAAAAGAAATAGGCCATAGTAACCTTAAAGCAAGTACATGAGGAAGTTGTAGAGCAACGCAGGATTGCACAACAGGAGAAGGACACCCTTCAAGCAAAGTTCAAAGAAGAGAGAGCACAGATCCAGCAGGAAAAAAGAACAGTTGCTTGCAGAGTAGCTCAAAGTCAAAGAAGCAGTCAATAGAGCACTTCACTCTGTGACAGGCTTAGATCAAGTGGAGGAAAACCCAGTGGAAACTCAAGTGGTGAAGCTTGTTGAAGCTATTCAACAACTTCAATAGAGAGTTGTAGAACTAGAGTTACAAATAGTGCCAAGTACTCCACAAGAAGTGCAAGAGTAGAGAGAAACCACTGCCTAGAACACAGTTGAAAGTATCAGAGCATTCGCTCTGGAATGTAAATATCTTAGCAGTAGAAGTGCACAAACCTATGAGCGAATTACTAAACACCCTGAACTAAAGGCACTGGAGTCACATCTCCAGGAGGAAAAGAAGCAAGAAACAACAATACAAGCGCAATTGAATCTCTTGTCAGCAGTTGAGAGGATGAGGCGATACTAAGAACAACGCACCACTCAACAACAGGTCCACACCATACATAGTAAAGTCATGGAAGTGAATTAGTGGCTCCAACCAGTCAAGGACGAAGCTTGCCAATTGTTTGAAGATATTGAAGGTCGAGGAGTAGAGATGGAACAAGTAATCATTGCAGTCGAACAATGATTAGAGGGACCTGTCAACGAAGCAGTTATCCAAGAGTTCGCCGAGCAGGAGGCCTTGGCACAACAACAGGTCAAAGAAGCTCGAGCCAAGATCGAGGCTTTTGAGGAAGAACTACCCAGATCAGAGTGACTCGGGATGAGTCACAGGTGAGTGTTGGGGGCCTGTTGGCCCTTGACCAAGCTCGAGGATTCTTGGTCAAGTTTGACCTATTTTGGGACTTCAACAGGATGTCAAAGGCAGAGCACAAGTCGAAGCGGAGATCACAGGATCTCAGCCCCTTTTTAGGGATTTTTGGGTTTTGGTCTTATGTAACGGGTATGGGGATGTCGGCCCATGGGTTTACCCATGTTTAGGCCATTTTGTAATGTATAAATAGAAATCTAGATGATGTAAGTAGTATCTATTATCTTGCTAAGTGCTAAAGTGCAAATTGGAAATGTTTTGTGCATGCTGTGTTGAGAACTTGCAGAGCTAAGTGCAAGTGACTGTAAGAGACTATGTAAAGGATTTGTGATGAAACCTAGCTCGGGGAAGGAGGATCTAGTGAAGTCCGCACATATATCCTATCCTATGCGGAGTAGGATTTTGTGCCTCTGTGCATGTAGAAGATTGACAGAAGGCAATAAAGAAGAAGAAGAGTTGGTGGACGTAGCCCCAGGCTGGGGGTGAACCATGTATATCCTATGTTGCTATGCTTTGTGCAATGTATTGATGTGTTTATGTGTTCACTTTCTTAGTTATTTGATATAGATGAATGATAGATAGATATGTTGATGTTTTGTACTTAATAATATGAACGAATGTTAGATCTAATCTATGTTGATATGCTTAGTTCTTGAATATATGAGATCTAGGTGAATACTGTGATGCTCTGTTATTAGGGTTTATATGTGTTGTAAACTAAGGCTGAATACTAATGAACTATAACTGCTAAGTGCTCTGTTAATGTGTTATAATCACATATATGTGTCCCAGCTAAGGTTGCATACATCCGAGTCTTGCAACCACCCTTGCCTCTACCTCGGGTGACACTTCATCTGCTTCGCAGGTGTTGCTGAAAGGGTCGGTAGTTAGGGTTTTGTTGGTGCACTCTTGAGCGTTGAACTCTGGGTCTGCCCTTGTGCCAACAAGGCAACAAAGAAGAAGAAGAGTTGGTGGACGTAGCCCCAGGCTGGGGATGAACCACATATATCCTATGTTGATATGCTTTGTGTGATGTATTGATGTGTTTCTGTGTTCACTTGCTTAGTGCTTTGATATAGATGAATGATAGATAGATCTTTTGATGCTTTGTGCTTAATAATATGAATGAATTCTAGATCTTATCTATGTTGATATGCTTAGTGCTTGAATATATGAGATCTGGGAGAATATTGTGATGCTTTGTTATTAGGGTTTATCTGCGGTGTAAACTAAGGCTGAATACTAATGAACTATAACTGCTCAGTGCTTTGTTAAGGTGTTATAATCACAAATCTATGTCCCAGCTAAGGTTGCAAACATCTGAGTCCTGCAACCACCCCTGCCTCTACCTCGGGTGAGACTTCATCTGCTTCACATGTGTTGCCGAAAGGGCCGGTAGTTAGGGTTTTGTTGGTGCGCTCTTGAGCGTTGAACCCTGGGTCTGCCCCCATGCCAACACTCTGCATTCAACATTTCAGTTATTTACTAAGTTTTATTCCACACTGAACATTTTACCTTTTGCTTATTTTTACAAAGTTTTATGCAAAATGTTTTCACTGCAAACACTTTACATTACTTCCCACATATGCTAACCTCCCCATTTAACATTTCACTTATTTACTAATGCAGAGTGTGGAGGTGCAAAAGATATATTAGTGCAGTGTGGAGTGCATAAATATCTTCATAGCAAAAGGCTCTGCACAATTTGAAAAATGAATAAATAAATTATTGCTTAAACAAATTCAACTCAACAATATTTTTAAAGTTAAACATATGCACAAAAACATTTTGTTCACTTTAAATACTTATTTTTTTATAATAAACATTGTTACTTAAAATAAATTCAACTAAGTATCACGAGTTAGTGGTGGAATCTTAGAAAATGAAATTGCCATAAATGAGTCGATTATCATGCAAATTACATCGTCGATCATAATTCTTGCTACAAAACTATTGGAAGTGCGGATTTGCGAAGTGCGCGAGTGAAAAGAATAAGTGATATGAATTATCCACACAAGGATTCAAATTAGACTAAGTCTTGGCTATGCAAGAGATATGTGTGTGCAGATATGTGAAAGATGTGTGTGTGTGTGTGTGTGTGTGTGTGTGTGTGTGTGTGTGTGTGTGTGTGTGTGTGCGGACGATATGTCTTTGTCGAACATATATCTGTACGAAAGATATATATCTTTAACAATATATTTTTATCTAAGCATATGTATAAAATCATTTTTTTTCACTTTATATACTTTTTTTTTAATATATTATATACATAAATGCATTGAGATATCTAAAAAGTTAAAAGGATTTGGTGTTAGTGTTTGCTAATTATCAACTTTAATAGGTTGTTGGGGTGACATTCAATATTAGCATCAAGGTTATGTTACCTTTTCATTTAGTTATATTAAGTTTTACTATTTATCCATTGTGTCAAAAACTCTACCCACTTTGATTCCCGCAATTCTAACGTGCGGATACTTTGCATTCGTTCCCACCCATCCTAACTTCCAAACAGTTTACATTGCTTCATGCATATGTTAACCTCCCCATTGAACACTTCACTTATTTACATTGCTTCCTGCATACGCTAACCTCTGCATTCAATACTTCACTTATTTACTAAGTTTTATTCCACATTGAACATTTTAAACAAAGTTATCGACTTAATGAGAACTATGACCTCAAAACGAGAACTTTGGCCCAAAAAACTCATATGTTTTCATAAAAAACATCAAAATCAACCCCCAAATCAAAAGGTGGTGCTACTGGTAGCACCATTTTTTTAAACGGGGTCAAAAATACAACAGTTTTCAAACATGGCCTTCAAAACTCAGACAATAGCTCAAAAAAACATTAAAATCAACACCTAAAAAAAAGATGTTTTTGAATTTTTTTTTCAAAACGTTAAAATTTTAGATAATTTGAAATCGTATTTTTAGCAGTTGGTACCATTAAAACCAAAACCTCAAAATCAACCATCAAATTGAAAAGTACTGCTACCGATAACACCCATTATAAAATTGGGGTATGAAAATGACACATTTTTATAAAGTGGTAAAATAACTCATCATTATTGTAAACACAATCATAAAATCAACCCTTAAATGCTTACTTTTAAAATCTTACTATCACTCAAAGCACAAGGTAATACATAATTCCATGAAAATATCACAATATACTTTAAAAATTCAACGTTGCTTTTTAATAATTTTTTTACTTTTAATAATAAAAAAGTAAATACAAGTTACAGTGAATGAAACATAAATTATTTCTTAAAAGTATTAATGTTATATTGTCCATATTCAAAACATAGGAGCTAAGAAATTTTATTATATTATCCATAATCAAAACATATAATTCATAAAACATAAAAAAAAAAAATCATAACTTCATGTAAGATCATATGTAAGTTCAATGCTCATTTCTAGTTACCATACAAACATCACATGGATAAAAAATACATAAAATGTTTCATACACTTATTCAGATTGACTCATGGTTTCTGAAATACCATCAGAGTCTACATTGTCTTCAAATGAATGATTGTATGAAGATGTAGATGATCCATACTCTTCTCTATTGTCGATGAATGCACAATCTGAGTCTACATGCATGCCCAACATTTCAGATGTCAAATTCCTTTTAGATCTACGAATAGGTTCAACGGACTCCCATCTTTCATTTATTTCTTATGGCAGCAACCTCTTGATAATCTCTGTTGTCTTGGAGTGAAGAGTTCCTCTCTTTGTCAAATTGAAGTCATAAACAAGTATGTCAACATCATCTAATTTTAAGAGGTCAATGCAATGATGAGTTGTATTTTGACACTTTCTTTTTCTCTTTCTATTGACATGTTTCTCAACCACCATCTCTGGCTTGTACACACCATTGAATGGGTGTGTACTTGTTGCATACCAATGCACTTCAATTGCAATAACATCATCATTTTATTTCTCAATATTTATAACATTTGCAATCCAGAATGGATAACCATGTGGATCTTCAGTCGCTAAAACTACAATCATGCTACTCTCCTTAATATCTTGTACTAAACCCCTGTAAAGGTCTTCCGTGGATTCACGTTGTGCACGCGACCTTCACGAACCAATATACATTTCTCTTTCCTTTGCTTGTGTAAACTCAATAGCACCTTGAGATTCTGGTTGAACTTCAACAATGTTTGTTTCTTCAGATTCATTTGGCATATTTTTTGGCCAATGAAATGGAGTCTTCAACAATGTATCTTCATGTTGGCACAGGGGCAGACTCAGGGTTTATCTCTAACAATGAAACAACAAACCCTAACTATTGGCCCTTTCGGTAACACCTGCAAAGAAGATGCAGTCTCACCCGAAGTAGAAATAGGGGGTTGCAGGACACAGGTGTATACAACTAGAGGAAATGCAAGTGGAACCAAGGCAACAATGCATGGAGATCTAATTATTCTTACCAAGCATAGACCTACTTTTCACAGTGATATATCAGATCTAACATACTAATGCATAAACATAGTAAAAAAAGTAAAGAACAAAACATCAATCACACAGAACATGAGATATACATGGTTCACCCTCTCCCTAGGGCTACGTCCACAGAGTTGTGCTTTATAATATATTAGATGGAAGCATACAGCTCTATCTGCGCTCTTAGCTTGTAGATCTTTCTCTCCTTCTCTCTTCTCTTCTCTCTATCTCCCCTCCCTGCGCACCCAGCTGCAGGGTTGATCTTTGCACCTAGTTGAATATCTTACAATACCAGAAGGCTCTCACACTCAACACTTCTCTCTTTCTTAAGATGATGATGACACTGACTAATGTCCTTTCTCTCACAATCGCGAACCCCTCTTATCTCCTCTAGGTTCTTATTTATACATTACAATAGCTCATCGAAAACCTTAGGCTGAAACCTAGGTGTCAAAATCCTAGATACCAAGACCCTAGGTGTCTAAAACCCTGGGTCAACTTGACCCGCATTTTTTGGGCTTCGCCAACCTATCTTTCCTTCCTTCCCGCGAGGTGCTCCAAAGCATCCAACGTTGTCTTTTTCCACTTGTTGAGTTGTCCACAATCCATCTTCCATGTTGATCTGTCATCCTTGATCTCCTCGTCCAATGACTTTCTTTCTCTTACTTCGCTCCGTCTTTTCTGCTCTTTTGGTCACTTCGACCCAATATCAGTCAGTGTGTCTTCCACACAGTTCACATTTCATCTTTTCTCTCGTAATCTTTTCTTTCTTCCATAACCAAGGGCCAACAGGCCCCCAACACTCACCTGTGACTCGTCCCGAGGCACTTTGATCTGAGCCTTCTGCTTTACTTCAACTTTAGACTGCGCAGAGCAGCCTGTGATTTCTGCTCGATCCTTCCCTACTGTGTGTAGACTTTCTTTTCTGTGTCTAGTACCCAGTTTCAACTGCACTTGGTACCTAGACCCTTCTTTTTCTGCTCTTACTGAGAGTTGTGAGGTAGTTGGTTGTCATAGTACAATTTCAACTGGCTCCCATTCACCAAACCTTCCTTCCACTCTCCATTCAAAGTCTTCAATTGTGCATCTCCTCCTTCCATGAGATAGACAACCTCATATGGCCCCGACCAATGTGTTCTGAACTTTCTTGGATGCTTCATGAACTTACTGTCGTATACCAATACCATATCCCCTTTCTTAAAAGCTTTCTTTTTGATGTGTTTGTCATGGTAGGCCTTTTCTCTTTCCTTCTGTACCTGCCGATGGAATCCTACAATAAATCGATCTTCTTCTAGTTCTACCAATTGCGCTAGCCTCTCTTGAATAATGCCAGTGTCATCCATATTTGTAAAGGTTGCAATTATCAGTCTAGGAACCAAATATTCCATGAGTACAACTGCTTCTAGGCCATAAACCAACTTAAAGGGAGTCTGCATTGTCATCTTCTTGCAAGTAGTTCTATAGGCCCATAACACTACTGGTACTCTCAAGTCCCAGTCATCCCTGTTTACACTGCAAATCTTCGTCAGCGTTGTCTCCAAGATCTTATTGAATTCTTCAACTGTCCCATTCACTTGTGGATGGTAAGGAGTACTCTTCTGATGGTGAACTGGAAATTCCTTAGTCAAGGCTTCGATGGTCTTATTAATAAAATGTGTGCCTTGATCGCTCATGAGAGTCTTTGGGCATCCAACCCTGGTTATGATATCATCAAATATGAACCGCGCAGCTGTAGTTACACTACAGTCCTTCACTGCTCTTTCTTCGATCCATCTTGTCAAATACTTTGTCACAGTGATTATGTACCTAGCTCCTATGCCCTTTCCTAGTGGGTTTATAGTTCCCACGAAATCAATGTCCCATTTCTCAAATTCTTGTAAAGTTAGCTAGGATTCTAAAGGCATCTCATCTCTTATGGAGGGTTTCCCAACTCATTGGCATACATCACAGGCTTTGTAGTAATCCTTAGCATCCTTGTGTAAAGTGGGCCACCACAGGCCAGCTCTAAGAACCTTCTGCATTGTTTCCTTTCCTGCATAGTGTTCTCCTACGATGCCTTCATGTGATTTTTCCAAAGTGGTCCTTCTGCCTCCATAACACATCTCCTCAGGATCTCATCAGGTCCCATCTTGTATAGCTGTCTGGCTATAAGTGAAAAATCTGCAGCGTGCACTACTAGTTGTTTCTTCTGAATGATTGTATAGTCACTAGGTGCCATTCCTGTTGACAGGAACTAGACTGTCTTGGTGAAGTGATCATCAACCTTTCTAATGGCCAGCAACTGTGCATCTGGTAGTGTATCCTCCAAACTAGTAGGTTCCTTTCCATGCTCCAACCTAGACAAATGATCAGGTCCCTTATTCATTCTCCCCGGCTTGACCACTATCTCCAAATCATATTCCTAGAATAATAGAAGCCATCTGCATATTATTCCTCCCAACACTGGCTTTTGGACTAAATATTTCAGCGCAGAGTGATCAGTGAACATCTTAAAATGTCCTCCCAACAAGTAGTGGCGAAACTTTTGCAATGCATACACCATAGCTAAACTTTCTCTCTCAGTGATAGTGTAATTGATTTCAGCTGTAGATAGCTTCCGACTAGAAAAGGCTAACAGGTGGTCAATATCTCCTGCTCCTGGTTGTGCTAACATGGCTCCTAATGCAATAGAGGATGCATCGACATGCACATGAAATTCCTTGCTCCAATCTGGGAAAAACAAAATAGGCACAGTAACCATCTTCTGTTTTAATGTGTCAAAGCTTTGTTGGCATTGTTTTGTCCATTGGAACTGACAATCTTTCTTCAAAATCTTCTCCATGGGTGTTGTAATATGTGCATAGCCCTTAATGAACTTCCTATAGTATCTAGTATGTCCCAACATAGTGAGCAACTGTCAAACTGAGGTGGGGGGGGTAGATCATCAATAATGGCGATTTTAGATGGATCTACCAACAACCCCTACTTACACACAATATGGCCTAGAAACACTCCAAAGGGTGAAAAGAAGTTACACTTCTTCAGATTCAGTGCAATCTAACATTGCCTGCACTTATCCAACATTAGTCTTAAACATTCAATATGATTTTGCAATAAGCTAAAAATAATCCAATCATCAAAATATGCTTCCAGAAATTTATGAAAAAAATCCTTGAATGATTTGACCACCACCCTAGAAAACATGGTTGGTGCATTCTTCAATCCAAATGACATCACTATTTACTGGTAGGATCCCCATTCTATTGCAAAGGTGGTCTTATGGCGATCTTACTTGGTAATCCTGATCTGATGGTATCCTAAAAATCCATCTGCGAAGGAGTAGACCTCCTCTCCTCCCACATTGTCTAAAACTTCGTCAGTAAATGGTGTAGGGAATGGGTCATGCAAACAAGCATCGTTCAGCTTCCTAAGATCTACACATATCCCAATCTCTCTGGTCTTCTTATCCTGCACCACCATAGGTCTAATCCATTATGACTCTTCAACATGTTCTATGATTCCTACTTCTAACATTCTGTCGAGCTCAATCTTGACTTTCTCCTTATACTTGGGGTTCAATCTGTAGGGTCTCTTCTTGACTGGCCTTGCATCTGGTTTCAAGGGGATCTTCATCTCTCCCATAGGCCCTTTAATGCCCTTCATATCAGTGAAATTGGTTGGAAACAAGTCCTGATATTCATGCAGTAATTTTGTGATCTTGTCAATAGTGGCAGCATCCCAATAATCTCCAACGTTTGCAAGATTCAGTGTTTTCTCTGTTCCAATGTTAACTTTATTGATTTTAAGTGGGTTTCCAAGAAAAGGTAGTTTGACTCCTGGTCCTTATACATCTCTCTGTCCTTTTGTTTCTGCGATTTTCACCTTCCTGGGATCATCGTCTTCATCTGCGTTGATATTGTAACACCCTTACAATTTCTGAAGAGGTGCAGCCCATTCATCCTCTTCTTGTTCAGCAGGGAGGCTATGTGCCTCCTCAAATACTTTATGTCTAAAAACATGTAAAGATTGATCCACCGTAGGGTACTGTCTTTCAAATAAAAATGTAGCTACAAAGTTCTAAGTCATACCTTCCCAATCTGCAGTGGTGAGGTGCAGTTCTTCTTGTAGATACCAATTGATAGGCATTGTGTCTAGAGTACTGATGAACTTTTGCACCCACTTCTCTTGAGGAATGTTGCTCCATGCCTCCTCACAACCTCGCACATGGTCCTTTTGACATCTTTGACCTGTTTATCGAACTTCGCATCCTTCAAAGTTGTCTAAAAATCACACTGTCATCAAAGTGCGACATTGCATCCAGTCCACGATGTTCCTTTTATGTGTTCCCCACCATCTCGCTGGAGTAGCTTTCAAAGCCTCATCCAATGCCAACAACCTTTTTTATACTGGTACAATTTCTTCAAATTCCAACAAGAAAGCTTCTAAATGATTTAGACCATCAAAGGTGGGAAAGTTACTTACTTCTGTTCCAATCCAGCGAACTTCCCTGGTCAGTCTAGCACATCTACGCATAGATACTTCGTACATTTTGTTTTGCCAGTTCTTCAGTGCTTCTTCTGAGTCTGATGAGCATGAAATGTCACTTCACCAACTTAAATTCCCATCCGTTGTAGGATTAATGTAGTCATGTTGTCTTTCTATCAATTTGTATATATTCTCAAGTTCATATGAGCGGTCTTCCTCTCTGATGGGTTCTGTGTATCTTCGACCTTCATTAGGATCCAGAGGTGTAATGAACCTAAGGTGATCACCTTCAAATTTCATTCTTATCTTCTTTAAATCAACCACAGTGGAATTATTGGAAGCCCAATCAATTCCTAACAACGCAGGATAAGGACAACTATCATCAACTATCTCAATAACCTCGAAGTCCGCAAATGTTCTTACTCTGTTGATGTCCACAGAGACATGCCCCATCCTCCCAAAGGGGATTACTACCTGTTGATTATCCATCCTAAGACTAATAGGGGAATAGATCAACTTAGGCTTCCCATCAGTGCCCAGGTCTGCTTCGTCATAACATTGACCTCCGACCCTAAGTCGAGGACCACATAATCTATATCATAATCTCCAATCTAAGCATTCAGGTGTAGTTCCTTATTTGTACTTCTCTTTTTGGATAAATGATGTACTGATTTATTCAGTAGAGGCTCCACCTTTCCTAGCTCGTACTGTTTGTTCAATTTTTGTAGTTCTTGTACAACTCTTTCATCATTTATCAAGCTAATACAAGTATATAAGAATTCCATAAGCTTTCTTACCTCTTTTCCTTCTTCAGGCAAAGCAGACTGATCAAAGGCCAGGGGCATTCCACATTCTCTCACTTATGATTGTGCCTTTGATGAAGAAGCTTGATCTCTTCCAAACTTTCTTCTTGCTTCATCAAATGTTTGTTTCTCTTTCTTTGGATCAAACTCCTGTGTCTTCTCTGCAACTTTTCTGACCCTTGGTTCTTCTATAATCTTCCCTGGAGTCACTCTGTCTTCTCCTGTACTAGCTCCCCCTCTAGTGATAACAACAAATCTAGGATCCTCTCCATGAGGTTCTACTGATATTAGTTGTACTTGTTGGTTTCCTCCTCGTCTCTCCTGAAGTTTGGCTAACAGCGCATGACAATATTCTATGACATGTTCAAACGAGTTGCAATAGCTACAAGTGGTACAAGGGTTCTGATAGTCCCTTGCCAAATGTCCTGGTTGTGCATAGTTATAACAAATGATCTCACCTCGACCTCGGCCCATGACTCCTCCTCGTCCTCTTCCTCTGAATCCACCGTGAGGGTTGAAGTTTCCTCTTCCTCGAGAATTATACTGCGTAGTGTTTCCTTCTTGTTGTACTTGACCTTGAATTTTGTATATATCCCTTGACCTTTCACGCATGATGTCATAAGCCCTACAATCCCTATCATCATGCCCCACCGACTTGCAAAATGTGCAATACAGATTTACAGGTGTCTGGACATATTTTTGCATGTAGTAGCATTCACTAGGGCGATGTATATTCCTACATACCTCGCACCACGGTAGGGTAACTTGCTTTAAAGGGTTTGGAGCTCCAGAATCCATGTACTCATGAAATAGAGGAAAATGCCCTTTATCATGGCCCTCTGATTTACATCTAATACACTAGATGTCTTCTCTTTTATCTTTTCCCTTGTCTTTCATCATATCTTTGACCTATAGAGATAAGCTACTCAGCTGACTCAAAATTTGACTCATACCTGAGATGGATTCTCCCATAGGGGTTGATTCTAATTTCATGGCGATCTCCAATACCTCAGCCTACGAAGTGATCTTCTTTTGCATCATAGGGACTCTGATGTGTGGCAAGAGGGAAACAATGAACCATTCCTTGTTCTGCTCGTCTGGGATCTGAAAATTCAGTCGACTCGTCAAGGTCTTAAACCTCTGATCAAACTCCCAAATAGGTTTAGCTACTCTTTGCTTGATTTATTTCAGTTCTGTAATACACTATGACTCTGAATTGGGTTTCTTGAATTCTGCAACCAACACATTCTTGATCTCATTCAGCAGTTTAGGCTGTGCAATTCCTTGGACAGGTTTCATGTACCATCTCAGTGCGCGGTCTCTTAGGGTAGTACTAAACTGAGCTCTCTTAACTGCTTCATTAGTGACATTCTTAATACTCCATACAGCTTCACATAAGAACCAATGTTGATCAGGATCTTTAGATCCATCTCCCTTAAAGATAGGTAGCCTCATCTCATCTGCCATAGATCTTCCTAAGTTTCCTGACTGAGTATGTGCTAAACTGCTAGTAACAGTACTCTGAGTGCTCTGATAACTCTGACTATTTTGGTTACTTAATGTTGTTAAAACAACATGAGGAGTAATAATACTTACTTTGGCAATCTGTGCAGTTCCTAAAGTTTCTGACTCTTCTTGGCGGGGTTTTTTAGTCTTCCCTTATTTTTCCCTAGAGGACTCTGAATGTTCCTTGTTCAATAACTCTTCCTCTTCTCTGTTGTAGAACCCTTCTTCCTGTATGGTTCGTGGCTTTGCTTGAACAAGTTCACCAAAGGAACTTCTCTGAAGGTTCTCCCACTGCGCGTGTGTCCGACCTCTATGTCGCTATTGCTATCTAAATTCTTGAACATTAGCTTTTCAATCGGACCCACTTACTGTATTTTCAAGATGTTCTTCTCATGCAACAACATCTTGATCTTCAACTTCAAGAAATGTAAAAATTTTCCTCTAGGTCCCTTAAAGAAATATCTCTCTACTTGGCTATAGGACTCTACTCTATCAATAGAAAACTCAGTAATGTACTCTCCAATAGTGCTATCAAACCAGTGATATACTTCTCTTGACATGACGTTATCAACTCTCTTGACCTTCTTGATCATCACCGACGTCCAAACCACAATCGATCTAGATCTGATCTCAAACTGGGTATCTTCTAATCTGGGTAACCACTCGTATAGCTCCCGATGAATCCTTCCAAAGAAAATCTCATGTATATCAGTAAATATATACATTCCCAACCAATCCTCTATACTAATATTAGGGTTCTTGTTCTGGCCTTCAGCGAAGTCCTTCTCTTGTTCCTCTATCCACTTTGAATATCTGTCTTTGATGGAAACCACCTTGACATTTCCTCAAGAAGATCCCAGTCCTGGCAACGGAACCATTTGTTGGCATAGGGGCAGACCCAGGGTTCAGATCTAACAACGCACCAACAAGACCAAACTACGTGCCCTTTCGGCAACACCTACAAAGAAAATGCAGTCTCACCTGAAGTAGTAATAGGGGGTTGCAGGACACCTGTGTCTACAACCAGAGGAAATGCAATTGGAACCAAGGCAACAACGCACATAGATCTGATTATTCTTACCAAGCATAAACCTACTTCGCACAGTGATATATCAGATCTAACATACTAATGCATCAACAGAGTAACATAAGTAAAGAACACAACATCAATCACACACAACATGAGATATACGTGGTTCACCCTCTCCCTAGGGATACGTTCACAGAACTGTGCTTTATAATATATTAGATGGAAGCATACCATTTTATCTGTGCTCTTAGCTTGCAGATCTTTCTATCCTTCTCTCTTCTCTTCTCTCTATATCCCCTCCCTGCGCACCCAGATGCAGGGTTGATCTTCACACCCAACTGAAGATCTTACAATACCAGAAGGCTCTCACACTCATCACTTCTCTCTTTCTTAAGATGATGATGACACTGACTAATGTCCTTTCTCTCACAATTGTGAACCCCTCTTCTCTCCTCTAGGTTCTTATTTATACATTACAATAGCTCACCAACAACCTTAGGCCAAAACCTAGGTGTCAAAACCCTAGATACCAAGACCCTAGGTGTCTAAAACCCTAGGTCAACTTGACCTGCATTTTTCGGGCTTCACCAACCTGTCTTTCCTTCCTTCCTACAAGGTGCTCCAAAGCATCCAATGGTGGATTTTTCACTTGTTGAGTTGTCCACGATCCATCTTCCTTGTTGATCTGTCATCCTCGATCTCCTTGTCCAATGACCTGCTTTCTCTTACTTTGCTCCGTCTTTTCTGCTCTTTTGGTCACTTCGACCCAATCTCAGTCAGTGTGTCTTCCGCGCAGTTCACATTTCATCTTTTCTCTCGTAATCTTTGCTTTCTTCCATAACCAAGGGCCAACACTTCATTTGTTGAGCTTGAAATTATGTCACTTTGACTATTGAAAAGAGACTCCCACCAAACAGAATCAACAACATCAAAGTAATCATATGTATCCTTAATATACTTTTTTTATTTCTTCCAGGCATTCAAAATAATCTACATCTCTATTACGCCTCCGTGCATTATGGATTTCAGCAACTAATTGTAAAAATAATAACTTTGATGCAAATATTGCATGATCTGGAATGGACTTCAAAAATGCTAAACCTGATGAAGGCCCCCATTCTATAGTAGTTGAATATTGTTTTCCCCATATAAGTGTTATCCCATCAATTTTTTTGAAACAAAATTGATGTTGGAAGCTAATGTCATTAAGCTGCTCAATACATTTTTCTTCACGATGCGATCCCTGAATAAATCTTTGCATGTCAACAATTTCTTCTAATATATGAAAAACAAGATCTGGAATGTATGCTTTCTTAATACCTTCAATCAATTATGGTAGGCTTCCAACATTTTTCCTCTTCAATGTTACTGAAAAATGACTAAACATTTGATCAATATGATCATGAGTGTGTCCAACAAGAAGGAAACCAACTTCACCTTTTGAAATATTCCCATTTCAACAAGCATGCTTAGATATCCAAACACAATTTGATTTTATTTTCACAACTAGTGGTGTGCAACTGTAGATAGAGAACTTGAGGAAGATTTCTAGACCAATGAGTGAGCACATGATGAATTACAGTGATGGTCAAAATTGCATCATTATGACTATTTGGAGACGTGAAGTAAACCATTGGACACATTTTTCCATTGAAAACCATACAACCAACCAAGTGAAACTGAATGAAATTCTCTTCTTGTAAATTTTTGGGTGTATGGACAAAATGCAATAGAAGTGTTTTCTTCTGGTCCATGCCATCAATTATCATACCTAAATATTTGTTTGGAGAATCATAACACTTCTTCCGATGTTTGTACGACTTTTTCCTTTCACTTGATTGTTGATTCTGATGTTCTTGAAGTGCTTTGACTATGGAATATGCACATGACATAAAACGAAAATATTGATCATATGTTTTCATAGTTGATAACTATTCATTTAAAAAATAAAAAATAAATAGTAAATACATGCCTCTTTCTTCCCCTTCAGATTTATCTCTTCTTGATTTAAGAGTAGCACATATACTGCAAATCCCCATCATTAACTTCTTAGGATTACGAAAATTATTGAATTGTTTCTTCCATATTCTTGTAACATATGCATATGTAATAAAATTACCATTTCCTTCAACACCTTCAACATATCCTTTGTACAAGTTGTAGATTTCCCTCCTTGAGAAATTATCTGGAATATGTATTGTGTCTCTATCTGGCATACACTCTCCATGTTTGGAAAAGA
>ML802511.1:251038-280336 GCA_009831015.1 Picea engelmannii
TGTTTTCTTTACTATGCTATGTATCCAGAGGATCATAAATTTGATGTGGAGAAATTGGTGCTCATTTGGATTGACGAAGGATTTATTAAGCCTAAAGAGGCAACCTATTCAATGGGCATATGTATGTAAAGCTTCTCATAGATCGCGGTTTGCTTTAGAATGGTAATTTTGAAAAGCAAAGCAAGGACATAATTGTCAACAAACCTATGAATGTATGGAAATGGAGGTATATAACAATGCACGATGTCATTTGGGATATGGTGTAATGTTCCTGACTTGGCTAGTCTAGGAAACGTTGCTAATGTGTGTGTAGGATAAAAGGTTTACAACATATAAATGATCATACAAATAATAAACATGACAAAGGACTGCAAAGTTTGTATAATGATATCTCTGTGGATTACAAAATGGCCGAATGCGGCTGAATAACTGACAATACTCGACTAGATCAACCTACAAAGGATCTTATTCGGAATATAAATAAGCAACTGCGACTGAATAAAACAACAACACTCAGCTAGATCAAAAGATTAAAGGATCTTAGCCGGAATACAAATAAGAAACTAAAAGATAATACCTGTAATATGGGCGCACTGCGAAATCAATGAAGAATGATGGAATACCTAGATGATCTTCCCGGTGACTAGGGTGTGTATTTCAACACCGAAATCAACCAACTAGTGTCTTCCTCCTGGAATACACTGAACTATCTCTCCTGAGATGCGCCTCTTCTCCTCAATGACAAGTCATAATCTGCATAATCATGAATTAGGTCGTTGACCCTTCCTTTATAGATTTCCAAAACCCTAAATCATGTTGAAACCCTAATTCGTTGTTGATTTCCAAAACCCTAAATCATGTTGAAACTGTAATTCGTTGTTGACTTCCAAAACCCTAAATCATTGTTGAAACCTTAATTCAATGTTGACTTCTATTTTTAGCTCATAATGACTTAAAAGTTCTTTTAACCCTTTTTTAGCTCAATGTCACTTTCTGAATATAACACCTGTGACTGGAGTGACCTCTAGTAACACTGTTTACCTCTCTTTGGCCCTAGCTATAGTCTAACGGGGCAGTTTAGACCATTAAGCTTCCTGTTCTGGATCTCCTATTTGGAAAGGGACATTACAGTCCTCCCTTTTCGAAATTGCTTGTCCTCAAGAAATACCAGTCCAGGGTGTTGCAACACCTGTTCGCTCTCCCAAGTAGCGTCCTCTATTGGAAGTCTTCTCCATCTGATCAAACACTCTCTGATGACCCTGCTCCTTAGTTTTCGCTCCCAGAACTCCAAAATCTCCTCCGAAACTAAATCCAACTGTCCCTCCTCATCCAATGGGGGAAGCTCCTCTGATGTGTTAATGAATTGTCCCACTGGCTTTTTGAGGCAAGACATGTGGAACACATTATGAATCTTGCTCCCCTCTGGAATCTCTAGCTCGTAAGCAACCTCGCCTACTTGGTGCATGATCCTGTAAGGACCATAAAATCTGGGCTTGAGCTTATCAGCCCCACTCTTCTTCCGAGATGACTGTCTGTAGGGTTGGAGTCTCAAGAAAACCAAATCTCCAACCTCAAAGCTGTGCTCTATCCTGTTCCTGTCCGCACTTATCTTTTGTCGATTTTGCGTCGTCTGCATGTTCTCTTTCAACAACTTGAGAATCTCCTGACTCTTTATGATGCCATCCTTAGCCTTGGGAGCTCTTCTCTCCCCGAAGACCAAGTCTACCAAAGTGGGAGCATCATATCCATACAATGCTCGGAAGGGTGTCATACCAATGGACATGTGGAAGGTGGTGTTGTAGCAATGTTCTCCTAAATGTAATCACTTTACCCACGTTCTCTGTTGTCCTCCTACACAGTTCCTCAAATGCCCTTCAACCCACTTGTTGACAATCTCGGTCTTCCCATCTGTCTGAGGGTGATAGCTGGTGCTAGGTGTCAACTATGTCCCCACCAACCGAAACAACTCTCTCCAAAATGTCCCTATGAACCGACTATCCCTATCACTGGCGATGTTCTTTGGAAACCCATGAAGTCTGAAGACCTCCCTGAAGAAAATCTCGGCTACCTGAACTGCACTATACTCTGTCAGTATGGCGTAGAAGTGAGCAAACTTGGTCAATCTGTTGACCACTACATAGATACAGTCCTTACCCTGGACCTTGGGTAGACCGGTGATGAAGTCCATAGATATACTCTCATATTTCTTCTCTGGAATGGGGAGTGGCTGAAGTATCCTTGCTGGAAGAGAATGCTCTGACTTGTTTTGTTGGCAAGTCACACACTCACTGACGTGTCTCATAACATCTTTTTTGAGGCCCTTCCATGAGAACCTCTCTCTGATCTGTCTGTAGGTTTTGAAAAACCCCTGATGGCATGCTAGAGGTGAATCATGAACTGTGCTGAGGATCTTCTTCTTAAGCCTTGAATCTGGCACCAAGTAGACTCTATCCTTGTAAAATATGACATCGTCAATGACCCTATACCAGTCATCCTGTATTTTCCCATCCATCAACTCACAAGAGAACTTGTTCTTGGAATATTCCACTAACAAGTGGGATTTCCAATCTGCTGAAATCTCCATCAAAGAACATGCCGCAGGTCTCCTCAATAGTGCATTGACCACAATGTTCTTCTTCCCCTTGACATACTCTATGTCAAAGTCGAATGCATGTATATTCATCACCCATTCTGTTGGTGCTCACTGAGGTCCTTCTGCTCAAGGAAATACTTCAAACTATTGTGATTGGTCTTGACCACGAATTTGTTGCCCACCAAATATTGTCTGAACTTGGTCAAGGCATGCATGATTGCCAACATTTCCTTGTCATAAATGGAGTACAACCTCTCAGGTTGACTAGGCTTCCATCTCTCGAATACAATGGGGTGTCCTCCCTACATCAAAACTGCACCGATCCCTTCGTCGGATGCATCACACTCTAGTACAAATGGCAAGGTGAAGTTTGGTAGTGCCAACACTGGACAAGTGCCCATGACTTCCTTCATGTGATCAAAGGCTTCCTGTGATTTCTCGGTCCATGTGAAGGCCCCATGCTTGGTAAGATCTATCAGCGGTGCTCCAAGATGAGAAAAACCCCAGACGAACCGCCTGTAATAGCTGTACAACCCAAAGAAGCTCCTCAATTCTGTCACGTTCTTGGGCGTCGACCAATCTAGAATGGCCCTGATCTTCTCTTGGTGCACTTGTACCCCCTGTGCACTGATGATGTGGCCTAAGTAAAGCAACTCTGTCATACCGAACTCCCACGTGGACTCTTTGGCATATAATGATTGTGCCTCCATGATGCTCAATACCTCATCCAGGTGCCTCATATGCTCTTGCCATGACCGGCTATAGATCAAGATGTCATCGAAGAAAACCAAGACTGATTTCCTTAACTGATCCCTGAATATTAGGTTCATGCAAGAATGGAATGTAGCAAGTGCATTGGTTAGCCCAAATGGCATAAACAGGAACTCGAAGTGTCCAAAATGACATTGAAATGTCGTATTCTCTATGTCCTGCTCTCGGATGTCGATCTGATGATATCGAGAGCATAGATCAATTTTTGAGAAGAAAACTGCCCCATGCAGTTCATCCATCAACTCTTCAATGCATGGGATAGGGTACCAGTTCTTGATGGTTTTCTTGTTCAAGGCTCGGTAATCAATGCACATCCTCATGGTGCCATCCTTCTTTAGAACTAAGACAACTGAAGAAGAAAATGGGTTGTTGCTCGGTCTGATGTGTCCCATCGTCAGCAATTCCTTGATTGCCTTCTCTATCTCATCCTTGAACCTCCTAGGCTGATGATAGGGAGGGGGCGGTGATCATAGGTTTGGCCCCCTCCTCCAACTCAATGGTGTGCTCAAACCCCCTATCAGGTGGTCTCCCTGGTGGAATTGCCTTAAAGCCCTGTTGATGTCGTCCCAATAAATTCTTGATCTCTATATGGTATTGTTGTCGACCTTATGAATCCTTCTGAGTAGTGATCAAACATTCTACGGCATATGCTACCTCCCCATGTCTAAATATTCTCTCCATCCTCTTGGTTGAAACTGTCTTGGGTGCTCTTGTCGACATACCTCTTAGAACAACCTTCTTCCCATCCTGATCTCTGAATCCTATTTCCAAGGTTTGGTAGTTGGTAGTGATTTTTCCCAAGGTAATCATCCACTGAACTCCTAACACCACATCTGTGTCTGATAGGTCAACCACATAAATGTGTCTCTCACTGTGTAGTTTCCTAACTTCATCTCTAAGTTTGGAACTCTATCTAGACACTCCATTGTGTGGCCATCTACTACCGGAACATCAAACCCCTCAAACTCCTTTGTTTGAAGTGCCCATCTCGATACTAGTGAAGCTTCGATGAAGTTGTGGGTGGCCCCACCATCTATCAGGGCGATTTCACGTTGCCCCTGAATAATCCCTCTGATACGGAGGGTATCATACCTAGGAACACCAAAAAGGGTCGCTATGACACCTCCCTTTGCTGGTTTCCTCCTGTTAGCCTGTTCTAGCGGTTGTGGGACTACCAGAGGATGGGCTCCTGCCGGTGTCGGTGGTCTACGGGGAGGATGCTCCTCTGCTAGTGATGACTCCTCCTCTAAACTAGTGGATCCACTGTCCTGCTCCTCCTCCTCACTGTCCACGCTGTCTGCTACTACCTCAATATAATGAATCTCTCCTTTGCCCATGCACCTGTGGCCTGGGACCCAAGGATCTCTGTAGCTGAAGCAAAGCTTCTTCCTCATAAGCTCTAGCCTAGTTTCATCATCCAACTTCTCCTTGCCCTTCCATTCTCTTTGGAATGGCTTCCTGTCTTGATCCCTTTGGGGCACAAATTGTTTGGATAAAGTTTTAGTCTTTGGCACTGAGTCTTCCAGATCTCGAGTGCGAAGGATGGCATCCTGCAAAGTGGGAGGCCTGTATGCCTTCACCCATCCTCTCAAAGGCTCTGTGAGTCTTTCTGTGAATACCATGATCAGCCTGGGCTCTAATATATCTGTCACTTCCACGACTACCCGCTGAAACTCGTGATGAATGCCTCTGTTGTGCCATTTTGTCTCAAGTGGGATAGATCCCTGAAGTGTATCTCGGGATCCTTCCTGTCAAACCTATCCATGATCCTATATGTAAACTCCTTGTAGGAGGTGATGCGATTGTGACCCAATGCCACTAGTCCATGATACCACCACTTGTGTGCTTCACCCTCCAAGTGTAAGGTCGCGAAACTGATGGCCTCTATCTCGGCCCTCTGGTTGAACTTGTAATATGTGTCTAGCTTTTGTACCCAAGCTTTGGCAGTGTATTTGGATGATCCATCGAAAGAAGGGATGGTGAGTTTCCCAACTTTTCGGATGAAATCGAGGTTATGCCCCTGCTGTTGTTGTGGCCCTCCCCTTTGCGGCTCTCTGGGGCGGTCCCTGAGTCTGAATCCACAGTACTTGACTAAGGTCATGTCCTGATGGAAGTCATGACCCAATGTTGCGTTCTCCCTCCTATACTCTGCAATGTCGTCGGCATGAGTGGGTGGCCTTTGTGCTATTGGTGGCGATGTTGCTACCGAGGGTGCCCTCTGGAAACTGGGAAACAAGGGTCTGGGAATCCTACTCGTAGATGTGTATGTGAGAGAGGGTGACTGGGGTCTACTGCCTGCTCCTGAGTTCCCCTGTGCTGCATGCGAGACTTGTGTATCTGGGGTGCCCACTCTAGCCAATCTATCAACCACCTTTTCCAAGGAATGAGACATGGTCCATTGACTAGCTAACATAACATTGATAACCTGCATGAAAGATACCTCCGGATCTACGGGGGCCTTTCCACTGCCCTGTGGTCGCTCATATCTATCTCCTAGCATCCTCTCTGCCTCGTGCTCAGCCTCACGCTATGCCCTTCTCTCTGCTTCTCTGTGTGCCTCTTCCTCTTCCTCTGAGCTAGGAGGAAAAGGGGGGGAATCAGGCCTATGCCTTCTTTCGTGATTCCTGTTGTAAGTGACATATTCGTCACCTACGTGTTCACGGCCCTCTGGGTCTTCTACTACACTCATTGTCTTTAGTCACAGGCTGGCAGGACTAAAGCTCTGATACCACTATAATGTTCTTGACTTGGCTAGTCTAGGAAATGCTGCTAATGTGTGTGTAGGATCAAAGGTTTACAACATATAAATGATCATACAAATAATAAACGCGACAAAGGACTGCAAAGTTTGTATTATGATATCTCTGTAGATTACAAAATGGTCGAATGCGGATGAATAACTGACAATACTCGACTAGATCAACATACAAAGGATCTTAGCCGGAATATAAATAAGCAACTACGGCTGAATAAAATAACAACACTCGGCTAGATCAAAAGACAAAAGGATCTTAGCCGGAATACAAATAAGCAACTAAAAGATAATACCCGAAATATGGGAGCACTGCGAAATCAATGAAGAATGATGGAAGACCTGGATGATCTTTCCGGTGACTAGGGTGTGTCTTTCAACACCAAAATCAACCAACTGGTGTCTTCCCCCTGGAATACACTGAACTATCTCTCCTAAGATGCGCCTCTTCTCCTCAATGACAAGTCATAATATGCATAATCATGAATTAGGTTGTTGATCCTTCATTTATAGCTTTTCAAAACCCTAAATCATGTTGAAACCCTAATTCACTGTTGATTTCCAAAACCCTAAATCATGCTGAAACCCTAATTCGATGTTGACTTCTGAAACCCTAAATCACTGCTGAAACCCTAATTCACTGTTGACTTCTATTTTTAGCTCATGATGACTTAAAAGCGTTTTAGCCCTTTTTTAGCTCAATGTCACTTTCCAAATATAACACCTATGATTGGAGTGACCTCTAGTAACCCTATTTACCCCTCGTTGGCCTTGGCTATAGTCTAACAGGGCAGTTTAGACCATTAAGCCTCCTCTTATGGAGATCCTATTTGGAAAGGGACATTACATATGGCAATCTACATTGGGGAGGAGGAAAATTATTTGTGCCGTGTAGACAATAACTCAAATATTTCCCACACAGTCAAACACAAGCCGATTGCAAAAAAATATCACTTTGCAATAATGAAACTAAATATCTGCCAAATGATTTGCTATGCCCAAAACTTGTGAGTTTACTCTTATCCAAAAATCCATTATCTTGTAATGTTCCTGAAGGCTTTCTAATCAACCTCACCTCTTTGAGGGTTCTAGATCTCTCCCATACCCAAATAGAGTCAACGCCAACATCTCTAACACAGCTTCCATTACTCAAGTTTCTCGATTTGCGATGGACTGCCATCAAGGAATTCCCTGAAGGCCTGGGAAAGATTACACAACTCCAATATCTTCATTTACTTGGTTGTGATAAGATGATATCACTGCCATGTAGCGTAGAAAATCTTAAACAACTCCAATATATGGATTTATGGGATTTCCGCCAATTAGTATTGCCACCCGAGCTTTCTCAAGTCACTTCATTGAGAAGACTAGATTTGAATATTGGTTTAAATATTGATTCTTTAATAATGCATAAGTGGTCAGAAATGAAGCATTTACTTTTATCATATAGAGTTCTCATTTTGGGGGGGTCCAATTTTTTACCCCATTTTTAAAAATGGTGCTACAGGTTTCACTGCCACCCCCTCGTCCCCCCATTTTTAGGTGGTTTTTTTATATTTTAAATTTTTCGATCCACGTTGTTTTTTTAAATGCTTATTTTTCATCTATTTTCAATTTTTTCTAAAAAAAAAATTATTCAACGGTGTTTTTAGTCAGTTTTTCATGCTTCTTTCAATCTTAAAAATATTTTTTACCATTTATTTTTTTTAAATTACGATTTTTCATATAATTTTGTCTCCTTAATTAATTTATTGTTCCATACTTTTTAAATATAGTAGAAAACATAATTTTTAACTCATTGTTTATCTTTACTTCAATACATAGAAAACAATTGTAGTTAAATAACACTATTTTTGAATATTTATCAAAAAAATATACATTTTATAGCCATATATAATAAAAAACCTATACATTTTGGTACCTATTCCTTTAAAATAGCATGTCAAATAAAGCATTTTTATGGACATAATTGAATAAAAAAAGTCAAAATTTTATAAAAAATTATCATTTTCTTTCCTATTTTTATACATTTGAAGTAAAAATGACAACATTTAATAAAATTTTCCAATGTATAGTGATTCACATACAAATAAAATGAAAAACAAAACAATAAAAATATTCATCACAAAACAACAATAGATACATATTCATTCTTATTTTAAAATCTGAAAGTCAAAACGTTACAGTTATAGCTCATCAAAAATTTAAAAATTGAGCATCGTCGTCAAGGGCATCTTAAAACTAATCAACAATATTATATATCACAAATTCATCATTCTCAACAGACACATTATCATCTTCTTTGACGTCATTTGGTGCTTCCATTGTGTCATTTTGTTCTTCCATTGGCTCTTTGATATCTACAAGTTCTCCAAAGTGATCCTTTCCAATCATTCCTCCTAATGGTACTTGAGGTTCCTTTGACATTTTTTCCACCTTTGATTCACTAAAATATCATTTCCTCAATCCAACTTCTTACATTTCATCTGGAAGAGATGGAATAGCATTAATTCTTTGTTGAATAAAATTGCACTGGATTGGGTCACTTTCAATGGGTATGTAATTTATTCCTTTCTGTAAGCAACACACTAGTGTTGTACCTAATCACCAAATACAAAATAAATAATGAATTTAGATACTGTAAAAAGACACAAATTAAAAATAATATAAGATTGAAGTATGATTTCATAAATATTAGATCATAATTCTTACCTGAACCTGAGAACAAATCCAAAACCCAATCTCCTTCATTTGAAAATATATCTATAAGATAATTAATTATTGTGTGTGGTTTTTTATAAATGTTAACCATCTCTCCTTTCAAATATTTTTCCTCATATGTTAGCTTTCTAACCAACGCATTGTATACCAATATACTAATAGGATCCTCTCCATCCTTTGCATTGACAAGAATAGAATTATAAGAATCATCTTATGTCCAAGTTGCAATATATATATATTCTCAAAATCACGTTTAAATGTTTCTCTATTAGAGCTCTGAATATTAGGCTTGTGCTTGTAACATAAATAAGGGAAAATTCAATTAACTTGTGAATTAATAAAAAAAAATCTAATCTTAATTATTAAACATACACTTTCAATATCTTACCAAATAAATTGCATCATTGTCTTTTATTTCCCCTTGAAGCTTGATTGTACTAATCCTTGTTGTGTATCTAAATGAAATACTAGAAATCTCCAAAATGGTGATGTTGTAACTTCTGTAAATCCCATAACTATTTTATTGAAATCTTGGTAAGTATAAGGCTCAATGTCATATCCAATGTTTTGGATATTATAACCATGAAGGATATCCGCAATAACTAGGGAATATTCTTTTTTAGGAACAATATTTACAAGTTGTTCACAATCACCTAATATCACTTTATATTGAACAGTGTCGAGCCCATTCCAAATGTGGTGATCAAGGGTGTCATCAAGTTGAACATTTTGAACATGTCTCCTTCTTTCTCTTTCAAACTTGGATTTTTGAATAAAACTTTTGAAAGTTTCAGGTACTCCATCTGCATTCTTCTTTGGCATATTTAATGAAACAAACAAACATATAGTTATATATCTATAACTATTAAAATAGAAATAAATTAACTTACAAACAAATAATATGAATGTAATAAATCAACATGCCTTTTTGAATGCAACAAAAAATTGTTTCAATATTGTTGTAGAGATTGAATCTAGATAGTTGAGTTTAACATCAACCCAACTTTCTTCATTCAACATCTTGAAAATTTCCTCTTGTATTCTCATATACACCTTGTGACTAAATAAAAAAATAATGTTATAATGATATATATAACAAACTACTTAGAACATTGATATGTCAAACTGGAAAAATTAATTTTATTGTCCTAACATAAATAAAAATAACTCAACAAACTTACTTTTTAAATTCATCACATATTTCTTCCATTGACAATTATCCCAACCTAACATGTGATAATATAGTTATGATAAGTTTATCATCCTTCACTCATTGTATTGATCTCCAAGGTGTTATATTCATATTATCTCGAAGATGTTTTATGTCAGGACCTGTCTTACTTGTGCCACATATCAATGGTTTAGCCTTCTTAACTCTCTGGTTTTTTATACTAATATTTTTCTATGGGGTGAAGATCTCATCTATCAAATCTCATACATGTCCAGTTCTAAATCCCAATTGAAAATAGTTATCCATAGCTCTAAATATATCACTTCCTTTGCGATTTTTTTCTTTTGTATTTTCATCATCAAGTGGGAATCTTATTTCCATACAACATTTCTTCTAAAACTTGACATCAACATTTGATCTCTCCCCACAACATTTGATCTCTCACCCTTTGAATGAAATTCATGGAAATTTTGTACTCATTGTATGCGTTATGATCCCATGTCAATAAATTTTCTTCTGAATTTGTTAAATCGGTATAAACTATGCATTTGACTATCTCAAAAAGAGGATTATTGGGATATTCTTGCATCAATTCTCTTCTAGCCTCTGTAGAATGATTTTCTCCAATCACATAATATTTGTAGTCAAAATGTTTTGATCTATCGAATTCTTCCCTCGTAGGAAATTCCATTGGGTCAACAAGAACTAGATAGTCAACCACATGTGCATATGGATTGTACCTAATCAATGCTTTCAAATTGTGAATATGAAAGTGATGCAGTTTTCTAATTTGATATTTTTCTTGCCCTTCTGTGGGTTTATAAAGTTGTTTCACATTCAACTGAAATGTGTGGCCATCATCAACTAAGTTCATTGTCCTCATTCTATTTCGAATGGAATTTTGTATTGTTTTCATAATACCATCCTCTATATCAGAACTTGGTGTTATTATTTCTCTACTACCTTTAGGACTTTCACTATAATACTTCGAGCTAACAATGGATTCTTGAACATCCTCAACATTTGTTTTCTTCCTCTTATGATTTAAATGTGTTTCATCTAAATCAATAATTTCTTCATAATCAATAGGAATGGTCTCATCATCAACCATCGCTCTTTTGTGTTTATCTAGTTTATTCTTTTGCGAGAAGGAGTGATAATCTCATTGGGACTACTCTCAAAAAAATCTGCATTTGGAGTTTCCTCATTTTTAAATGTAACCCTTTTAGGATTTCTAGAATGAGGATTTTTTTTTCTTTTTTCATGTTCTTCTCTGTCTACTCTTGCAGGTTCAACCTCTGTTACTTTATGTTTCTTTTTCCTTCCTTCTTATGTCTTTTCAATATGAAAAGCATTGATGACATCCATGATATTATTCTCTGTAGAGTAAATCCCCACTAACATATGTGAAAGTCGTTCAGCAAAATCCTGTAAAAATAAAATATAACATTTTCATGTTAAATAAAATTAAAATATTACCATGATACTAAAAATAATAAATGACACAAAAATAAAAATAAAAAACTTACATTGTCTTTCTCAATGTCATCAACAATGGATGCACATAATTTTGAAAAACATTCATTCTTTTTATAATTGCTCAATTTGAAACAATATCTAAACTTGATATAAGTTTTGCCCTGTTTGACAAGTGCATAAACAAAATCTATCGTTGGCACCAAACATATATCTAGTAACAAGCCAAGTGCCTGATAATTTCCTTGCACGTGTTATAATTCGGCACAATACAAATATATATGATCTCCATTGTTTCCTTGATTATCTTTAACAAACCAAGAATATTCCAGTTTTCTTTCACCTTCATGTTGAGATCAATTCTTGCTTCTGAAATTTCCCTCCCCTTTTCTATTTTCCCAACTTCTTTTGTCCATTTATTTTCCCTCTTCTATACTTACCTATTTTCCCCTTTTCTTTTCTCCCTTTCTAGTTATTGTACTTAGTCATTTTTTCAAAAACGGTGGGTTCACAGGTTGGCGGACTCACGGGTTCTCACTTCCTATTCCCATATCATGATTCCAACCAACCGTTGTATCATCCTATACCTAATCATTTATGCAATCGTGAGTTCCCGGGTTGGCGGGTTTCAAAATTTCATCCATGATATACATGTTGATCGCCGGACTTCTTGAGCTCCTAAGTATCTCATCTCTCCTATATTGAGTCTGATTGATTGTATTACAACACTTGGACGATTTTCAACCTTTCACAACCGCAGAATCATGGGTTCCCGAATTGGCAGGTTCACAAAAATCCCAAGTCCTAATTACTCTTGTCAGTCCCCACCACGTTCGCGCTTTTCCCAATATGAATTTAGTATGGTTTAATGCTAATAACTCATCATGAAAGTCCCATAAAGATCATCATTAATAAATGATGGGCTCGAGGAGATTTCTTATCAAACCACATTAAAGCGTGATTTGTGAAAGATTATATTATATCTCTCAAGCACTCATTTCAAATATTATCTAGATTAAAAGAACGCTCTCATCAACGTATGGAAGCAACAGCTCAATAGTAGTTCTGCGAAGATATTTTGAACATTTTTGGATGTGAGGACCAGAACTTTCAGTGGTCTAGAGATTATTCTTACTATTCATCCCCTTCTACTCAGAAGGAAGTAATTTGGACATTCGGAATTATTTGTGTGGGTTGTGTTCCTGAGGTTTTTGACGCAGAACCCTGACCCTCGGGCCAAGATCCACACAGGATCGATCTTCTTCGAATCCGCAAAACTGAAATAGTTCTTTCGGGCCCTCACTGGAACCCCACAAATTCGATCCACAGGTCCTTCACGAAAACCCCACGTGCACAACGTGCACTGGGCGTGAGTCTTCACCTCCACACGACCACCACATATGACCTTTGGCCAAGCCAACAGGCGCTTTTCACATTTCGTGACTCAATGATGAAAGAGAGTCGAGTCTTTTGACTCTTCAAACCCTGAAACCTGAAATCGCTCCCTTAGACGATATCAACTACTATGAGCCTCCCTCGATCCAACGGTCCTGGTTGTATCGAGATTACGGTAACCGGGATTTTGAAATACAACGACCCAAACCACTTGTCGTGCCAATCCCTGAATTCCCAAAATATGAATTCGTTCAGAATTCTGAAACCACTCCCTTAGACGAGATCGACGACTATGAGCCTCCCTCGATCCAATGGTCCTGGTTGTATCAGGATTTCAGTAACCGAAAGTTTGAAATACAGCAACCCAAACCACTTGTCACGCCAATCCCCGAATACCCAAAATATGAATTCGTTCAGAATTCTGAAATCACTCCCTTAGACAAGATCAATGGCTATGAGCCTCCCTTGATCCAATGGTCCTGGATGTATCGGGATTTCAGTAACTGAGAGTTTGAAATGCAGCGACCCAAACCACTTGTCGCGCCAATCCCCGAATTCTTGAAATACGTGGGTTCTTGTAGGAGATCCAACGATCCTCGTTGGATTGGATCCAATGTCCATTACCTCTCCTGGGTTTTAGAGTGTTGGATGACACTTACTTAATCCCCTCGTTTCTCTGTGAGATCCAATGGCTCACGGCATTTCACACTTCTCCACGAAGCGTCTCCACTGTCTGTTTCAGCTCCTATTACCCCTTTCGCAATTCTCCACGAAGCGTGACCATAGCCCTACTCCAAAGACATGTCGCATTTCTCGACTTCGGGAACGCTTTCAGAGTTTCATGATTCAGGGAATCGCGATGCAAGCATTCCTCCTTGCCTTCTCAAATCCCAAAAAAATATGAAATCTCTGAAGTTCCACTCCAAAAAAAGGTCAACGACTGTGAGCCTCCCCTGATCCGACGGTCCAAGTCTTTTCAGTGTTTCGCAAACCAAGATTTCACGACTCTCGAATCTAATTCTCGATGTCTCTCACTTTCTGAACCCTGAATCCTTAATGACTCAAGCCAACGGCCTAGATCTATTTGCAGACCAATGGTCCACATCTCTCCTAAGCTTACACATGTCAAAGCTCTTCAACCCTAACTTCCTCACTAGCTGGCTGGATCCGATGGCTCACAAGATTTCGCACTTCTTCCTGGAAGCGCTCCATCGTCCGATTCTACCCTTGTTAATTTCTTTCACAATTCGGGACTTGGAGCAACCAAGGATTTGGCATGCACTCCAAACTCATGATTCCCAAATTCATGAAATGATATAACGGCTTACGCAAAGCACGATCAATGGTTCACGTTGACCCTGGATCCTAAGGTGATGGGTTAATCCACCTCTAACCACCTTGCAACTTCCTTTGATCCCACGGTCCTCGTGATTTCACGATTTCTCCATAGAGAATTCTAGCTGTCCACCTCTGCTTCTCAAGGACTTCTGGCCAATGACTTGGCACCCTCCTTCTGTTGTCTTGACATAACTTCGACGGTCCAGATCCAACCTTTTGTCATTGATCCAACACTTGTTGTGGCTCTACCTTGAGCATTCCCTTCTTCCTTTCCCTTGGAAGGTTTCTTGCTTCAAAAGGCCTCGGCCTTTGTCTCTGCTGCGAAGCCTGTAACCTTGGCTCTCGCCTATATTCTAAGAGGCGTTCCTCCTCCTGAGATTTATTTCTTTGAACCTTAAAGGTTCCTTCGAACTCTGCAACCTCTTGCAGGACCTTTGCATGAAATGGTGCTATCTCTTCTGAGTTTATCTGTGGCTCTGACCTCAAAGTGTCTCTATCCCTTTCTCTCCTTGAAGGCATGTAAGTGCCTTCTTCTGCAACTTCCTGCTCAAGCATGCCTTGCTGAGCCTACAAGGTGTTCAGTAACCCTGTGAGTGTCTCCTCCTTGACACTTCTCCTCTCTCTGAACTCAACAAAGAGTTCCTTCTGTGCATACTTGCACCAACTCAATGCCCACCTGGAAAAGTTCTCCAGAATCCTCAGTGACTCTGTCTTCTCACTGAAATCGAAATAGAGTTCTCCTCAATGCATCCTATGCATTTTCTCAATGCCCTCCTGGCAGAGCCTTTACAAAATTATCAACAATTTTGCTTCTCCTCTCTATGCTCTCCTCTGCACAGTTTCTCCTTCAAGGTGTTCAGCAACCTTGAGGCTTCCTCCTTGAGTTAATGACTTCAGCTGGTGTGCCCTTCTGGCACGTCTCTGTCTGAAATTCCACAGAATTCAGAAGTGCACTCCTTGCACTGGCTTACAGAGACCGCAATACTCTGTCATGCACTCTTGCATGAAGCCACAAAGAACCCAAACCTGAAAATCAAAGAACTCAATAGAAAACGACTCATGTCTGTAACCTACAAATGTAAACAACACATACATCCACAGCATATCATCAACACATAGAGACATTCATTCATGAACTCACAACCACATGAACGACAACCTGCAGAAAAAACTGCTCTTGTTTGTATTAATCAAGAATTCATGATTACAATGTGTTCGAGCTTGGACTGCAACAGAGTCTTGGCTCTCCTCTCCTATATAACCTATTCTTTGTTCTACTCTCCCTAATCTAAATCTAGATACAAAGAAGATATTTTTACAAAGAGGGGCTCCTCGAACTCTTCCCTCCATCTCACCAACTCTCATTGATTTACATTCAATTACATTGAATGGTTGTCTAGTCTGAATCGGATCTATATCTCAGCCTTACAACCATTTAAGGCAATTTTCAAATTTTGAAAAATGAGAGAGTTGTATCTCTCTCCTTCCATTGAATGCACACTTTGATGTGTTGGCAGGATGGCACGTAGTTGGCATGGAGTGATGCTCCTGCATCAGTTTTTTACTGTAAGGAACTGGTTTCCTTGTGCGTTGAGAAATATATACCAAGTCAGTGGATTATTCAACTTCAATATCATTCTCCCATCTCTCTTTCACCCCAAGTGTTTTGTAAAACGCTAAAAATCCCAGAGCCAACACTCACATTCAAAGGTGAATATTGCAGAGACTTCTTGAAAAAACATGAAAATGGCCTGGACCTCTTTCCTGAATTCTTGGAGAATTCTGCAGGCATCCCTGAAGATATTACCAGGTTGTAGGTCAACTCTTTCAAAAACCCCTTTCGGGAAATTGCTTGGTTATTCACCAGAGTGACCAGCCAAGAAAATATTGCTAGTATTTCTCGTATGATTCTTTATATCTTATATTTCACTGTCAAGGAGAAACCCATTTTCGATTGGGGAAAACACATTTCCATTGAAATCTCTTCCCAATTGTCACAATATGAAAATGATAAGAAGTTCTTTATGACCTCTTATTTGGTATTCGCGATAGCACATTGCTATCAATTTCCTAAATTGTCTCTCTGCAAGAAGGTGAATTATGAATTTGACCTAGTGACCTTTTGGTACCAAGCCTTGTGGAGGCACAAAGATTCCCTACATTTTTATGAAATTTTCAACGACTTTGTCTTAGTTTTTAAAGGATTTTTTTTTGTAAAAGATACCCCGCGAATATATGCCCATGCAAGTAAATTCCTAGATAAAAAGGGGAGCTTAGAGAAAGTGGAAAATTATAATGTTATTAGGATTTTAGGTTCTAAGGGAAATCCCTTTTTTCTTCCATGACATATATCCAACAGAATGTTTATTACAGAAGTTGCAAGGTAATATAATTTTTTGCTACACTTTTTTCATGAGAAACGAAAAAATCAATGCACACCCTTGCCTTGTAAAATCGGGGACTTTGTATTCAGAAATATGAACAAAATAGATGAATTTACAAACCACTTCCACAACCTGAATCTCAAATATGTCGAAACGATAAAAGGGTTTGAACCTAACGAAATTTATGTGGGACATATGTTAACAGAGGGTTTTATCAATTCATTTATCCACAATGTTCTAGGAGAAGAAGAAGATAATAAATTTGGTGCTCCTACTCACACTGTTGGCGACTTGGAGACGGTACTCAGTACTAATGAATTTTACAAACAGAAAGGACAGGGTCCTAGCGAGAAGAGTGTCTAGTCCCTAACTATTACTCCTAATACTAAAACATCTCGAAGCAGTGATCTAATGGCCCATCCATCTATAAAAGTGATCAACAGTAGTTCAGGCAAAGGAAGAGATAAGAACCCCCCTCTAGGAAAAATTGAAAGCTCACATAAACTCCATTTGAGGAAGAAGATGAAGAATATTGTACAAGAGGAAGAAGAGCATCGCATCAAAAGTGACATCAACAGTTTCTCTCTCGAAGATATGGAGCTCGAGACTGACACCAAGAAAATGTTTCCTAACATTGATCAGCCAGGAGGCACGGCCCACCAAAATCCGTCATTGGAAATTGTTGAAAATGAAACCTTCGATGAAGAAGAGTCATTTGTATTTCATAGCGTTGTCTTTGGCAGTGAATCTAAGAAATTAATTATTGAGAAGAGTGATGTGAAGAATAAAAAAGAGAAATCTCGTTCAGAGGTTAACATAAAAAGTATGTTGCCTTCCCAGATTTCTAAAATCCATAGAGAAACCGGCGATGCATTGGACGACTCCAATGGTGGTCTCAAAGCGGAAAATATAAAGTTAAAGCAAATGATTAAGGAACTGGAAGAGACCTTGATTTCTCTTCCACTTCTTGCCAGCCCTTTGGCAATTTTTGAACCCACCACACCCACTGCTAAATTAAAAGGATCCTCAAGCTTATTTACATCATCCAGGAGCTATGTGGAGAATAATATCAAGAAAATAATGGCATTGATCACAGAATCTTGGGAAATTTCAAAGAACGTGGTTTATTTTGGCTCGAGGGCACATGCCTTCCATGAGTATTTGTAGGCCGACTTAAAAAATGAAGAAGGTTTCTACCTTGATGTCATGGTACCCTTTGGTGTTAAAGTTTCCAACATGTCAAAGATAAGGAGAAGAGAGGAGGACCTTCCCTCTCCAAGTCGGATCAAGCAGTTGAACGCATGTTGGAAAGAAAAGATAAAGAACTTGAATAACATTGTTCAAGTGTGAAGCCAAGCCATATCAAGGAGGGAAGAACTATTCAAAAGGCTCACGGAGGTGGACCTAGCCGGAAGCACCAACGAAGTCCAAGATCCCAAGTTTATCCTTAACTCGTTGTTCCTAACAAAACAACAGTTCAATGAGAAAGTTGATATTTTTAAAGGACTGTCAATTGAAAAATTTTATGGTATAATTGAATATGATGAGAACGACATAGATAAATGGCTAGTGGATTACTCCGTAAAAAATCAAGACATTGAAGAATCATTATATGGAATTTCCCTTGATCTAAGAGACTTGCAAGGCGAGTTGTTCAAAATCAAAATCCGACATGAAATCAATGTGGCACCAATGAAAAGTTACATTGAAGAATGGTTCAAGAAAGCTATCGATAAATTGACCAATGAAGGGAAAGAAGCAGTTGAGACGGTTCCTATAACCGTTGATGAAAACAAAAAAAGGACATCAGCAAGCAAATGAAATCACGAGAAACAATCATAGTAAGTTTATGTTGATCACATCTTTCTTTTTCTTTATCAAGTCCTTCATCTATTTATTCCACCTCTTTCACTAGAAAGGTTTAACCGAAGACTGATAACTCCTCTTTTCTTCTTACCAAGTCTTGATGTTCTTCTACCGCCCATCGTCTTCCTTCTAAAAGATTATTTCTTGTATTTATTTTCTTTATGTTCCGTGGGAACCCCAATCCTAGTCTTTAAGACAAACGCATTTACAATTTCAAAGAATATGTAATAGACTATATATGTTTTAGAAATTTCAAGAGAAATACTTTGGGAACAATCTGGACTATGCTTTGTAACCCTGTTTTTCTGAATACAAATTATTTGAGGTTGATCTATCATTATCTTTATTTGAGTTTCCCATGTGTCCACTCTGTTAAATTTCTCTTATGCATGCAGAGCATCTTCTTTTAATTTTATGTGATCAGGAATATTTATCTTAAACTATGACGGATGTGAGGATTTTTTGCTTATTTGTTTTAAATGTGTGGAGTGTGTTATTCCTGGTCCTTTCTCGAGAACTTTCTTTAATGAAAAAAAAAATTATTTTTATTTTCTCGCAATATTTATGTTTATTTGATTACCACAACGGACTTATGTCAAGTCCCATATTTCGGAGACCCAAAGTCCCAATAAAATCTAAAGAGGAATACCACCTCTATAAAAACGCAGGGGGATTTACATCCTCGTGAGGTTTTTGTTTAGGTCCTAACGGATTCAAGCATCAACACTTCCATAGATTTACACTCTCTGACATTATTCATTTCCCTTGATAGATCAGGTGTTATGCTATCATTTTGTTGCCTAGCATTGATGGAGGTTCTAGTTGCAATTCTAGATTCCATTATTGCAAGTCATGATCCAGATATATTCATAGATAATCTCTTTCCTGCCATTTTTCCTATAAGATTAAAAAATAAAATTAGACCTTTTACATTATAATAAACTAAAAAAAAAGCATTGAATATAAGAACTAATTTAAAAAATAAATAAAACTTTTGACCCATGGAGTTATTAGGCTTATGTCGGGACCTTGTCTTGCTTGGGGCGATGTCGAGCATCGCCCCAACCCCCCCGCGGCTAAGGTACAGTATACATATCCCTAGCCCCCCCCCCGTGGGACCGTGCCTTAGTCGCGGGGGGCTGGTGCAATGCTCGGCATCATCCCAGCCCCCACGACCAAGCCCCGGGCATTGCCCAATAACCACCATGGGCCAAAACTAAAAACAATTAAGTGAAACAATCAAATAAAATAATATAAATTACAAAACTATACCTAAATTCGAATTTTTTTTCTTCTTTTTTTCAAAAAATCTTAAGGATTTTGTTAATAAATTTTGAAAAAAGTCTTAAATTTTTTTAAAAGTTCATATTTTTTTAGAAAAAATTTAAGGTTTTTTAATTTTCGCATGAAAAATTATTATGTCATTCAAAGATGATCTTATAATTGTTGTTTTGGTAAATGGTAAGAATTTAAAAAATAACTAACCTCTGAAATGCTAGATTCTCCTCGGATGTCTTCTCGATGCTTCTCCCTTGTAGCTTGCTCCAAATCCTTTAACGAATATTGCCCAAGATATCACACAATGTAAAAAGATAAAACAAGATTGTGTATGTATAACACGGATGATATAAATTACTATTAGTATAACGAATGTGGGATAAATAAAAATTAGGTATATTGTCTACATATATACCTAAAACTATATGGATCATCGCTATGTTTAATAAATATGGGATGAATAAATAAACATGAGAAATATTGTAATTAAGAAGTAAATAACGAAATAAAAGAGTAAAAGTTATTTCTGATTTTTAAGGGAAAATAATAAAGGGAAAAAAATGGGGGGAAATTTTGGAGGGAAAAAAAATTGAGGGGGAAATTTTGGAGGGAATATTTTGGGGTGAAATTTTGGGGAATATTTTGGGGGGAAGGGGTTTGGAGGGAAATTTGTTTTTTTGGGGGGGGGGGATTTAGAGGGAAAAGATCATTCTGCAAGTTATAAGGATGTCATTGGGAGGGTGAGCATTTGTATCATTGTATGTTCTTAGAGAGAAAGGATGGTTTCGTCAGATAAAGAAGATTTTATTTCTGAGACATCAACAAATTGTTCGCATACCTCTTTTGTTGGGACTAGGAAATGCAATGGGAATGCTTGTAATGCAAATGATGTGTCGTATTTTTCATCTAGTCATAAGTTTGATCATAGTGCAAGCGATTTTATTCAGCATGTTCCTCATGAAATTATTTAATCAGAGGACTTTGAAGGCACCGATGATGAAGATGAGTAATATGATAGTGATAAATCTATTCAGTAGTTTAATAGTAATGAAAATAATCGAAATGTAGGTCGAAGTGGAGATTATGATCAACGTTTAAATGATTGATATGAAAATTTTCCTCCAAGTGAGGAGTTTCAAGGTACCGATGAATATTTCCAAGGCACCCATGAATATGATGAAGAATTTCTCTCAAGTGGAAATTTTAAAAGCATTGAAGATGATTGTGACAATGGTGGGCACTCTTTCCCGAGTGGGGAATTCAAATACAACAATGTTGGTGATGATGAATTTCCTCCAAGTGAGGATTTTGAAGGCACGAATGAGGATGATGAAGAATTCCCCCCAAGTGAGGATTTCCAAGGCACGAATGAGGATGATGAAGAATTCCCCCCAAGTGAGGATTTTAAAAGTAATGATGATGATTATGGAAATGTTGAAAAGTCTTTCTCGAATGAGGAATTTAAAAGAAGCAATGTTGGTGATGATGATTTTCCTCCAAGTGAGGATTCTCAAGGTACCGATGAGAATAATGAATATTTTCCTCCAAGTGATGATTTTCAATCCAGTAATGAGAATGATGAAGAATATCCCTCAAGTGGGGATTTTCAAAGTACTGGAGATGATTACGCCATTGGTGGACACTCTTTCCCAAGTGATAAATTAAAAGGAAACAATGTTGATGATGTTGATTTTCCTCTAAGTGGGGATTTTCAAGATATTGATGAAGATTTTCAAGGCACTAAGCAAGATGGTGAAAAGTTTCACTCAAGTGGGGATTTTGAAAGTAGTGAAGATAATTATTTCAATGGTGGACACAATGTCGATGATGATTTTCCTTCAAATGAGGATTTTCAAGGTGTCGATGATGATGATGGAAAATTTTCTCCAAGAGAGAATCTTAATGGCATTGGCAGTCTTATGGGTGATGATGATTTTCCTTCAAGTGAATATTTTCATGGAAGATCCAATGACATTGGTGAGGATGGTAACCATGTTTCTAGTGATTTTGATATTCCTCTTGTTAACGCTCTGTAAATTCCCAGAGGTTGTCAGGTTAGAAGAAATTTACAAGAGGTAACTTTATCCAACCACTTCGAAACTAGAATCTAGCCCTACCAGTTTCAGAGAGGGATCTCTCTGTATGATTTAAATATGTTTTAACTTTTAGATATTAGGCTAGTTAAACAAAATAAGATTGAATGGTTTGTTTTGTTTTTTTTAAGTTGGCTGAAAAGGTTTTTTACGTCTCCATTGGGCTATGGGGTCTGTATTATAAAGATAGAGGTCTAAATAGAAATTAAAAGATTCTTTTCACAGGGCAAGATAATGCATTCATTGGATTCTTTAGCAGTAAAGTGATGAATAGAAGAAAGATGAGAATATCAATTAAAGTAAAGAAGCATTTAAGAATTTCTTCACTGTAATATCAGAAAGATAAACATTAAGATCTTTCAAAGCCGGAAACAGGGTATACAAAGATAAATCCTGCAACATGCGCTACTTTTAAAATATTAGATTAGAAAACAATATGACAACTGAGGGAGAAAAACATTTAACATAGAAAGGAAAACATCACCAATGAATAACACGCGAGAATCATGTGAAACATCTCTTTATATTACTGGAAGATCTCTTGATAAACATTACAGTCTTTTTAGCTTACAGGGCGTAAAGATCAACCCTCGGTACTTCAAAGTTTGAAGTATTTATAATCAAAAATTACATACGATCCTGTCATTAAAGATCAGGACGTGGCAGTTCTAAATTTAGCTAACTAACTCAACAGAATACAAAAATTCAGGAACTGTTGGATGATGTGTTGAAATCTTCATGCTGATTTATGGGGTAAACCATTGGTGAGTCCTCTACACGACCTCGTATGATTGGATAGTTGATTGGGCTTGGACACCTCATCTCCTACTCGATCAGATTGCATAACTCTTCCCATCGAAGGTTACTATGAACGACGACTTTGAGCAGTCTTCGGTGTACTTCATCCATCTCTGTATACTTGGAAAAAGTTGGCTTGACGATGAAAATGTACTGGATCTCGCATTGTATGGTGATGTCTGACTGGAAATCCTCTAAGAATGCCTTGCATGTGATACTACCCTGTATTCCCGAGAATTTAGAACTATCTTTAGCCACAGTGGCTAGTTTCTCTTTATAATCAGAAAGTGTCATTAACTTGTCATTTATGACCCTTAAGCCAGGGAGGCCTTTATTCTGCAAAGCTTCAATTTTGTTGAAAAATCTTTGCACTCCTATGTCCATAGTTTGGACTTTTTCCTCCAGTTGTAACATTAATCCTCTTTTGGTTAGGACCCTCTTGACCTTGAGGATGGTTTATGTCCTATCTTCAATTTTCAAATCCTCTAACTCTTCTCTGGTTTTTGAATTCAGGAATTTAATGATCTCAGTGGCTTATGCGGGCATCTCTCCCAATTCTCCTCTTATTTTATCAATCACCTATTTGCTTCTTTGCACCAGTTCATTCTGATTGAACATGATTTGTATCATAGTCCATATTTCATTTATGGATTTGGTGATATCCATCCAGACATTTTCCTTGACCTCAGCAAGTGTTTGGCCTGCCATTGTTTGTTTTTTAAGCTGTTTCAATTCTTGTTTGAGCTTGTCTGATGTTTGTTTCTCCTTGGAGTAGTTGGTTTGGTAAGAAGACTTGAGTTCCTGAAGTTTCTCAATCTCCTTTTTAAGTCTTCTAATCTCTATCTCTTGCAAATTCATCTCTTCCATGGATTTTTCCAGTTCTATTGTCTTCTCCAGAGCTGTCAGTGGAGTTGCTGAGGGAGATTTTGCTGAGGATGTTGTACTTACTCTTGTGAGTGGAACTGTTCTCAATGGAATGACTTCCATAGGATTTTATTGTTCCTTCTCTTTCAATAACCTTTCCAGTTCTGCTTCCATCTCTTTCAACTGTGCATTCTGCTCCATAATCAACCTAAGCATCTCGTCCTTTTCTCCTTATGTCTTAGCTATCTCCTTTGTCTGTGCATATTCCGTTCGTGGCAGTTTCAACTGTTTCCTCAGAGAGGCTATATCGACATTTTTCTTTTTAAGCATCTCCTCAACTGCTTTCACATTTGAGGGGTCATACCCGATCTTGAGGACCAATTATTCCAACGTCTTAATTCTATTATCCTTTGCAAAGGATCATATCTTTTCTAATTTCAGTTGTGTCTGGACATTACTCAGAGATACCTGTAATTTAGTGGTCGCAATAGAATCATTTGCCAACGTGGAGAAAATCATTTCCCTAGTTTGCCTGTGCAGATCCATTTGATCAGCAGGATGCACATCCCTAGTATGAAACTCGAATGTTGCCCTTTTGTAATCAGTGATTGTTTTGGGGTCTGGCACCTGTGCCTGTAGAAATTCCATGTGCATTCTAAACTTTTCTGTATCAAATGCAAACAACAGTCTATGTTGTGTCGTTGATGTCTACTTCCAAAACTGAGCATAAGTATTGTTGGTCAGTGTCTAATTTTTCTTTTTGATCAGATCATATTTCTCAAAAACACTCAATTTTGGTCCTACTTTACTCGGCTAGTCGACTAGTGGAGTACTCGTGGGCTTCTTAGGCACAATGGTAGACATGATTTGCTTGTTACTTGTGCTCAGAAGTGACCGATCATCTTTCATAGTTGCAGTGGCTTGGATTTCCTTTTCACCAGTCGTGTCAGGTGTAAGACTAGTTTTTGGCCTTTTGGTGTGTAATTGGAAATCTTCAACCGAGACTTCAGTGAAGGAAGGTGAAGCATCCTTCCTGGGTATTTTCTCCTTGGGAACCTGTGGTGTAGTATTCTGTGAGATGATGACTGAAGGGTCCTATTGTTCTATCTCGACCAGAGTGTTCGGCTCCCATTTTGTTTGATTCGCGAACTTCTCTATCTCAATCTTAGGTGTATGAACATATGGGACATTTTTATTTTTAACCCTCATCTCAGAAATTATCCCGCACGGATCATAGTGCCATATGAAACTAACAAAAAACTTCATTTCTTTCAACATTCTATCTGCTTCCTCCCTGGCGCCTCGGCTATTGCATATGAAAGACCTTATTTGCCCTTTACTTCTAAGCTATTGTTTCTTTTTCAGAGACACAAAATGTATGTCATCTGAGTTAATCATTTGCCTTATATACTCCAGGGCAAATATCCTCACGGGTAGATACTTGGGCAATTTTTATGGAGCCAACTCGCATCCATATACTCTGATCTCGGTGTGATTCTGGTAAAGGTACCAGTCTCCGGTCTTTGCAAGATCTAAGAGGTGTAAAATCCTCTGAATCTCCTCATTTATTCTTGGTTCAAGTCTGCCACTTAGCATGCTCACCACAGGATGGTAGAACTGCTCGATAAACTGTTTGAAATTGAACTCTGTTGAATTTTGTCTGAGTAGTGAAGTCCAAGTTGTTATCGCCTGTGGTTTCATGTCCTTGTCAATTTTCTGCATTGAAAAGGAGAACATGTCCACTTGAAATAAAGTGAACATGTAGGCCAGTATTGAAGAATACTGGAACATGCTTTCTGAGGTGAAATTTAAGAACTGCTCGTGAATACTGTCCATGAAAGGGGAGGCGGATTCAGTTCTGGGTATTTGCATCATCTGATCAATGGCCTCAAGTGTGATGAAGAAAAGAGTTTCTTCTGATGAAGATAGTATGGCTCTATGGTCAGGGACAAAACGAGCCTGGCATTTGAGGGAAAATGGGAAATGGTGAATCTAGGGGAAAAGATACAGAGGAAGGTTGGATTCCCAGAGCCCAATTTCATCACTCTGATCTAACAAAACATCCTTTAGCCAAGACTGCAAATCCACGAATTCAAATTCGCACCTGGTGTCTGCGATTAAATGATCTTTGTCGGCCAAATGGATCCAGTCGAGGTCGACAGGAGGCGAGAGGAAATGATTTTCCTCGGCTTTTGCTTTCTTTGATTTTGGCGCCATCACTGTAAAAATACCTACAAGTCAAACAAAACGTTAGTGGGGATGACTGTGGTTTTGGACGATTGAATGAAACAGAGAGGAGACAGGGAAGAATTCTCTGGTGTGAGGACAAAGTAAGCAATGGGAGAAATGAACGGAAAGGGTGGTTTTGAGCAAACGGATACCCGTTGGGCGTGGGGGACAGATCAGCAAACTAACAGATAAGTTAGCCAGTAATAAATGGCCAACGGGTCCTTTGGAGCATGAGATGGAAGGTAACAATGAGTGACAAATACGGTCGGGTGATGTAGCGGGTGTTGATTGGGAAGTGGCCATGGTGAAGGTACTTGTAATGTGTGAACAGGGGGATGTGGACTGACGAAGTTATGAGATGTGATCTTTAGGGAAAAAGTGGAAAATGATGTCATGAGGTGACGAGGGGGTATGTCAGACAGTGAGAAGCGGTAAGTGGTGGGAGTTTGGACCAATGGATTTCTGCCATGTAGAGAAGGGGGCCCGCCAGAGAAATCACTCCATTCTGGACCCCCCCTACCCATCGTTAAAAGAAGACCGGTCGGGGAGGTCCGAAAAATACGGTCAACCGTCCATCGGTGCGCCTGCCGCTGGACCGTAGATCTAAGCACGATGTTTAAGCATCATTATGGAACCCCCCCCCCCCCACCATTAAAAGCAGAATGTTCGGGGGGGTCCGAAATTCAATCTCAACCGTGGATCTAGGCACCAACGCCTCAGTCGTTCAGATGCGTGCCTTCGTTATACATGATTCTGGAACCCTCCCCCCCTTGGTGTTAAAGGTAGAACGGTCGGGGGGGTTCGGAAAAACTTATCAACCGTAGATCTCAGCGCCAGCACCTCATCCGTTCATCTGTGTGTTTTCTTTAATCTATGAGCACAAACTCATTTTTGCTTTGAAAAACTTAGGATAAGTGTTTTAAGTGGGTTTGTCCAAGCTTTCCCTATTTTTATCACCATGGGGTTAGACATCCAACTTTCAAACCTCAAAGATAGGGTTCAACATCAATCATCGTGCCTATTTTATTGAGATAAAGCAAACTACCCTATGCTCTAACCTAATTACCTATGACATTTAGCCCAGATTAAACTGTTGGACTAAGAAATTACTCTATCCTAGGGCTATTTGACCAATATTAGGCAGTTCGGTCAAATTTATTCACTAGCTAACCTAATTTGCTTGGCTAAGATTAAACAGTTTAGCCAAGCTTATTCACTACTCCTATCAACCTCAATTTAAAAGGACTTGGCCATGCTTAAACTGTATGAACCAAGTCACTGTTATTGCATGGGGCTCTATCCAATTTCTTTTATGCCCTCTTTTATTCTTTTTCTTTCTTTTCTTTTTCTTTTCCTTTTTCTTTCTTTTCTTTTCTATTTTCTCAAATTATTTGCAGAATGAAAAATCATTTGGCAACCAAGACAATAAAAGGATAAAAAATTTAGTCACCATTTGATCCTATAAATTATAGGGTTATAACACCTCTCATGAACGAGATTATCAAGAAGATGATGGACCTAGGAATGAATATCATGTTCTCAATCATTCAATTGCAATAAATCAAGGTGATCGGCATTCTCTAGTTCAGTCTCCTAACAATGTTTTGCTTGATATTCCTTACGGTGATAAGGAAAATCCTTCTAGTGAGTATGATTAAATAGTGGAGACATTGCAAAGAAACATTGTTTCTAGGACCAAGACTAGACCATTTTATATCAATCCAAATCATTCTAGTTATACAAGGTCTAGGAAAGAATTTTTCACTAAATCAATTTCCATAAGTGAATTGATTTCAAGTGAATGTTGTCAAAAGAATTGTTTGAAAAGCATGAACTACATGTATGCCTTGAATAAAAGGAAGACATATTTTTCAATGAATAAGAGCATTCAAAATTCATATTTGATGGGATGCATGATATCCACCAATACAGGATATGATTATCACATTGGGAATATTTTACTTTGCAGAAAGGATTTCAAAACAATCACTCAATTGGTAATCTTCGTCTATCAAGAATACAGACAAGGTTGGAAAAAGATCCTTCATTTTATTCAAAGGCACATCATGGACGAGAGAGTGGGCCATTGAAAAACACTACATTGTCATGGATGCGTGATTTATTCTCCAAACATGGAGAGTGTATGCCAGATAGAGACACAATACATATTCCAGATAATTTATCAATGAGTGAAATCTACAACTTGTACAAAGAATATGTTGAAGGTGTTGAAGGAAATGGTAATTTTATTTCATATGCATATTTTACAAGAATATGGAAGAAACAATTCAACAATGTTTGTATTCCTAAGAAGTCAAGGATGGGGATTTGCAGTATATGTGCTACTCTTAAATCAAGAAGAGATAAATCTGAAGGGGGGAAAAGAGGTATGTATTTACTATTTTGTTTTTTTTTAATTGAATACGCATCAACTATGAAAACATATGATCAACATTTTCATTGTATGTCATGTGCAGATTCCATAGTCAAAGCACTTCAAGAACATCAGAATCAACAATCAAGTGAAAGGAAAAAGTTGTACAAACATCGTGTTAAGCCCCAATATTGGCTCTTTACCACTTAATTGGGGCATATTAGATTAGTAATGTTATTTTATTTATGTCGGCTTTAGGCCATTAGTTGTAATTTAGATTAGTAATGTTAATTTATTTATGTCGGCTCTAGGCCATTAAACCTCCTAGTCTCCTATATATACCAAGGAGACATTTTCATTTTGAATGATCTTGTACTTGAACATTTAAGTGGGGTAAAAGGAGGTTGCCCCCTCGAAGAGTCTTATTATCTGAAATTATCTCTTTTTCAAGGCGTTGATTACTTTTCCTGAGGTTTTTCTATGCTATATTGATGTTTGGTTCTTAACATATGGTATCAGAGCTCAAGGTCTTGGGGTTTCGCTGCTACATCTGAGACACTGTGGAATTTTCGCTATAACTTTTTTCTACAACGTTTCAGAAGGAGAGGCTTGGAGGGTATTTAGAAGACATATCAAGGTACGTTGGGTTAAAACTTCAGCTCCTGAGGCCTTATACTTTAGGAGATATAGCTTGTACAAGATAGGGTTCTAGAATCATCCTGAAATGAGTCATTGTGGGATTTTCGCTATAAAAACTTTTCTGTGACGTTTCAGACCCTGAAATCCAAAGGCCATTTACATAAATTAGAATTGTAGCTGTGGTAAAAATTTCAGCTTCTTTGTCATCTTAAATTTGTAGATACACCCTGTTTAAGATAGGGTATTTGACTAGTCTATAGAATGTGTTCCGGGTAAAACAATCATAACTTCTTCCTAGAGTATCCAAATTGCATCGGACTAGTTGCATTGGATCATGGACAGTCTGTAGTATTTTGGGTGTGAGTTTCATAATTGTATATCAATTATTTTGTGCGAGGCATACTATACAAGTGAGATCTCCTGGAAAGGCCAAAAATCGGCAAGTTGTGGGGAAGTTACCATAAATTCCACTTGGCACATCCAATTTTGATCAGACCTGTGGCATTACAGAGAAGACATATCAGAGAAATACATAAAGGAAATTTTCATACCCAGA
>ML802512.1:0-39597 GCA_009831015.1 Picea engelmannii
TTATATTTTATACATTTGATAAGTCATCATGTCTTTTCAGGTTACTTTTAACGTACAATTATATGACTTGTCAAAGTGCCTACAATTCTACGACTTGTCAAAGTGAGGATGACATAACGTTAAGCAAAGTCCAAACTTGTACAAAATCAAAACCCAATGGTAACTTAACGTTCACTCGACTTGAGAAAATGTAAAGAATCTGAAACTTGAATCAAATCTTGTAGAATATCTTTTGAGATTGAGAGTTGAAAATTTTACTTGAAAATAATATTTGGTGGGCCCTCTAAAATCATAAAAAAAATTACAGCACATGGCGTAATTTTTTCCCTCCCCCCATGTAGGAAGACAAGTCTCGTCATAATCAATATGAGGGTCCTCAACTGTCCTCTAAGACTATGATGGTATATTTTTGTAAGTTAGTTAACTATTTATTAAGTATGGACAAGAGAAAATACAGAAAATACAAACATGTCAGGTTGTAGGTGGACTTTGGTGCAGGGGACTACAATACATTTATAAAAAATATGAGAAACCATATTGGCGTTTTGTTCCTCTCACATTATGAAATTGAAATTGTTTATAAATTGAAAATTAAAAGCATGGACTAAGATATAAATAGATATTTTATAAGGTTTGATTGAGTTGAGAGACGCATTTTACATTTTAGTATTAGGTAGATGTGTGATTCGGTGCCTAAATTTTGTGTGGAGCTAAAAAAATTAAGTAAATGAAAATTGTATATGTCAGCTCTAACCTTTTGTCAAATTTTATATATATATTCAAATTAAATTAAACAAACATAATTGAATCAAGATAAAATAAAATTAATTGGAAGGTTTTGGATTTGATCCTTCTCGATGCTTCTTAGAACCAGAGTTAAGATGAGTTTATGTTGGTTCATAATAACAATTATAATTAAGAAAAAACTAAAACAGAAAGACATAGGAGAGAATTGGGAGATCATTTCAAAGAATTAGAGTCCACATCAATTAGCATTGGTGGAGTGACCTTTTGTGCCCATGTTGCACCCTTAGGTTCTTTTAACTAAGTAGCATCCTCTTTGTCTTTCTCAACTATCACACTGGCTTCTTATTCTACCTCCCCTACCTATACTCCTCCAATTTCCTAAATGTTCCAATTACCAATTTCAAAGCCCTAGATTGTACTAATGAAATTTTCATACTTGATGTCCAATTGGTCCAACCTGTTTAAAATCTCATTATTCTTATTCTCCTTATTTTGCATTGCATGGGCTATGAATTCTTTAGTGGCAGTGTAGGACCATTGTTTTAGAATATTCAGTCTCTCTTCTCCTTCTATAACTAATATCAACAATCTCTCACTAGAAGTATAACTTATCTTCACCTTGACCTTATTTTCCAATGCTTCCACTTCTTTTGTATTTGTTGCTTAAAATCTCCTTTAGTAAGATGCTACTAAAGCCATTGCCAAAAAAACCTTATACCTAGCTCACTATAGCCTCACATCCTTCGCCACTAACTCCTTGCACTTATGGGGGCAGTCTGGACATGTTCCATATGCAACATTTATTGCCATAATTGTCACCCTCTTAGACCAGCCTTCTGAGTTACTTATCATTGCAAGTGACCAATCCAACAACGAAAGGTCATAAAGATAAACATTAATTCCCAAAGCCGAATAAGGAATCCCAAAGTCAATTATCAATTCCCAACACCAAGTATGGATTCCCATTGTCATTCCTTTGTCCAAATAAGTAATAAACCCAATTTTAGAGCTTATTCCACCCATAATTGTTTAAGTTAATGGATGTCCTACCCACTAACTACAATAATCACTCATTTTTTTGGTCATTGAGAGGTTTGGTGCAGTGGGATTGAGTTATTATAGCTCATATCCATGCACCCCCACCCCACCTCTCCATCATATCCACATACATCTTTGAGCCAATTGCAATCTGTCATCTTTCCTTCCATGAATCCCTAACACCCCATACGAAAAAGCACATGAAGGTATTTAATTGTGCAAGCACAAGCTAATTAACATGGCAAATGAGAATTTCTTATCATTGCTTCATTCAAGGCTCAAAAGAGGTTGGAATAGAAATGTAGTTTCTAGGTTAACTACTAAGGATAGAAATGTGGTTTCAAGATAAAAATACTATTAAAATCTCTATCATAAATAAATTTAAAGAGTCCATTGGGTCTAACCCAAGTGGTTGTGTGATGGAGTGTTATTCAAGGAAAATTTAAGGATCAATACTTATATGAAAGTGTGGAAACCTTGGTGAATCTTACTAGTTCTTAAAGTGCCAACCATAAAATGTTTGGCGATATCTTTGTTAAAAATTCAAATTTCTAAGGATTTAATATAGTTTATAGAAAATTTTTGGCTACTTTTAGTGTAAAATACTTTTATCTATAGAATTGGGTGAATAATTTTAGAAAAAAATGGAAATTGGGAAATCTTTTTTTGGAAAAAAAAACATGGAAAATTAGCCCCTAAAATTTTCCTTGGTGTTACTCTCCACACCTAGGTTTTATTCCCCTAAAGTGACATGTTGAGCTTATTATGAGTATATTATTGTAATGGCTTCAAGCCCTATCATTGAACTAGCCTTGTGCCCTAAATAATTCAGGGTTTACCCTAGGTACAATAATGTACCCATTACCAAGCAAATGCAGAATCCTCTGATACCCATTAAAATAAGATGCATAAAACATGCTAAAAACACTCATGCAACTAAAAAACAAATTAAGTCATGAATGCAACTATCAAAGCACACACAACAACATTCAAACACATAAAAAACAAAGTAAAAACACAACATTTAAACTCAACATTTAACAGGAAACAACACAAAGACATAACACTTATCTCATGCAAAATTTCACCAATTGGTTGCATACAAGGGACATTCCTCCCAACCATAGCCTTATTGTTCCATTTATCTCAACAATAAGCTACATCCGAGCTAGGGCTATGAGTCCACAAGGAGGTATGCCCCTCATGGTTGGCCACACTTTCCACTCCACAACCCAATACTTAGATTTATAATTCCTACAACAATTCCAATCCTTCGCCTCTCTTTCCCCTCAACTCGCACAACCCAAGGAATGTGATCCCCTTCTTTACCACTTATTTCCTCAGGCTATCTCACTTCCTTCTAAGGCTCCAACACAAGTTCGGCCAAGAAATCTCGCCATTAGGGACTCCATAAATTCTCAGCTATAATTAGGAGTGCTCGCAATGGCCCACCCATAGGCCCTTGAATTATTTCTCAACAAAATATCACTTCTAGGCATGCCAGCCAGGTTCTTAGCACAAAATCTATCCGCTCTCATGGATGCTCTTATACATAGCCTAGCTATTGCTCTTTCCCAACACCCAACTTTCCTCTTCTTGTCCCAAACACTGGTTGTAAACATTGCCCTCTTTTCCACTCAAATTTCCTTTTCTCTCATGCAAGCTTTGTGTTAGGTACTAGATCCATTATATTAAGAAGAAAACAAAAAGTACTACAAAAAATTCTAGTTGAACAATGAAATGGAGAGATCCACAACCATAAATGATACCTTTAATGATAGAAAGCAATGTTCACTTACCTCTTCGAGGGGGAAACCTCCATGATGGCTACCTTTCGGTCTCTAAATCAACACAACTATTGTCCACGACCAATGTTGAACAGATGGGATCGAAATGCTCTTATTCCCAAATGAATCTTCTATCATTCACACCTCAATACAATAAAATTGAACACTAGGTTCAAGCGCTAAAACTCTGGTGCTAATAACCTTCAAAACCCATATGACCTCAGGCTATAAGTAGTCACTAGGTTTTTTCGTCGCCTTCCTTTTATTGGGGTGTCCACACACATAAGTTACCCTACTTCGATGATGAACTAAACGATAGGGTCTCAATGCTTAGCTTTCAATAAGACCACGAGTTGTGACCAAGTGCTAAAGGTATTGCCATCAGCCCTAGGAGTATTGATTCACTCTTGGGTTTACTTTTCCCCGATGATCTGTGGGGTTCTGATGAAATTGGACCCACACTGAACTTCTGCTCCAACAAAATACTGCCACGTTCCTTCTTTCCAAACAATTGATCTAGTTTACTCTGACTAGATCCTCATCGTTGATCTGATCGGGGGTTAATATTCACCATTGAGATGTTGCCAACATCTCCATTCTACGTTCGTCATCAATCTCCCTTATGGCATAATCCTCATTGCCAATTTGTTTTACCTTTAACATCGTTGGTGATTTCAGAATAGAGTTTGGTAAATCCTGACTAGCAGTCTCCCGACAATATAATATCAACCGTTGATTTTGTCGATCCAATGGATCATCCTCCACCATTGATCTCTTGTGATCAACAATCACGATCCATTCACCTTTTTCCACTACATTATTGGTCTCGATGAACTAGTTGCTACGTGTCCTTTGAGAGTAGTTGATCTGACTCACTCTAAGTAGATCTCTATCGTCAATCCCCTAAAGTTTGTCTTAGCTTATCATCATTGGCGATTAAAAAGGTGATATCATCGTCATTGATCCTGTGGAGCTTGAGTCCCAACATAACAAAGCCTCGATTAACAATCTATTGATGATACTGTAGAATAGAATACCCCATTGATTTCAGTTGTCGATTTGAAAAAGGGTTCTCACGATCTAATCTCAATTGTCCCTTTAAAAAACGAACAAAACTCAAGGTCGATATAGTCAATGGTTATGATTAACTGTGGTTTCGATTTTCCTTGATGCTTACAAAGGGATTCAAATTTTATCCATTGTCCCCTATTTTGACCTGTACACCGAATAAAACTCAATTCTTTTAAGCCACAGACTCAACCCCGATCTGTTCTTGAATCCGGTTCAGTTTGAAGGTGTCTTTTGATTACTTATTTCGCCTCCACGAAGTTCATAGGAACTTTGTCTCCCTCTCAATCACATTTGATAGACTCATTTCCTTGGTTCAAATTTTCCTTTAGCAGAGACTGTATTCAACGTCTCTCAACCCTACACACTCAATCTCAACCTCGTACATACAAGACTTATGTAATGGCAAGAGGATCAATAACACCCCAACTCAATAAATACACACACAATGTAACTTCTATTAAATCATTTATTGTACACAGGTTTTCCAAAGAAACCCCTCAGTCACTATGTGGTCACTTTGGCCTGATTTTACAATTCATTAGCCTATGATTGGGCCTTTGGCCACACTTGGCATTTTCCTCTCACACTCCTCTTAATCTTAACCTCTATCTCCCTCTATCCAACTCCCTATACCATTCTCAATGCCCATAGGCTTACAATATTCATACTCAAAGCATTATGATACCTAAATTTGGTTGAGATTCTAAAATCTCTCCCTTAACAAACTCCTAGGATCCCTCAAATCCACAAAATCCGCAAGAGATCTACACCTCACACTAAGATCTCTCTAAATCTCACAAAGACTCAAAATTTGTCTTTGTTAAGCAGATTCAATTACATATTATCAATCTCAATTCAAATCCAATCCTAACTTATGTGGACTTTATAGAATACATAGAAAATACAATAATTTAAAGTTAGGGAACCCACTTCCTTAGTAAATTCAAAGACCCCTAAGGCCTAATCAACAAGGTTGATTTTGGAGGAAAAATGCTCTTGCATCATACTCCCACGGTTAAAATTTTCATAATCTCCTGATCATATGTCTTCAATTGTTTCAGTATTCTTTGATCCCATTGTTGATGTTGTCAATATGCTATGCTACATGATTCCTTCATTGTTTTCCTCCATCTTCCAGGATCCCAAACTTTATTTTTTTGTTTCTTACTTGCCTTGATTTCTTGTTGTTGCATCTTTGTTTGAGATTTTCCAGGATCCCATATTATACTATGTTGCTTGTCATTTACCTTGCTGACACAATCTCTCTTAGCCAACTACAATTTGTGGTTGACTATCTTTTTCATCCCATGGTATCTCCATCTAGACTTACTCATCATCAACCTCAACAGTTCGTCAATTTCAATGTCAGTTGTGCATTTTTTTTTTCCTTTTCCCTTCATATGGACTCCATATAGCTACTTCCAACTCCTTGGCCCCAATTCCTTTGATGTTCTTAGGTCCATGGGAATACTCTCCAAAGTCTGCAACTTTTCTCCGGATATGTATTCCATTCAATATCTTTCTCCATTCTTCTTTATACACTTCTCCAGAAGTGTTTGAGACACTCAGTGGTCTCCTCCAACCTCCTTGCTCTTTCATGGAAGATCAATTTCTTTTAGAATTCCCACCTTCATCTGCATCGACACAATAATTTGGTATAGGACTTATTTCTTGGACATCTGAATGATCTTTGGCAGTCTCTTGGTTACCTTCATTATCCTTATTGTCTCTCAAGACAATCCTTTGGTCTGCATATTTTTGTTGTGTATGTAGCATAAATCCATCTTCACAAGAAAATCCTATGTCTTGAATTCCAACTTCCTCACTTATAATGTTGCAACTAGCCATTCTTGGATGTTTTGTGTTTGCAACTGTTATGCATTGTTCCCCTCATTTGGGCCTTTCTATCCATTCTTCCAACATCCTTAGTTCTTCCTCATAATCCATCAACATTGTATCTGAATGTTGTTCTTCAACTCCTTCATCTTCAAGGTTGTCTTCATGAGCCATTTCTATATTCCTCACTATTATAACAGGTTCTTGTTTATGCCTCTAAAGATCTGCATAACTTAATTGGAAATGATCCTGATTCTGATCACCTTCATGAGACAATGTTGTCTCTTCCTCCTTCAGAACAGATTCGTGGCTCTACTTACCTACAAACACACACCAATAATTAGTTTTAAAAACATAAGACCATGTGGTCTCATTTGATTCCTCTGACATCACCTTCACATGTTGATCTAGACTTTCCAAACAATCCATGAGACTCTCAACATGCCTCCCTTCAACATATCCATCATCATCCTCTTCAAGGAGTGATCCCTTCTTTGGTTTACTGAAGTGAACTTATTTTTCTATCATTGACCTCTATCTAAACTCATCTCCTTTGATTTTCTCTTTCTCCATCCAAGCACTCAATCTATGCTTTCTCTTCTTCAACTTTTCCTCTGTTCTAATTAAAACATTCATCATGTGCATCAATTTCTTCATAAACAAATGCACGTTAGGCTATTTGACCTTTTTTATTCACATTCCAACCCCATCTCTCGTCTTCATCACCTTCTTGTAGAAGCTCAATAATTATATCGAGTCTTTCCTTTAACTCAACAAAGTCTTTTTCAAACTCCTCTTGACTCGTCTGCTTTTGCCAAATACTCTAGTATTCTCCTCCCTCTTGTTATGGCTTCTCTCTGAACCTCTGACATGACTATCAGTAGTCATCTTCATCTCCTCCTTTTGTGAGCTTCACCTCACCCACCGTGAGCTACTTCAAGCACCCTTTGTAGCAAGCTTCCACACCTGCTACCCAATACCTCATCAATCTTTCTCCTGATCTTGACCTTCTGGTTATCAAAGGTTATATCCTCTGGAACCTTTTGAGCATCATCTACTCTTCTCTATTTTCTGCACCTACTCACACTCTTATGATAACTTATATTGTTCTCTCTACTTCCAATCTTAAGTTGGAAGTGTTTGCAACATCCCTTGTTGCAAGGTTCTTTTTGCAACAAGATTCTCTTTTCCTGTCAAAGCTTGCCAGTTGTAGGTGTTGTCACCGTTCTCTTTCTCCTTCTACTGCTACATGAAAACATAAATATGTTTTTACAAGAGTTAATTATAAAACATTTGACCAGTACCTCCAAGATTTGTTTTGAGATCTTGTCTCCCAAACATCTCCTCCCAATTCCGCTTCTTGGTTGGAATGAACTCAACTCTACAGTCTCAAAGTTCCTCTATTGAACTTTGATTCTTTTCTCCTTATCTCCAGAAATGGATTCTTTGTCAGTTTCATAGTTCTACTCAACACCCTTTTTTCCAGAACTGTCCTTTGTTTGCAAATTTCCTATTGCAGAATTTCACTATTTCCTAGCCTTCCCCTACACAAGATCCTCCACTCTTTGCATCATCTAGTTTGTATCTCTCATAGAACTCCAAATAGCGTTATTGTACTCTGATACCACTTGATGGTGACCTATCGGTCTCTAAATCTGCACAATTGTTGTCCACGACCAATGTTGAACAAATGGGATCGAAATACTCTTAATACCGCATGAATCTACCACCGTTCACACCTCAATAAAGTAAAATCGAACACTAGGGTTAAGCGTTGAAACTTGGGCACTAATAACCTTCAAAAACCATATGGCCTCAGTCTATAAGAAGTCACTAGGCATCATCATCCCCTTCCTTTTATCAGGGTGTCAACACACATAAGTTACCATGATCCGACGATGAACGAAACATTAGGGTATCGGTGCTTATATTTCCATAGGACCACAAGCCATGACCAATTGCTAAAGGTATCGTTGTCAGCCCTGGAGGTATCGATTCACTCCTAGGTTTACTCTTCCCCGATGATGTGTGGGGTTTTGACGAAACCATACCCACATTGAACTTACACTCCAATAGAAGATTTCCATGTGCCTTCTTCCCAAATAGTTGATCTAGTTTATTCTAAATAGATCCTCGTCGTTGATATGATCAGGGGTTAATGTTCATCGTTGAGCCACTATCAATGCCTCCATTCTGCATTTGTCATCGATATCCCTTATGACTGAATCCTCACCGTCAATCTATTTTACCTTTATTGTCGTCGATGATTTCAGAATAGTTTGGTAAGTCCTGACTAGTAGTCTCCCGACGATAGAATCTCAATCATCAATTTTTTCAATCCAATGGATCATCCTCCATTTTTGATCTCTCATGATAAATGATCATTATTAATTCACATGTTTCCACTACACTCTTGTTCTCAACGAATCAATTGTTGTGTGTCCTTCGAGAGTCGTTGATTTGACTCACTCTAAGTAGATCTCTACCATCTATCCCCCTGAAGCTTGTATTATCTTATCTTCGTTGGTGATTAAAAGGGTGATATCGTCATCGTTGATCCTGTGGATCTTGAGTTCCAACATAACAAAGTCCCGATCAACAATATGTCGACTATACAACATAATACCCCATTGATTTGAAAAAGGGTTCTCTCGATCTAATCTCAATTGTCGCTTAAGAACACAAACAAAACTCAGGGTTGATACAATCAATGGCTAGGATTAACTGTGGGTTTGATCCAACAATCACTATTCTTCGATGCTTATAAAGGGATTCAACTTCTATCCATTGTCCCCTATTTCGAGCTATAAACTGAATATAACTTGATTCTTTTAAGCCACTGACTCAACCCCAGTCTATTCTTGAATATGTCTTAGTTTGAAGGTGTCTTTTGATTACTTGTTTCACCTCCATGAAGTTCCTAAGAACTTCGTCTCCCTCTCAATATCGTTCGATGGAATCATTGCCTCAGTTCAACTTTTCTTTAGCAGAGACTGTATTCAACGTCTCTCAATCCTGTACACTCAATCTCAACCGATACATACAAGACTTATGTAATGAAAAGAGGACCAATAACACCTCAAATCAATAAATACACACATAGTGTAACTTCTATTAAATCATTTATTGTACACGAGTTTGCCACAAAACCCCTAAGTCACTCTGGCCTAATTTTACAATTCATTGGCCTCTGATTTTGGACCTTTGGCCACACCTGGATTTTTCCTCTCACACTCCTCTTAATATTCTCTCTATCTAGCTCTGTCCAAACTCCTATACCATTCTTAATGCTGGTATGCTTACAATATTCATACTCAAAGGATTATGATACCTGAATTTGGTTCAAATGCTAAAATCTCTCCCTTAACAAACCCCTAGGATCCATCAGATCCACAAAATCCTCAAGAGATCTACACCTCACCCTAAGATTTCTCTAATCTCATAAAGACTTGAAATTTGTCTTTGTTAAGCAGATTCAATTACATATTATCAATCTCAATTCAAATCCAATCCTAACTTATGTGGACTTTCTAGAATACAAAGAAAATACAATAATTTAAAGTTAGAGAACCCACTCTCTTAGTAAATTCAAAGACCTCTAAGGCCTAATCAACAAGGTTGATTTTGGAGGAAAAATTATCATGCATCACTCCAGTAGAGTAGTGCTCTATTATAATAATTCTCAAGACAAGACTTTCTCATTCCTTCTACTCTTATTTATATTAATTGTATCTTCTAAAAAACATTCTAGAGGAAGATCTTTCTAGAAGCAAAAGCTTCTATTAGGTCTTCTTACATTGACTTGTTCATATTTATTAAATAGGCCTTATTAACTAATGTCGGCCTTTATTACATGAAAAATATATTATTCTACCTACATGAGGGGTTAGGGAGGTTAGGTCCCTAACATGCCCTCCCCCTTGAAGAACAACCTTGTCCTTAAGGCTTGAGATGATGAAATTATTTCAAAATGGTGGCCGACTCCTAGGTGGCATCTTCTGGAGTTGTATCTTTACACTAAACTAACACTTTTGTGACGGTGCATTGACAGAGACGACGCTCTCACTAGTCCAAGACTTCTTGTGGCTGCAACCAAATGGAACCTTATTCATCCAACTCAGGGATACTAGTTTTAGTTTGGCACTTAGCTCCAATTAGTTTCTTTAATCATGAGACATGAAAAACATGATGGATCTTAGAATGACTAGGTAGAGCTAACTGGTAGGCCACTGACCCAACTCGCTTGAGAATTGTATAAGGACCATAAAATTTGGGAGCAAGTTTTTGACAGTGTTCAACTTTGAGTGAAGTCTACTTATAAATTTCCAAATGAAGAAATGTTTGGTCCCCTTTAGCAAATTGACATTTGGAATGACCCTGATCTGCTTGTTTCTTCATGCGAATATGAGCCATGACCAAATTTTCTTTGAGGGTGCAGAGAATGGTCACTCAAAATGTAATTATTTTTTCAACCTCTTGAACCTTTGAGACACCTGGTATGTATGGGAGAACCAACAACGTATTTTGTCTGTAGACTACTTCAAAAGGATTCATGCAAGTGGATGTATGATAAGATGTGTTGTACCACCATGCAACTAGGGGTAACCACTGAGCCCACTTATTTTTTCTTTTGGATGCAAAACACCTCAAATATGTTTCCAAACATTTGTTGACAACTTTAGTTTGGCCATCAATCTGGGGATGATAGGAGGTGCTGAGATGCAATTGGGTTCCCTGGATCCTAAACAATTATTGCCAAAAATTGTTGGTGAAAATGGGATCTTGGTCAGAGATAATAGAATAAGGCATGCCATGAATTTCGAAGATATTATCCATGAAACTTTGATCCACTGTGGATGCAGTGAATGGGTGTTGAAGAGCACAAACATGAGCATATTTGGAAAGATGGTCAACTACCACCATGATGACTGACTTATTTCCTGATTTAGGTAAGCCAACAATGAAAGCCATAGAAATATCCTACCAAATAGCAAGGGGATTTGGAAGTGGTTGGAGTGTGCCTAGAGATTTTACTGTTTCTCCCTTGTTTCATTGACATACATCACATTCAACAACAAAGGTGAAAACATCCTGTTTCATACCATCCTAGAAAAAGGAACGCTTGACCCATTCATAGATTTTGGTAAACCTTGAATATCCATCCATGGGTGAATCATGAAGCTTAGAAAGCACCGTGGATTAGAGTTGCGACTATTTTCTTAAATACAGATGATCTTTCTACTGAAGCTCTTCATTGTGCCAAGAGTACCTTGGAGAAGCTGGATAGTGGTGTTACAATTGTTGGATCGGGCAAGAAATTTTGGGGTCCTTTAGCCATTCCTCGCAAACAACTTGGAGCCAATATGATATAATGAAGGAGAGGGAAAAGAGGGACCCTTCTTCTTCATACTTCCTAGAAAGAGCATCAACAACCACATTTTCTTTGTCCTTCTTGTAAATGATCTCATAATCATATCCAAATAGCTTGGTCACCCATTTTTGTTGCTTCATGGATGAAATTGGTTGTTCCAGAAAGTATTTGAGTCTTTGGTGATCAATTTTAATCTGAAATCATTGCCCCAATATATAAGGACGTCACAGATCCACAACATGTAGAATAGCCAACATTTCCTTTTTCATAGATTGACTGGCCTAAATGTCTCTCCAAAAGTAGTTTTCTAGTGAAGGCCAGAGGCCCGCCATCTTGCATGAGGACTACCCCAATTCATTTCCCTAAAGCATCACATTTCAGGACAAAAGTCTTTTTGGAGTCAGGAAGTGCGAGGACAGAAGTCGTGCACATAACCTCTTTCAAGGCATGGAAGGATTGATCAGTTGTTGGAGTCCAAGTGAAAGCATTCTTTTTAAGGAGAGCAATGAGAGGTGTTGCATTTTTTCCATAATTTTGAACAAACTTGTGGTAATAGCCCGTTAAACCCATAAAACCACGCAATCTCTTAATATTTTTAGGGCGAGGCCAATCCTACATAGCTTCAATTTTCTTAGGATCCACCCTTACACTATCCTTGCCGACAATATGACCCAGGTACTCCACTTCCGAGGCTCCAAAGGCACATTTAGATTGTTTGAGGAAAAGTTGGCACCAAGAGAGTAGATGGAGAACTTGATCCACATGGAAGAGATAAGCTATCCAAGTTTTACTATGGATGAGAATATCGTCAAAGAAAACTAAGACAAAATGATGAAAGACATGATTTATGAGACTTTGGAAAGTAAAGTGGGAATTACACATTCTAAATGGCATTACCAAGAACTCATAGTGACCCTCATGAGTTCTAAATGCAGTCTTGGGAATGTCTTCCTCTTTCATACGTATTTGGTGGTAGCTAGAATGAAGATCAAGTTTAGTAAAGTACTCGGTACCACTCAATTCATCCAAGAGATCATCGATGACAAGAATGGGAAATTTGTATTTGATAGTGAGTTTGTTGAGTTCGCAAAAGTTTGGACACATGTGTCAAGTGCCTTCTTTATTGAGTACCATGACCACATGAAATGAATAGGGACTGATACTAGGATGGAAAACACCCGCGTCGAGCAATTCTTGAACAATTTTCTCAATTTCATTCTTCTAGGCAAAGGGATGATGATAAGGGTGAACATTGGGAGGAAGACTTCCCGAGATGAGAGGAATGGAATGATCATGAACACCATGGGAAGGGGGAAGTCCATGGGGAGTGGAAAAAACAGTTTGGTGTTTGGAGATGATAGATTGGAGGTTTGGATGCACAGAGGGTGTCTCAACTGTTTGAATGGGACAGAGTTGGGAAATAATACCCAAATGACCTTTTTTGAAGAGCTTTTCCATCTGATGGGAATTGGTGATCTCAACGGAGCCTGCAGTGATTCCTTGGAACATATACTACTGTCCCTCCTGTTGGAATTGGATGGTTAATTCCTTAACATCCATGAGAAAGGAGCCTAGAGTGTGTAACCATTCAACACCAAGAACAATGTCACAACTGCACATGTTGATAGCAAACAAATGATATTTCAGGTGGTACCAACAAATTTGTAGGTGCACATTTTCACAATGCCCACCACATTTCATGGAACCGCTATTGGCAATCATGATTTGCAAATTATTGACGACACAAATATAACAATTGATTTCCTGGGCAATGCAATGGTGAATAAAATTATGGGTGTTTCCACTGTCAACAAGAATGATGACTTGCCTATGCTTAATGTAGCAAATTAGCTTGAGGATTTAGGGAGAAGAGAATCCAGTGAAGGCATACATTGAAATCAACGGTTCAACTTCTAGTGGGTTAGCGATAAGAGTAGTATAATTTGCAGGGGGTAGCTCTTCCACAGGGGGGAATTCATCCTCCTCATCAACAACAACCTCTGAAATGGCCTTAAAAAGATTTTATTCCTTACACTTGTACCTAGGAAACTATTTTTCATCACAATTATAGCAAAGACCCTTGTGTTGGCGTTCAACCATTTCTGCATGAGTTAATTTCTGGACCTTAAGAGGGGTGACAGTAGGGGCAGGATTGGTAGGGAAAGGGAGAGGAATAAAAGAGGGTTTTCAGGTCTGGAAAAATACAACATGTTGTGCTTCTTTGGCATGTTTAGTAGCTTCCAACAAAGTCTAGGGGCGAGCCATGAGGACCTAGGCCCGAATTTCATCCTTTAGGCCACTAATAAAGCATTCCCTGAAGAAGGCATCTATCATGCCCTCTATTATGAAGGCCAAGTGCTCAAAAGAGGTTATAAAGTCTTCCACTCTGCCCAACTATTTCAACTTGGTCAAACGACCTAAATAGTGGGTGTTGGCATCAAAATGTGCATAGAGCTTTGCAACAAACTAGGTCCAAGCAACATACCCTTGGTGTGCATTTTTACATCATTTCCACCATTGCCAACGTTCAAGATCCAGATAGAGAACACCATAACAAAGTTTGACCAAATCATCATTAATGCCATGCAAAGAAAAATAATGCTCCATTTGAGTGACCCAGCCCATGGGATCTGAACCATCAAATTTATTAACCTCAATTCTGGGAAGACGGGGGTCACGATGAATGGAGTTGGATGGAAAGGCCATAGAATAGGAGGAGTCAACACCATCTAAGTGGGACGGTTTTTTCGAGAAGGAAGGGCTCGAGAATCGGTTCAACAACTGGATGAGAGTGGATTTGAGGGTATCAATTTTTCTTATGAATTTGACATCCTTGGCATCAAATTTGTTATGGACTTGGTCTTGAGAGTGTGCATATTCAAAATTGATGGAAGCAATGTCAGAAGTCACTTGTTGGATGTTCTCCTTGTTGATGGCAACGTGCAGGTCTTGGTTGTGAGTGTTGACCATTTAGAGAGGAGGGGTGCTTGTAAGGGGAAGTGGGTCCACTGAAAAAATGTGGATAGGTGATATATATGATTGTGATTAGAGCGATAAGGGAAATTCAATGGGATATATTTCAAATAAGGGTGACAGGAAGGTTGGGTGGGACCACAGAAAAAAAATGCTTAGAAGTGATAGGTACCACGACGATCAGGGCGGAAAGGGGAGTTCAATGGGATATGTTGCAAATAAGAGTGCCGAGAAGGGGCGTCGGGTCCACTTAAAAAAGGCTTATAAATACTGCAACAAAGAATGACCCAAATTGTTAATAGGAAAATTTCTTTAGTAATTTCGCAACCAGAACGCAAGAGGCAAGGTTGTGCGACAATATATCTCGTCTGTTCATTTTCTGTTTTGTTTCTTTTCTAGGGGTTAGGGTTTACAGGGTTCCTACAAACATGGTTTTCCCATGTGTTATAACTCTCTAATAAACGTGGGGGATCGAATAGTAGTACTCGACCCAATATCTCAAGGAACCAACTAAGGAAGATCGATCGTATCCTTAGATGTACTACCCAATTACCCAGGTACTATAGAGTATCTTCTCGACTGTTGTTCTCGGTGTCACTATAACAATTAGGTGACTGATCGACTGATCTAGAGCTAGTTTCAAAAGACCTAAGGGACTCTCAATATACCTGCTAGTACATGGGAGTGATGGTTGTGTGCAGATTCTGTCTAATGCATTACTACTTGAGGGGTACCAACAAGAGTTATAGAGGTTTCCAACAAGGTGAAATGTTTGTTTCTAGACAACCCCGTGAAACCGTCTCTATTTATTGCGTGTAATCTTCCTCGCAACAGTTTTACCTGCTTAGCGATAGATCTTCGTGCTTCAAAGATGTCAACAATACACGTCTCTACCTTAAAACAATTTTCGTAAAGGAAAGTGCTCTAATACCACTTGTTAGATATCAATCTATTATATTAAGAAGAAAACAAAAATTACTATAGAAAATACTAGCTGAACAACAAAATGTAGAGACCCACAACCATAAATGATTCATTTATTGATAGAAAACAATGTTCACTTTATCTCTTTGAGGGAGCAACCTCTAGCATAGCAGGGCTCTGTTACAATAATTCTGAAGACAAGACTTTATCATGCCTTCTACTCTTATTTATACTAATTCTATTCTCTAAAGAACATTCTATAGGGAAATCTTTCTATTAGGTTTTCTTACATTGATTTGTTCACATTTATTAAATAATCATTATTAACTAATATCGGTCTTTATTACATGAAAAATATATTATTCTACTTACTCTAGGGGTTATGGAGGCTATGTCCCTAACACTTTGACCCTCACATTTTCCAAGAAGTAGTTGTACTCAACCCATGGTGTCATAAATTGGTGAGATGACTTTGTCCACCTACCTCTTACATGCATTCAATGATTTCTTTAGTAAGTCAACAGAGATAAACATGTATAAGCTTTTTAGCCCGAACATACTCCTAGCCTAAATTACATATATACAATTACATTAAACATTATAGGGTTTAAAACTTGGATGTTACAATTACCATCCTAAAAATAAAGGAAAATTTCTAAATTACATTTGTACAATTACATTAAAATTTACAGGGTTTAAAACGATAATAATAATAGAAAACTAGTCCCCTTTGTCGGTCATCTTTACAATGATCCCCAAAAAATTGGGATTCATAGGACGGAAAGGTTGAGACATTGAATATAGACGTGGCGTAATTTCCTCCCCGTTGAAGAAGACTAGTCGCAGGTCCCTCAGCATGTGAAAGCCTAAAGGACAACTGTGAAAGAAAGTGAGCTGTCACAAGAAAAAATATTACGAAACATGAAGTACGATGACAGCCTTGGAACCTATAAAATACGATGAGCGGGGAAGGAGCCATGAATCTGGTTATTGTTCGCCAGGAGCCATTACCTATAATTACCATTATTGAAAGAGGGAAGCCTAGGGGACTGGACCAAGATACCGGCATGATCAGCTCTCGGTTCCCTCTGATGAGAACGGTAGGGATCTCTACTATTTAACTGTCGTAGAATCGAGTGTGTTATTTCATGTTTCAGGCCGTCTTTGGCTTTCAGTATCAAAGATTGGCCACAAATTATGGGCCCGATCTGTGAATTTTGGCCTGGCGTCGAAAGGAAGGTTTTCTGTTCGAGATTCTGTCGAAATCCGCACTCCAACTTCAGTATTTGAGCTAGAATTGACGAAATGTTTTAGGCTTTCAATTATCGGTGAAGCTTTCGGAAATATTGTGGATATTGCAGTTAACGGGCTTAGATTTTTTAGTATTTGGCCGATTTTCGTCTTTGATTTTCTCAACAGCTTGGCTTACTTTTAGAAGAGCTTGAGGCCATGGCTTTTGAGTTGATCCTTTCCCCTTTTTTCACTCCCTTTTAGTTTTTAGAATTTAATTTCCTGCTTGGAAGAATTTCGCTGTATGAAGGTGAAGGTTCTTGCTTCGCAGTTGTTGAATGCCTTTTGTCTTTGGTTGAAGCTCAGATGCTCTTGACTATGAAATGCTAGGCTTCAGAAATTTCTTTCTTCAGTTTCAGAATTGTCCCTATCGACGAAAAGTCTTGGTTCGTTTTCGCATAGTTTTGCGAATTCTCCGATCCAATTCAAAATTATTCTGATTTTTTTCGATTGTCATGACTAGTTTCGTTATTACATTTAGTCTTGCTGGTGATTTCGCGGTAAAATATTTTTTAAATCTGCCTGCACGAAAACTGCTTGCTGTCTGAAAATAGTTTGTTTTTAAAATGTCTAGTTTCTTGAATCTTTGTAGTGTTCTCGTCGCGTCGAGGCTTCCCTGTTTAATTTCACTGGTTCTGTTTTCTACTTTTATAGAAAGCACAAAGCTGCCGAGTTTCTAAAAAATGCGCTTTGTGCTGTGCAGTAGGCAAAAGATTTTCAGAAGAAAACTTAGGGATCGAGGTTGGCATCATGGCGAAAAATCAGCTGGAAGTATTAAATGCCTTGGACCTGGCAAAAACGCAATGGTACCATTTTACTGCAGTTATTATTGCTGGTATGGGCTTCTTCACGGATGCCTATGACTTGTTCTGCATCTCCACCGTCACGAAGCTACTGGGAAGGATTTATTACTTCGATCCAACCAGCGGTAGCCCCGGTGCTCTGCCTCCAAATGTCTCGGCTGCGGTGAACGCAGTGGCCTTATGCGGAACACTTGCTGGGCAACTGTTTTTTGGTTGGATGGGCGACAAACTGGGACGAAAGAAAGTCTATGGAATAACGCTCATGCTCATGGTCGTTGCCTCTATCGCATCCGGTCTTTCTTTTGGCAAAACAGCGAAATCAGTAATGACCACGCTTTGCTTTTTCAGATTCTGGCTCGGCTTTGGCATCGGGGGAGATTATCCTTTGTCCGCTACCATTATGTCCGAGTATGCCAACAAGAAAACCCGAGGGGCATTCATCGCAGCAGTGTTTGCTATGCAAGGCTTCGGGATTCTCGCCGGCGGTGCCGTGGCAATTATCGTCTCCGCAGGATTCAGGAGCAAGTACGACCGCCCCGCATACCAGGTCGATCGTCGAGGTTCGACCGCCCCCCAGGCCGATTTTGTATGGCGAATCATTCTTATGTTCGGGGCCATTCCCGCTGCGTTAACATACTACTGGCGAATGAAAATGCCCGAAACAGCTCGCTACACGGCGCTTATCGCAAAAGACGAAAAAAGAGCCGCGGTCGAGATGTCCAAGGTTCTTGACGTAGAAATCGAGGTAGATCCACTGAATGTTGAAGAGTTTAGACGGAATGAGCCGAAGTTCGGATTCTTTTCGAAAGAGTTCGCAAGGCGACACGGCTGGCATCTACTGGGAACTACAAGCACTTGGTTTCTCTTCGACATCGCCTTCTACAGCCAAAATCTTTTCCAAAAGGACATCTTCACGGCCGTGGGTTGGCTTCACTCTGCCAAAACAATGAACGCCATTGAAGAAGTTTATCGAATAGCAAGAGCGCAGTCGATTATTGCTCTGTGCTCGACAGTCCCAGGCTACTGGTTCACGGTCGTCTTCGTCGATCACATTGGAAGAAAAACAATTCAGCTGATGGGATTCTTCTTCATGACTGTCTTCATGTTCGCGCTTGCTATTCCATACTACCACTGGCGAGGCACCAAATGTACCGACGGCTTCTGTGGCGGTCATCACACGGCCTTCCTCGTACTCTATGCCCTCACCTTCTTCTTTTCAAACTTCGGTCCAAACGCCACCACATTCATCGTGCCGGCGGAAATCTTCCCGGCAAGGGTTCGTTCTACATGCCATGGCATATCGGCAGCAGCAGGCAAAGCAGGAGCAATAATCGGAGCCTTAGGCTTTCTCTACGCGGCCCAGGGCACTCATAAAGCTGAAGTCGACAAAGGCTACCACACGGGTATTGGCATTAAAAATTCTTTGATATTCTTAGGAGTAACAAATGCTCTCGGTTTGCTTTGCACGTTCCTGATCCCTGAAACAAATGGCAAATCTTTGGAAGAGCTCTCCCGTGAGAACGAGGAAGAGGGAGGAGTTGAACTCCAGCAAACCCATTCGGCGCGGAGAGCCGCACCAATTGAATAGCTGGAAAACCTCCATGTACTGAAACAAAGTTGTGTGAATTTTGTTTACTGCTAAGTGCAGTAAGCTAATCTAGTAAATTAGATGCTTCGGTAGATTTCTAGTGCGCATTTTAGTCTCCGAGTTTCCGAATTTCCCATTCCAGTCCTTGTCATGTACAATATTTTACAGGTTGCCTCAAGTTAAATTGTGATTGTTTCATGGCCTTCTCGCACAAAATGTTTACTGTGCAGAATCATTAAGCTGATCTGAATTTTTCATGTTTGTTTTTGGGATTCTATTCGTCCACATAATATTACTGTCTCCATTCTTTAATTCTCCTGAAATAGTTTCGTACGAACAAAAAAGAGGAGAAAAGTTGAAACTATCATTTTCATTTTCAATTCAGCTTTAGACAAAAGCTGAAACAATCATTTTTCATTTTCAATTCATGTTTAGAGAAGTCGCAAGTGGCATTTATTTTCCTGGAGAAAAGTCGGTAGGACATGGACAGTAGCCGCCTTCAGTGACATGATACAACTGGCCGGGTTGTTTTTTTTATGTAGTATTTTAAATGTTTTAAGAAATAATTATGTTTTGGCTATATTTTTTGGAAATTTGACTATAAATTGTTGAGATATTTGTCTTAAATTTGACTATAATTCTAGATTTCTTTAGATATGTCTTAAATTTAACTATAATTCTAGATTTTTTTGATTATTTATATATATGATATTTGTCTGAAATTTCACTATAATTCTAGATTTCTTTGATTATTTATGTATATTTTGAATGTTTCAAAAATTTTCCAACATACTTTTATTTTTACATTCATAAATAAATTTTAAATAACAAAAAAAAAATTTACTTTTACAGAACAATTTTTACATTCATAAATAAATTTTAAATAACAAAAAAAAATAATAATTTTACTTTCCTAACAATACTGGTAGATATTCATCTCACTTGGACTGTTAAATGAATAAAGACAAAAGGCCCATGTTCAGATGAAGTGGGCACCATTACCAACTCTCCTGTCCCAACTTGTATTTCATATTTCCACCGAGCCGAGAGTCCCCTCAGAACGGACAAAAGCCACTGACAAATCCTCAACGACTAGTCTTTGGCAGAGTGTGAGGAGCCAATAAGTATTCCCATTACCTTTTTAATGTCGCATTTTCAAACCCCTAGATATCTTTACTACGTTTTCAACACGGAATCATGATCCCTGTGACTGTAAAAATGTGATTGTGGTCTCTATAACGTAGTGAGATTCTAGAACATAGATAGATGAGGAGTTACGTGTCGTGTTGGAGATTCTAACATCCATGATTAAAGATGGGAAGCCTCCCTTCTCGAATGGTTATCCTCACCTATCCCAAAAACTAGTGGAACAAATCAATATAGCGGTCTTTTTATTTTTTAAATGTGTAAAAAATAATAATTATTATTTCTAAAAAAATTATTTCATCAATGTTCTTATCTTATTTATTCATTATGTTTAAATGGACACAATTAATCATCTTTTAATTTAAAATTTTAATATGATGATTAACAATTAAAGATGCTGGAATATTTTTAGTCGTCCTCCCAAATCAATGAATATAATTTACTATTCATAATCTCCTTATATTTTTGAATGCAGCCCTTAACCTGTTTACTTTTTAACATTTACCTAATCATATTAAAAAATTACTATAGCACTATATGATTGCCATAGTTTAAATGATTAACGTTTAACATTACCACGTTTGAATTATTAACCACGAATTTTCTCACTTATCTCTGCTTTTTCCTCAAACGTTTCAGCGATCCGCCCATTTCATATTGAACAAAGCGTAGCGATCCGCTAGAAAAATACAGCCTATGGAACTGTGAAGGAGGAGACTGATCGTGAAGAGAGAGCAGGTGGCAAGCAAAACAGTGACCGGTAAGTTTACGTAGACCAGTTTGAAGACGGCATGAGCCATGGGATCGAAAGAAAGCCCGATAGTAGTCAAAGACAATCCACCATTTAACAAATGTACCAAAAAAACATAAAATATTTAATAAAAAACATTTTACAACATAATTAAAAATTACAAACCACAATTATGAATTCAACAAATTTTATTTATAAATCTAATTAAAATTTATATTAAAATTAGGTTTAATAAAGTAAATATACATTTCTGCGTTCATCAGAGTCACAATTATGTGACTCTGATAGTTTTAGTGCAAACGACTTACCAGCTATATTTATCGATAACGTTTGGAGAGCCGTCGATAGCGGCTCGGCCCACCTGCTTATCAGTCACGCCTAATTAAATATTGTGTTGGAAAACGTAACCACATGGAAGTTGCGCGAACGTGACCTACCGAATGTTATTACAACTTCACCATGTTTACCGGTTAACAGGTATGTTTAGTTTACTTTTATAATTATATATAACCATGATACAGTTTGACCATATACAGTGAGTGGGTATTTTTTTTTTTCATAGAAAATTTGATCAAAATTATATTAAAATTATAATCTTATTTACATCATCACATCATATAAGGAATAGTATTCCCACAGTTTTATCAAAACATCAAAATAAACACCTACAATTGTTACAGTCTACAACACCACAAATTTCTATAAAAAACTTTTTCCCTACATGCTCATCTGAACTAATACAAAGCTGACAGAGAATACAGCAGTCCTTCACTACAAATATTTGAACAGAGTATCCCTGTACTCCAAAAAAAACTCAAAATTTTGTTATTCCATGATTCATCCCACAAAAATCACAAGAGTTCACAAAATACCATTTGTCCAAAAAAAAGTTGATGGAACACAGATTAAAAAAGATTAAGATGGTAAGGGGGGCAGCCTTTCCATTTTCCAAAGAATAGTAAGTTACTCTGCCTGTAGGCTCAAGCAGTGTTTGTTTGGATAGGCCGTCTGCTTCTTTGTTATGGTCCCTGTAAATATAAATGTAGCTGCATTTAAATTGCTTTTGTTGTTAAGTCATTCAATTATCATCTTCAGTCACCCAACAATTTTATCTTTGGTATTTTTTATAGTTTAGCAATGGTTAATGAAACCCAAGCACCTAATAACTCAACTTTAGAGTTTGTACCATTTCCTCCATTTATATGCCATCTACAAGTTTTCCGGAAATTTTAAGACTCCCCCAATTTTAAGAGTTCTCAATTTTTTTACATTGTATTTTTTATTTTTTAAAACTCATTGTATTTTTTAAAACTCATAATGATGTTTGATATATCAATAATCTTTTAAAAAGATTTGTTCCTTCACATAAATTTTCAATAACATATATATATATATATATATATATTTTTTTTTTTTTCAAATGGCAAACCAAATTTACTACAACATTTTGTTTTTTCCCATATGGGGGACAAAATTTACTTGCCACCTGAATGATCAAAATTTACTTGCCACCTGAACTATCAATTACCAATTTAATTTAACTTCATTTATTATCACGTGGAAGCTTAATTTAATAATTATAAAATCAATTTTTTTTTCCAGAAAAAAAATTAACACAATTATATTAAAGTATATAATTTTATACATTCGCTCCACCCATCGCTATTTAAAATATCCCAAAATAAGAACATCAATTGAATGCAACATTACAATCCCAAAAACTTTCCAGGTGACACTGTCAATAAAGTGGCTGTCCATAACAGTACTCAAAAAAGTGGCTGTCCATAACAGGACTCAAAAAAGTTCATAATACATTCTTCCCTAAGTTCCAAAGAGATTGTGCCAATGAATAAACTGAAACCCTGATAGATATTCATAAAAAAAGTAGATAAAAAAATATATCAGGATAGGAAACCTCCATCAATAACTTTTGATGATGTTTTTAGTAACCTCTTTTCCATCTATCCACTTGTGAAGCACTATATTTCCTTCTGGTTCTCTTAGTGCTCTTTTAGATTGATCGTTTGTGGCTTTGTTGAAGTTACGATAAATATGATAGAAGTATATATCGAAATTTTTTTCCTTTAATATGATGATTCTCCTTTTCCATCCTTCCAATGCGCTAACTCAGAGGTTTCCTTTTTTATTTAACCAGTTGATAATAACAGAGGAATCACCAAATACCTATAGCTTTTCAATGTCAAGAAACTTTGCTAATTGTAAAGTTGCCCATGCACCCGTTAATTCCGCCTTCGTGTTTGTACCCTATCCACAGTTCACAAACCACTTGTATGTCATTGATGCAGATAATTTTATAATCCCTCCAGCTCTGCAACATCTTCTATCCCCCTGGGCCGCTCCGTAAAAAAACGCTATTGGGTACTCAATTAAATCGGTGTTCAAGCAGGAACATGGGCAATTTTTTTTATGCTTTATTACCGACTTATGATAGTTACACAAAGATTTAATAATAACTGTTGTGATTGATGGTTCCTTCCCATCGAAAATGGCTGCATTTCTAGCCAAATGTTCCAACAAGTGTATGCCGCAAGACTGGTTGAACCTGTTTTTGCCTCAATCTAATGTGTAATACACTCACATAGGTTATTCCCATTCCAATTATGTGCAATTTTTGTATGCCTCTTAATATTTCCCCATACCTCCCTTGTAAAGGAACATTATATAAACAAATGTGTGCTATCCTCCGTCTCCTTTTTATAGAAAATACACCTTCCCAGTCCAATCCAACCCCTATGAAGGAAATTTTCCTAAGTTGCTATCTTGTTATAAACAACCAGCCATAGAAATAGTTTAATCTTTTGTGGAATATCCCATTTCCATATTTGAATCTTCCAGTCGGTGACCAATGGGAGATTTTTTGTTGTATGTATTGCCTCATAAAAATTCTTTACCGTAATAACACCAGATGAATCCCCCCCTGTCCAGATCAGTTTATCTTCATTCTCCATGAGTATCACTCCAGCTACCTGCAATTCCCTTCAGAACTGTTACCATTCACTAGAAAGCTCCCCTGTTAAGCCCAACTCACCACTATCTTTCCAATTTGATAAGAAGGTGTCTTGATCCTGTTGGTACCAAACCTGTGCTAATAATGAGATATTCTTTTGTTTGAGTGCTTTTATTAGATTAGAGGATAGAAACGAGGAGGGTCCAAGACCCAGAATGCTGTCCCTACCCAAAGACACTTCAAGTCCCGATCCAAGTTTCCAACTGATCCAGTTTGTGATGAGATGCACCGATTTTATAAGACTGGACCATATTCTGGATGCTGGCGGGTAGTGGAAAGTTGCCGACCTCAGCCAATTGCTCACAGTGCCGTGGGGAAAATATTTACCGTTTAAAACTCTGCCATATACCTGGTTTTGTAATAACTCTCCATAAAGTCGAGGCCGCCAAAGCCTTACCAAAGGAAAATATATTGTGCAAACCCCAACCACCCCTTTTCTTGGGTCGAGCTAATAGCTCCCACCTGCATAGATGATAATTTTTTTTTCTCTGTTTCCACTCCACATAAATTTATAGAGTATGCTCCTTAACTTCTAAAGAATAGAAATAGGGATCACTGCTAGAGATAACCAGTAGATAGGATGACTTTCCAATACTGATTTCCACAAAATATATCTACCCCCCAAGGAAAGCTGATGCAGGAGCATCTACAACTCATCAAGCGAGCTAGCATGGAGCGGAGAACAGCTGGACAGCGCCAGCACATATTACTTTTGAAATACTTTGGAAAGTTGTTGCGCCGCCATTTGAATGAAGGCATTCATATGAAGCACACTTGTATTGTATTATAGATAGGAAGACATTTATTAGTTTTAATGCTGTTAGATAGAAATTAATTGTGGAATTAATAGTTGTAGATTTCGAGAGGGCAAACGGAATATAGGCACCCTCCTTTGTATTATTGTATTCATTCAGAGCAGAAGATTATTATCATTTTTCGAGAGCAAGAAGAGCAGAGCAGAGAATTTGTGGAGAACACCCATGTACATATATTGAATTAATAGGAAAGCTTTGATTCAATTCCATGGCTGTGATTATTCTCTGTGTGTTGTTGATATTATGCTGTTGCATATTTGCTTCTTGCTATGCCTTTGTTTTATATGCTGTGTATGTGATCTCATGGTAGATTTGAGATCTGTGAGAGAGACGAGAATGAGTTTCAATTGTTTCTCTGTTTGAGCCAGGAGATTCCTGCATAGAGTGCAGTCGAATTCATCCACAGAGAGTGTGTGATGAGGCCAGACGGTTAAACTCTCATTCTCGATCACCCAGAAGTTGAGTTGGGTTATTCGAGCCGTGCAGGATAAGTGCAGGCTGGACAGAAGTCTCAGCTGTTAGCTTGAGCCGAGGGAACCAGGGATTCTGTGGCTGCGAGTGCACAGAGTCCGCGGGACTTCAACACTTTGAGAGCTGTTGAAGATTGAATGAGAAAAGCGTGGGTGAAAAGTCTCTGAAGGAGTCGGAAGACTTAAGCTCAGGAGGAATAGTTCCTTCGTGAACACGGTGAGAACAGACCCAGGTGGGGTTCGAACCGGGAGAAGTTCTGAAGTGGAAGAAATCTCCAAGGGAAAAGATCAACGACCAGGGATCACAGAGAAAGGTCGCGAAATCCCGCTGACCGCTAGATCGTGGAGAAGTTGCGGGGACATTAACCCGTAGGCACAGGAAGGGTCAAAGCCATCAGGATTCAGCATTAGGCGTTTGGCGAGGTGAGTTGCATGCACGTCAAAATCGCGAGTTGCGATTTCCCGAATTAACGGGAGCCGTCGATCAGAGCAGGGACACGTGGCACAAGATCCCGAGGAGTCGGAGAATCGGGGTTCAGCGTTCGGGGTTTCCTGTATCAAGGAAATCTTGCATCGTGGATTCGCGATCCGCGAAATCCCAAAGGCGACGTGACAGTGTGGGACCTCGGGAGCGAGTGGAATCCAGGTGGCATTATAACGGAAGATCGACACCTCGGAGCTCGGGGTTTGGAGAGTCCGATTGTGGGCATCGCAAGTAGCGATATCCCGATAGGGAAATCCCTGACGTGCGGGAACGTTGACCGTTGACCATCGGCATTCGAGGTTCGGAGTTTAGAGTTGCACGAGAACGTGCATCTAGGGTTCGCGATATCGTGAAGCCCGATTTCCTGAAGTGACTACCGGGAGAACAAAAGAGCGTCCTGTGGGTGACAAGAAGTCCCGATATGGGATTCGAAGGGATTACAACTCTTCGGGGCAGGAAGAAGAAGGTCCTGGTGAGAAGCGGCTGCCGACGAGGGTAGGTTGCGTCAAAAGCCATCTATAACTCCAGTGATGTATTTTCTTCTCCACTTTTGTTAAAATCCATCTCCAATCGATTACTTTTTGAACCCCTGACTTAAGATAATATCCCAAATACTTGAAACCGACCAATAAATCGGAAAAGTTATAAGGCAGAATATTTTTGAAAGTTGATATATCTGATTCTTCTAGCCCTGAGAAGTGTACCATCGATTTTGTCGGATTCACCCGTAAACTCGAGACTGAACAAAATAATTGAACAATTCTCTCAATTTCCTTCCATTCTTGGATTGATGCTTTTGTTAGAAGCAGGATATCATCAACAAATAATATGTGTAATATTTTAGTAAATCTGGCTACTTTGATACCACTTATGATTCCTTGTCTCTGGCTTAATTTTAACAATAGAATCAAACTCTCCATAACCAGTATAAATAACAACAGAGATAGCGGGCACCCTATAACGCTCCCCCGGCCGTCATCCAACCCACTGGCCGGGCAGACACTACTTTGCGGAACAACATCATTTTATGCTTAATTAATAACATGCATTTAAAACAGGTTAAACACATTTAAACTCAGAGTCAACACAAAATTACTGTTGACATAAATAATCCATGGAATTAACATTAATTCATATGCACAACAGAATACATGATAAATATAAATACAAAGACATGCAAAACATAATTAAAACATCGTTTGGTCCTTATCTTTGAAACGATGGTACTTCCACCAACCAAGTGCAGGCCGTCCACGAACCTCCCAGCCTTTGTTATTGGATAAATCCGTAAGTGCGGACACAAATCGATCTCCCTAGATCCACTTGGATCTAGAACAAAGCAAGACAGAACATGACTCTTTCCCTAGATTCTAACCATTGAATTAAATAGGAGGCAAGAACAAAGAACATACCTTATTATCTCTTCCTATGGTCTTTGTTGCTCCCGCTTCGCTCCAGTGCTCTCGTGCAGCCAAGACCAAGACAACACAAACCAACCAAAGTGATGAAAGCACAATCTATTCAATAGTCAATCTATGTATATGATCAAGGAGTTATACAATAAAGTGGAATTAGCTTTATGGGAAAGGGACATATTACTGTATCATATTAATGGAAAGTAAATATTACAACCTGAGCCTTGATGTTGCAAACTTCCTTTCGATAGCCCTTGGCTCCGACACACACACTTGCTCACTTGCATGAAGAAGATCAACTCCTTTGGATAAACTTGCTGGAGTCTCCAAATTGCTGTAGCATCAGTCCTTCACACAATTCTTCCACCAATTCTCCAATGAATCTTGCTTCTTTGCTTAACCTTTTCCATGAGAATTCCCTCAATATATAGGAGAGAATGAATTAGTTACTTGGATACGAATGATCCCAAAATATCAGGGAATCCAGTACTAGGATAACCATTCGAATTCCATCTCATCCTTCTAGAAGATTCCCTTCTAGAAGCATCGAGAATTCATCTTTTTCCTTGCTTTAGAAAGAGTTCTCACCCTAGCAGTTCAACACAGTGTGAACTTCTCGCACCCTGGCTTAAGGCATCCTACGAGAATCATGCATTCTCGCAGACAAATATACTAGCAGCCTGCGAACAGTCTTCAAAAATGAGTTTTCTGGAAGTGATGAAAATAAATTTTTCTCAGGAGAAAGTTCTTATGAAGAGCCTGAGTACACCATCATCAATACATCATCATGATGACCAAAATCATGGGTAACAGAATGCCCCCCAAAGTATGAGGTTGGAACCAGTAACAACCGATAGACTTTGTAAACTGCATGTGTGTGTCGGGAACCAGGAGCACACCTAATCGGAAACCTGCGAACAACCAAGCATCTGCAGAATATCATATATATCAATTTTGAGGTAGTCATTCTCATACTTAGATCACAGACTGATGACATTATAGACATCGGTCATGGCCACCAATCATACACTGTGGATCCATCCCATCAAAATATAGCATAGCCACCAGAATACACTGTGAATCTATGCGAGAAATTTCAAATCAAGACGACATAGCCACGAGACATACACAGTGGATCTATGTGTCGCAAATTATACATACTCCATCACAACCTGGATCACAAAGATGATATCCAGTGTCTTCAATCTCGTCGCCCAAAGTACGAATCTAACCATGTGATTACATGTGTTGAAGTCGAACATGGCAGAAACCACTTGATTACCGATCATTGATGAAACTGTTAACAAGTGCGAGGGATATCACCATTGATGTCAATGACTCCTAAGGTACCATAGTACAATCCATCGAGTGTGAATAAATGAGTTGAAGTCGAACATCCGATGGAATCTTTCAATCAGGGGTCAATGATGTAAACCCACTGTCGAAAGTGAGGAAACCTGCCATTGAGGCATGCAAGCTCCAAGGTACCAAATAATTTCTAAGTCTTGATTCTGGATAATGAGCTGAAGTCGACGAAACAAAACTCGTCACAGGAGGGCCTTGATGTATCCCCCATCAATGACATGAAATGAGTAACTGATTTTGAAGGTGAAACAAAGTATTTTGCAAATTGAACTGGACACAGGGAAGGCCGACACAGAGAGAATGGGTAACTGCAGATGGCCTGACTCAATATAGGTTTTAGATGGACTTCTCTTGAACATATGAACAACACGACCAATGATTTGGCAGCATTGACTCGAAGATGACATAGGGCATGACCTTGTAGCAAATCGAATGAGAGACAAATGGATTTCCCAAACCGGCTTCAAATGATGAATAGGGGGTGTCATGTTCAAGAGCGACACTTACTGCCAATTAATACGAAGATGAAAACATATCCCTTTCCCAAATTCCCCCCCACTATTTCTGGCGAGTACCTCTTTATTTTTACGCAAGCTTGAGGAGGATAACATATGCTTGTTGATGTAAGCTCGTCCTTCGGACGAGTCCCTTGGAGTATGTTTAACGAACCCTAAGAAGGAGTGGTTCGTTCCCATCACGGGTCTGTCAATGTTTGTTTAACGAGTCCAGAGATAGAAAAATCGAAGGTTTTTCAAGATTATAGAGTTTGGAAAAACACTTAAAAGAGAACTCTCTCAGTTCCTTTTTTGTAAAATAATCTGGACGAGACCGAAAAAGAGATAAATTATCGCTCACCAGACGCTTACTTCAAATACTTTATCGAGCGTGAAAATAGCAAGGTCGCTCGACAATCTTTTCATGTTTAGAGAGTCTGAAAAAAACTTAAAGAGGACTCCAGGGGTTCCTTTTTCGTATAACCTTGTTGAGCCCGAAAAAGTGATAAAAGTATGCTCGATCATGTTCTCATGTATTTACGAGTGCAAGAACGGACAAAAATGACGCTTGAGGTTTTATATAAAAACCATAAAAACAATAAAAAACATGTGATAACAAAGAAAAAACATGTCCATATCCCTGTATTTGATCATCAAAGTCATCACGCCTGCAAGAGTCACACTCAACATAACATTAGGGATTAGGGTTTAGTCGATAAAGAATTATAAAAAACCAAAATGATATAGTAAAAGTAAATAAAAGGAGTAAATACTCTTTTTACCACACCATTTTTACATTTCCACTATTGAGCTAAAAAAACCCCTCTTTTACCTTCCAAGTTCGGCGTCAGATTGCGCGAGCTGCGAGAGACCATTCAGCGAGCCATCTGCGACAGTTAGGTAGGCTCTTCGTCCTTAACACTTTCATGGTTTAATTTTGTAATTTCATTGGTTAAATTTGCATTTTTAAGTTGATTTTCCAAGCCCTACATGCACGCTGCCGTTCTCGCAGGCGGGCTATACGGGGCCTACGAGAATGAGGCGTTCTCGCAGGTGAGCCTAAGGCCACCTGCGAGGTTCTCGCACTGTGCACACAGGGCACCTGCGAGAACTGCAAAGCTCAATTTTTTTTTAAATTTTTACCCAATAAAAAAGATCCAAAGCATGAAAAAAGTTATTAATCCTCTTATTGTGTTCTTTATGCAGATAATTGGCCATCAACATGGTGCTAGAGTGGCGCGAAAGGGAACATGAAGAGGATAATGCAATGGCTGAAAATCATCCACCTACCATAGCTTCTTTGAGAGACTGTGGGTTCTTGAAGTACTTTCGCATCCTGGGCATGAGGGCCCAAGTCAGACTATTAGAGTACCTGGTGCGTATGTGGGACCCTGAGCAGCAAGTGTTTCATGTGGGGGTCCACACTCTGTCCTTAGACATTGAGGAAATTTACTTTTTGATTGGTTTGTCATGGTGGGGGTACTATGTGAGCCTGACAGGTAGTAGAGGTGGTGGGCTAAAGATGAGTGAATACTGCAATTTACACTGCGTCCCCGAGGCTGAGAGAAAGAAAGGAAAAGTGGCTATTTGGGGGGTACGAGACTTGACCCCCTGTACTATCCTTTTCACTATAGCTCGGATGGCTGGCAGTTCTTCTCCTCATATGGCATTACAGAGTTACTTTCAGTATGCTATTGAGTGTACTGAGCCTCGAGTATTCAACTGGGCAGATGCTGTGCTGCACAGTATAAAAAAGCAATTGACCAAGTGCAGACGCGGCAACCTGAAGCAATTCGGGTACGGATCTTCGCTGGTATCCTTCTTCCTTGAGTGGGTCCCATTACTGAGGCTACAGGTGGAGTGGAATTTACTGGCTCCTAGGGATCCACAGATGTTGAGATGGTGTCGGCTCATGGCCCGACATGTAGCAGGACCTATCATCAAATATGATGATACTTTCTTTGACTGACTTCAACCACAGATGTTGATGGTTGATGACTATGCTTATGTTGGGTTGGATTTTCGAGGAGATCCAGATTTAGTATTACCAGAGGATGCTCAGTGGGGGGACCTTGGTAAGAAGTACACACATTTTCTTTTTTTAAATGTTTTTGAATTTTTTATCATATTCAAATGTTTTTGTTTTATATGTTCGTCCAAAGACTAATACAAAATCGTTTGTTGATAACACAGATGTTGGACCTTACAGACCTCCTGACACTTCTCCCATCCAACGACGAGGAGAGGTAGCGGCAACACCACAGTATGCCGAGGATTATCAAGTGGTGGAACAGAATCTAGAGGGCCTGACTGCAGACATTCCATACATGACTCTGGAAGAGGTTCCACGACGTGATCAACGTCATACTGTAGGGGTATCAACATCTATGAGTTGACTGCTCCATAGGGTTGCTAGGGCAGTCGTGTGTTACCGTGAACGTCATCCATGACGTCACTTTGTAGAAGCTAAAAGCTTCAATTTTTGACATTTTGGTCTTCGGACAAACTTTTTGTAAAAAACTCTTTTATATTGTTATATATACAGACGACTTCTACCGGTTTACTTTATATTGTGTGAATTTCGATGTGTTTGATTTATAAATGATTCAAATGTCTGTCCAATACATAATTAGCCAATGCATCTGTTAATGTATTTAGACATCTAGGAATATGTTGATATTCAATGTGATCAAAATAACGTTCCAAGAGGCGAATTCGCAAATATACCCGTAACAAAGTAGGACTTCGAATAGAGTAGATATTACTTAACTGTAGTACTACACACTGCGAGTCAAGGTGCACAACCAAATGACGAATTCTGAGAGAGATAACCTCAACCAATAATTCAATAACGGTGCTATACTCTGCAATGTTGTTGGTCGCACGACCGAGGCACACACCTCGTAAAGATACAAGTTCATTTGTTGGGGCATAGATTGCCCACGCAACGGAAGCAAGGTTCCGAGTACTACGGCTAGCACCATCAACGAAGCCAATATAGGGTATTGAAGACTCCGACATATGGAAATCAAACACAACGTCACATAAGGGCAGAGACCAGATAACGAAAAAAGAAATCTATAGTAACACACACAAAGTATGATACATTAAAATACAAGTACTTGTGCACAAATGATTTATGCATAGTACTTCTTCAAGTACAACCCATTCCTGGGTTCACTCAAATGGATACCATCGTAATCTACCAACTCATATGCTCCCTTTTCCAAAACTCGGTGAACAATATAAGGACCTCGCCACATGGGTTTGAATTTTCCAGCTCCTAACACATCTCGATCCTGTTCATAGAGAAGAACAAGATCACCTTCGGAGAAAACGCGAGGCTTGACATGCTTGTCATATTGGGCCTTGACACGTTTTTTCTGGGCTTCTATTACTAGAGTGGCGTCACGTCGAGTTTCGTCTAATCGCATGAGATACAATAGACGTTCTTCTTCAGCAGAAGTGTTGGGTAGGAGTTCAACAACTAGCTTCAGAGAGGGTATCTCACATTCGATAGGAAGAATGGCTTCCACACCATAGACTAACCGAAAAGGCGTAAACCTAGTAGCAGACTTGAAAGATGTCCGGTACGCCCATAATGCCGAAAACAACATTGTGTGCCAACTTGTTTTATGAATTCCTATCATCCGTCGGAGCATAGTTATGAGAAATTTGTTAATCGCTTCGACTTGACCATTAGCTTGTGGATAATAGGGCGTTGAGTTATCATGGCGAAGACCCAACTTTTTCGTAAGTTCAGACATCATAAAATTCCTAAAGTGGATACCATGATCAGTGACGATAGCTTGGGGGACACCAAAACGAGCTATGATGTGATTAAAAAGAAATAAAGCTGCGATATTTCCAGTATTGTCAAATGTTGGCATCACCTCGGCCCATTTAGTAAAGTAATCAACGGCTACAATGATGTAACCATGCCCCCCGACCGAGTGAGGGTGACATGTCATGAAATCGATGCCCCATTTTTCAAAAGGACCAACTGAGACCATAGGGTGAAGAGGAGTAGGATGTGACCAAATTTTCTGATTGTAGGTCTGGCAGGCATGGCATTTCTGAACGACAATAATGCAGTAGTTAAACAAAGAAGGCCAAAAATACCCTGCGCGTAAGATCTTCTGGGCAGTAGCATACCCAGACATATGACCACCACATGCTCCGGAATGGCAGTCATTCAGAGCTTTCTCGGCTTCGTCGAACGTTAGACAACGTCGAAAACCAGAGTCAATTCCCCGACGGTAAAGAGTATCCCCGAGGATAATGTATTGACGAGCTTGATAGCGTATGCGACGTCAATCAGTACTAGACAAAGTAGGTCGGAAAGTCTGGGTTTGGAGATATATAATGATATCCCCATACCAAAGATCATCAGTGCTAATAAGGAAAAGAGATTCATCGGGTAATGAATCTACTGCTACATTTTCCGTTGCAAAATGAGGAAAATCGCATATCAACTCAGCAAAAACTAAGGATTTCTTTGACTTGGCGCGATCGAATTCCAAGTCAAACTCCTGGAGTATGACAATCCATTTGGAGTATTTTCCCCCTAGCAATTGACGTGTCAAAATATGTTGCATAGGGTTGCAATGAGAAATCACCGTAGTCTTACGTGAGAGGATATAGTGCCGGAAGCGTTGGACGGCTTGAACGACAGCCAAGGCCAGTTTTTCGACATGTTGATACTTAATTTTAGTGGGTGTGAGACTTCAACTCAAGTAGTAAATAACATGTTTGTCATGCGCATCATCCTCTTGGACGAGAACCATGCCAATAGTGTACTCCGAGGCAACAAGATAAAGGAAATAATCGCGACTGTAATCGGGAGGAAAGAGAAGCGGAGCTCGCGTCAGGGACAACTTTAAAGCTTCAAAAGCATTGTTGGAAATGGTATCCCAGATGAAATCGGAATCTTTCTTTAGTAGCCGCGTAAAACCATGAGTGATCTCGACGTAATTGGGGATAAAACGACGAAGAAAGCTTGCTTTCCCCTGCAAACTTTGCAACTGGCACAAGGTAGAAGGAGGAGGGAGATTAAGAATCGCCTCAACCTTGATAGGATCCACCCAGATCCCTTGACGTGAAACGATAAAACCTAGAAGACGGCTGGATTCCACGCAAAAAACGCACTTATGAGGATTTAAACGTATACGCTAGAATCGACAGTGAACGAAAATGGCCCGGAGATGGGTTGGGTGATCGAATCTGCGCATGGAATGAGCAGGTAAATCGTCCAAATAGGGTTGAACGATGTGCTTGATATCATGCAAGGCATAAGACATAGCGCGTTGAAAAGTTGTGCCCGTATTCTTAAGACCGAAAGGGAGTTTCCGATAGGCAAAAGTACCCCAAGGACAAATAAAAGCAGTCTTATGTTGGTCCTCGGGAGCAATGTTAATTTGATTATAGCCGGAGAAACCATCCATAAGAGAGAAGATTTCACTTTCGGCTCAATCATCGACAATCTGATCGACGAAGGGGGTAGGAAAGTTGTTTTTGGGACAAGCTTTGTTAATATCCCTATAATCAACACATACACGAATACTGTCGCCTTTCTTGTCAATCGAGACAGGATTGGAAACCCATTCTGTAAGAGCCACCGGATAAATAAAGCTGGCTTTCAGAAGTTTCTCAACTTCGAGCTTGATAGTAGCCGCTTTACGTGGATGAACAGGATGAAGGCGTTGCCGGACGGGTTTAGCGTCGGGGTATGTCTTTATCTCATGTACAACAATTGCAGGGTCGATACCTGACATCTCTTCATAGCTCTAGGTGAAGATGTCACGAAATTCTTTGAAAAGAGACGTATAGGTGACGATTTCTTCGGAAGAACATGAAGCTCCAATATGGACATTTTCAGCAATCCCAGGTTTAATGGATATGTCAATGGGAATCGTGGGCGAGATATTACTTAAGTTCCCTTCAACAAACACATCATGTGTAGTCGTGGGAATCGTCGAGATGACAACAACGATCGACGGAGTCAAAATCCGTTGGTAGTTCTCAAGAGTGTGTTGTTCCAGAAAGAGTATGGAACGATGATGCCCATCGTCCCAAGGGGTGTCCTCGATGACGGACATGATCATCTTGTCCGTGGAAAAAATAACACGAAAAGGATCGGGAGACAACTCATCAAGAGAGAGGGTAGAAGGTGTTGCTGATTGAATGGCCTGATAGGCAGATTCTACCGGACTTAATGACATTACGTCGCCGAAACGAAGATGATCTCCAGGGTCAGGGACAATCCAAGGGTCCTGTGACGTAGGAAGTTCGTGAGGCACAATAGAGATCATGTTGATAGAAGAAACTGACGAGCGTGAAACATCGGGTGGTGGAATGGGAAAAGTACCCATTAACGAGGAGTCCTTTAAAAGGCCTACACCGATGTTCTCATAACCCGGTGGGGTTTTAGCAATAAACGACACGTTGCCAGTACGGGTATCAGAATTGAAGAAGGCAAGTTGGTCAACGGTAACAACCTTTCCTTGATGAGGGAAACATACTACACGGAAAAGTGTTGACACAATGGCACGCATGGCATCGATCCAACTGCGGCCAAGTAGAAGATTATAATCAAGAGGAGCGTCAAAGACTTCCACTTCGACTTGGACCGTTTTACCTTCTAACATGATGGGAAACGAAGGAATAAAACCGTAGGGCTTAAAACCAGATCCGTTGAAGGATTTAAGAGTGTTCTGGGATTCATTCAAAGGAGGAGAGCCAATGGATTTCCAACAAGCAAGAGACATAACACAAGTCGAGGCACCCTCGTCAATAACAGTGTGACAAATGTTTTTGTCGGAGACAACCACTTGTATTTGAAACACGAGTTGAGGGGGTAACCTTGGAATGTGATCTTCCAAGTCAAAGACTATCAAATTCGTATCTGTCGGGTCAATTCCACCTATAGATTTCAACAGTGACTTCCGTTGTGCCGGACAAGACTGAAGGACTTCAAGGGCTGACATCGCTGAAGGTGCTTGGGCCAGATCTTCAATAATGCTGTAGTTCTGGGCCGCACGAGCATGAGTATTGAAAGCCGATTTCCTAATGACACCTTTTGGGGGTGGTCGCAGAACTGTATCAAGGCTTGGTCGTTCGAGATGAAGAGGACCGTTAGTAGGTAGAGTCGCAGGAGAGGGTTGGACCAACGAAGGAGGTAAATCATCAACCTTCTCCTTAATCTTTGGCTCGAGTAGTGAGTGAAATGTTGTTCTGCTTAGAATCACCAGTACACATCAAAACATAGGAAGTGGTAGAAGAGGAGGGTTGGTCATGGATGACCAACTGAGCCTGTTGTTGAGACAGGAAGGGTTGGGACAAGACATCCGTTGCAGGTGGTTTTGGGGCTCCCTGAAGGAACTTAGTGACCTCGGCATGTCGTGGACAATCCTTGGTGTAGTGATCATCACCACAGATAAGGCAAGGGTATCGGGGTTTGCGCTTATCTCGGTCATCAACAAGGGTAGTTTTAGGTTTCTCTGCTTGAGTAGTATTTGTGCCCTCCTTATTCTTGCCTCTCCCTTTTTTAGATTTTTTTTTACTGGCCGGGGTAGATTGGACAACATTTACCTCAGAAGTTTTTCCGGTGGGAGTGGCAGGAGACGAAGCATTTTGAACATTAGAAGAAGCAGATTTAGGGGTTGTGCTTGAAATAGAATGTGACTGGGCTTGGGCAGTACCAATCACACCGTCAACCGCATGTGAGGCAGCTGGAGTAGTTGAAGTGTTGGAAGCATTAGGACGAGGTAGTTCAGGTAGTAAATCATAAAGTGTTCCCGTTTGTGAATAAATGAGATCAAGATATTGAGCACGACTAATAGCCTGCTCTTCCGTGACAACGCCACCCATGGCAATGTCCTTACCAATTTCGTTCACAAATGATTTTGTAAACCATTCTGCCAGTAACTGATCGGGGAGTTCAAGTTTAATGAGACGTCGTCTCCTTCGCCACTCATGGATATGATCAGATATATGAGTGCCTTTAGTCTGTTTGAAGGAAGTCAAAATCTCAGTCTCGATATCATAACGGATCAGTAACTGGTAATGCGTAAGGAAATCCATAGCTAGTGTGTTAAAATCAGAGAAGAAACCTCGTGGCAATTCGATATACCACTTCGCAGTAGAACCGGTAAGGGTTCATTGAAAAAGACATAAACGAATAAAGTCATCCATCAACGAGTTGGATGAACACCATAGGTGAAAAGTCATAACGTGATTGTTCGGGTCTTCTCCCACTTTGCCTTCGAATTTAGGAATGTCCGATGGAAGCTTGGCTGGAATAATAGGCCATTGGGGAGAGTGACGAATAGGATCATTTAAAATCCTAGAAAAATCTAGCAAATCCAAAGTAGCGAGAAAAGGTAACTGTCGATTCACCTGTGGGTACTGGTGGCTTTGGGGTGGAAGCCCTGTTGGAAAACCAGTAGGACCATAAGCAGTCTGCACATAATGGGAATACCCAGGCAGATTCGGTGGTGGTTGGAGAGGATAGTAGTTCCAAGGATTGTAACCTTGAGCCGGGGCTTGAGTTTGAGCATTCGGACCCCAAATAGGATTGGATATACCTGGATATGGTTGGCCTATAGTAGGGACAGACAACTGTTGCCCCCCAGTCATTTGAGGAGGATTTTGTATCATCTGATTCCAATACTGGGCTAAAGAGGGAGGTATATTTTGTCCAAAAGGTGGGGTTGGTGCCCCTATCGTAGGCGGAGTTCCAACCGGAAGTTGTGTCCCAATCGAAGGTTGTGTAGTAATTGGAATATGTCCGGTAAGAGGAAGTTGAATTGTACCACCTTGTCCACCAACGGGAATCTGCAAGTTTGGTGTAATGGACGGGATAGTGCTACTAGGATTAGGATTGCCAGTGGAAGATAAGAAAGGTCTTCCAGAAGGAAATTGAGGGAGTGTCAGAATAAAACTAGGAATAGGGTGCCTAGGAAAAGAAGGACCACCTGCAGAACCGGATGGGGTTTGTGGAGGTGTTGGAATAGAAGCATTCAACAAATGGTATCCAGGTCGTAGTGTCAGAGTGACATTGGGCATTCGCTGCGTGTTTATAGGAGCAAGACCAGCTGTAGTGAACCCGGTTGGGACACTTGTAGTATTCGTGAGATGGGCCATTTTGGCAGGGACAGTAAAGTGATAAGTGGTAGTCAACGGTACAGTCTCTGTCTCAGAAAACATCGGAGGGTTTATTTCAGAGACCATAGGAAAACCAGGACCAAAAAGGTCCCTTCGAAAAACACCTGTAGACCAAAAAGGATCTTGGCCTTCTATGCCGGGAAAAGGCCCAACGGGTGATCCAGAAGATGTAACAACTAATTCTCCGGAAGAATTCAGTCGCATAAATGGTCACTCAGAACCAGGGTTAAGTTGAAAATCCTCTCGAGTATTGGTAATTCGGAAAGGTTCTAGAGAGTCAGTGCGTTCCACTTGTGGGGTGGTGATGATTGGGACTTCACTCTGCCGAGGAGAACCTCCAGGTGTGCCTGTAGGCAAGGGTTGAGAACTGTCCAGATGCTTTGGAGATAAACCCTGCATTCTACGTGAACGACATGGAGGAGCTATTGTAAACGAGTGACAAACTTCGCGAAGAAAATCCTATGGTTAACTTTGAGAAACAAACAACACGTGCTAGTAAACAAAATCTAGGAAGCAATCACCAGGCAAACAAGACCTTCTAATTTCGAAGCCACTAGTTGGTAATGAAATCCAACGTCGCAACAACGAGACGAGAAGGGGCGGGGATAGGGTGGAAAAGTTACGCTGATGACCTACTTAACGGACTTACACCCTGGTGCAAGCTCCCACACATAATCGTGGGTATACCCTCCAAGGAGCCTGAGTGAGTTTGATCAATGTCAATTCTAGGTACCATGAAGACTTTCCCCTCCACAGTCACCTTGGGTAAGAACCTAGAGAGATAGGCCACTAAGGTCACCACCAACAACAATAAAGCCTGGGGGAATAGTCGACAGTCCGATCCACACGCAAGGGCAGGGTATCTAGCCCGAGGGGGTGTCATGTTCAAGAGTGACACTTACTGCCAATTAATACGAAGATGAAAACATATCCCTTTCCCAAATTCCCCCCCACCATTTCTGGCAAGTACCTCTTTATTTTTACGCAAGCTTGAGGAGGATAACATATGCTTGTTGATGTAAGCTCATCCTTCGGA
>ML802512.1:59490-82950 GCA_009831015.1 Picea engelmannii
ATGGAAGAGAAGATAGCTATTGAACCAGATTATACTCATATAAAACAAGCACAATGGGTTTAAGAACTAAGGAAATAACTTATGATTCTCAACTTAATCAATCAATTAGTGAGATGACAGTCACATGCAGATTGAATAAGCATAAATAAAGAACATTCACTCATAAGATATCAGAGAACATAAAAGAAAAAGTCTGACAACACAACTGAAGGAAGCTTGCAATTTTTCATATAATAAGAATAAGTCTCTCTTACAGTAGCAGCATGTAGAACCCAAAATCGAACCCTTAGTTTGTCTTCTATCCTAAGCTTTATAGCTTTACAAAGTAGTTCTAAGATCCTGAAAACATGGATCAAATCAGCTAAAAATAGTAAGTCAAAATCTGATTGCAAAAGATGAGGGATGATCCCCAAAAGTGAGGTCAATCCCAGATTTTCTGGTCCTTCTCTCTTGTTGAGTGATGGTGTAGTGCAGGATAGCCTCCCAAGGATGGATGCTGACTCTCCAAGAGAGACAAATTCGAATCTGTTGAGGTGGCAAAGTGTCCTGAATTTCTGCCTTTGTTAAATACATCAAAAACCTTTGAAACACCTCCTCCTTCAACAATCTATCAAAAATAACTGTTGGCTTTGTCTTGATAATTCACCACATGTCTATTCCAAGAGGTTTCATCGCATTCTGATTCAAAAATTTCTGATCTGGGCAAAAATTCGCTCATTCTGGTAGTTACAGGGTTTCGGTGGTTAACTTGGAAAGCTTCTGGGTGGGTTAACTACCGAAAGTGCAGCTTTCAGTGGTTAATGAATAGTCGTCCTGTTCGCCTAAACCACCGAAAAGGAAAGTTTTCCAGAAATAATCTGCTTTGGGAAAAATCAATTTTCTCAGCCGTGGAATGTCCGTTTTGCATGCTCCAATAGTCGATCGACATCTACAGATCATAAGCTTTCCAATGGTGCAATCATATTTTGATTTGGAGCTAGGGAAGCTAGTCAAATTTTCCTTACAAGATTAGGCATCATTCTTTCAAAAATGCCATTGCGTTTTTGATTGCTAACACCTCCAGTTGTAATATTATGGGAGTGTGATTCGACACAAAGGGACATTCAACCCAAGTCCTATGAAGTCTGACCTCCATTAGCAAATCCTCCGATATTAGAAACCTATCCAACCGCTTAGCGATTGCCTCCAAACCCGCACGTCCATTTCGCCAAGTCGGTACGATTGTATCAGGTTTTATATCCAAAATTTTATGATCATGGAAGAGAATGTTGAAAAATCCTGCTAAATTGCCCATTGTAGCTAATCCTCCCCATATCTCACTGGACGCTAAGGTAAGATTTAAATCTCTTGCTATCACCAGGTTCCTAAGGGAAAGTAGACCACTGCTTGCAAGTGTAGTCTAGAATGCTTTTCTCTCTAGGAACATACCATAAACATTCAATAGGTTGATATTCCTTTTGGTTGCTTTATTAGAACCTGACAATAGAATCCCACCATGAGTTAGAAACAAACATAAATTGAAAAGAATAGGGTCCCATGCTACAAGAAGTCCTCCGAAAGACCCCACAGAGCTCACTGCACATGATACCCAAGTAGGATGGAACTTAATCATGAAAGCCCGGGCTTTCTGTTCATTTACCAAAGTCTCCTGCAAGAACACTATATCAGGACATGTTAGATCCAAAGTATGCCTGAATGAGGCAGCCTTTAGGGTGCCACCTACCCCTCTTATATTTAAGGACATGTAAATCATTACTTTGCCCTAGCAAGGTATTTCACTGCTCTAAGCGCCCCACTGTCAGAAGTGGATGGATCCACTACCGATGAAGAATTGACTATAGCCTCCAATTGTTTCCTAGAGCTTTTCGTTTTTACGGTAGAATAATCAATCCCAAGACCACGAGACTATGCACAGGCCTTTGAAGGTTTCGTCTCTGAGTTTCTCACCTCACCAAGTTCTCCATTGAAACTGATAGGATTGACCACCCTATTCCCAAAAAAAGTCGATAGAGGAGTCGGGTCACTATTGTCCCGCAAATAAGGGATAAGTGAATCAAGTACCACTGATAGTGTAGAATCTCCCTCCTCAAATTCTTGGTACCCCGGAATCAAGTGCCTCTTAGTCGAGGTGTTTGATGTCCCCTGAACAACTTCAGCGTAAGTAGGAGATAAAGAACGTGGACTACCCACCACAGGTTCCAGATTAATAAAAGAGTCAACCGGAATGGTATGTTGGTCAAAAGTTAATGAATGTGGACTAGGAGGAGTAGTCAATAAAACCTGCCTATCGTTTTCAGGTAAAGTCGAGGGAAGGGGGCCCAAAGAATTATGAATTAGTAGCCCACTGTCACCCCCTGAGTCCTCTAATTCCACAGGGTGAGAAGATAAAACATCCAAGGAAGAATTTAACATAACTTTTTCCATTAAAGTTAATGAATTATAAAGCACCGGACAATATAGTGATAGCTTACTAGATAAAGTATCAAGTCGCTCTGAGGATGGGGTAGACTCCTTCTGCGAGAAATCATAGTCCAGACCTGTACAATTTACTTCATCATCGATTTCCCTCCAGTCCTTGTGTAGTGCAGTGTTTTCAGATATATCTTCTTCCATTCAGCCCTTACAGGTATTTCTCAGATGGTCTGTTTCATGACAATAGCGACATCGGAAAGGTATTCCAAGATAATTCAATCTTTGTACTATTCTTCGCCCCCTCCAATCAATCTCCATAATTTCCGGTAAGCCACCGTGGATGTTTATCTCCACAAGAATCTTCCCCATCTTTCTAGAGGGTGCCTTCATTACTGTGTCATCCAAAGAGACAAAAGAACCTAGGGAGTTACCTATCACCTCCATGGCCGCCACTGTCCACAGATGCAGGGGTAGACCGAGAAGTAATACCCATAGGTGGCGCTTCTCAAAATACTATGTTTCCGGATTAAATGCCAACCTCCATCTTTTTATCATCATACTACTCCTACCAGCCACCCATCTCTTAGCCAATAGCCTTGCAGAGTCTTCAAAATATTTGCAAATAAATCCATACCAACACTTTGTCAAGTATCTTATCTCAGGTGAATATCCTATCTCTTTTCTCTAGTTTTTGTCCACCCACTCTAGAATAGATACATTGCACAAGTATTTATACGACAACCTTCCGACCAGTCCACATAGTGCCAAAGAGAAGGTCTCGGCCAGACCAATGTCTAAGCCAAGTACCATTTTATGAACCCCTTTCTTTGCTTTTCACAGCCTACGATTGTATTCCTGCCTCTCAGTAACCTTACCAGTGGAGTTTAACTGCTTATTGTCGAGCTCTTACTTATCCTTAGTCCCTTTGTTCAGATAACCAGAAACTGTCGTGTTCATATCAGGTAAGCTAGAATTCAGCTGTAAATAGTTAGCAAAGGAGAAAGTATGCTCCGAGCTATGCGAGGTATGAGATACAAGTGTTCGTTGCACAAGTTTTGATGGAGTGATAAATGAAGTATTACGCTTAATAGTTGAATCCACCTGTTCGAAAAGACCGATGTCCTTCCATAATACTTCGTCTGCCACATCCATAAGGTTGCTGACGTTATCTTCTACAAGTGGAGGGAGTTTAGTTTCCATTACCTACCACCTGGACTCCACCACTGTTAGTTCCACAACAACTAAATGCGCTATAGGACAATCGCCAGAGCAATCCGGAAAACAAGAGATACAAGATTAATGAATAATATCTACCCTCTGTGTAATAAACTAAGAAATTAAATAATGCACACACAGGATTCCATATCCAGTTCCCCAAAAGGGAAAAACCATTTACCACTAGGAAGCTATCCGGTTGATGATAACTAGGGCTTAACCTAACCAAGAGTAAACTACACGGAGCTACCAAAAAATTAGAAAAACAAATCAGCCTAGAAAGTATTCCTGTAACCTTGACCACCGGTTTCCACCATGGTCGATCTAACCTATAGCAATTTTCACCATTCCACCATGGTCGCCCAAGCCTGTCACGTTACAGGTTTCAAATTTTCGATTTCCGCCCATCATTTTGTAAGAAACATCATTATAAAATCAATTTATTGTGTTTTATATATCAATATCCGGTTGTTATTAAAAATCTCTCATGGATGCATGTCGATGAAGAGATTATGCAAGTTAAAACATTAACTCGAGTGTAATAGCTAGAAATTTTTTCAATGTGTTAATGTTATATTTGACGGATGAGATTTACTTAATTTAACTTTTTTGTTATATGAAAAAAAAATAATTTATTACATCATAGGTATATTTTTTTGGAGTGATATTTTGCAAATTTTTTATTTTTCAATCTTGTTATTGTCAATCATTTTATACACTTATTATATTTAAGTGTCTATTTACTTTAGGGTGGTTTGTATATATTATCCAAAAAAAACTCTATTTTGGTGGAAATTTAATGAAGCAAAAAACTAAAAGAAAATATAGTTCGAAGGTATTTAAGTTTTTTTACAAGGTTTTCAATTTATTCAAAGATTCTCAAAACTTTTTTAGAGCTTGGAGGAACTATATTCTTGTAGTTTTGATTAATAGAATTATGTCGGGTAAATTTTATTTTATTTTTTAATTTGTTGCTTAAAAGCAAAGAAGATTGTTTTAAATAATCTTTATTTTATACTGTCTTAATAGGTTATTTATATTCTTCCTCATTATCATCCTCACTCTTTTTTCAGCTTCCATTGACACATCTCTTCTAGATAGAAAGATGGTTGGGTGGATTTGCTTTGTCCAAATCACAATACATTCTCACAAACATTTCATAGAGCTCACATTCCTTTATTTGTTTTAAATGTTTTCAAATCTCTCAAAGATCCCAATTACATAAAAAAAACAAGCCCATATTTCTTCTTCCACCAAAAGAAATACGATTTCACATAATATTTAGACCACCCTCCTCTTCTTTTATTTTTTATTTACTTCTAGGGTTGGGTTGAACCTAGCTTGTGTTTTAGGTTATGACTAATCAAGATGAAAAAATCAAGGTCTAATGGACTTGGTCAGAAAATATATTCAAACAATTGTTTTGAAAAGAAGATAAAGAAAGTGAAATATGTGAAAAAGTTCCTGTAAGATAAAGAAAGTAAAATATTTGAAAAAGTTCCCCTTGCAAAATTCTCCACGATCTTCAAAGTTATAACAAAAAAAATGCATCAATGTTTGAATAAGAATATTTGGAAACTCAAGGTTCAAAATTTGAAAGCTAAACACCTTGTGTTTGATAAACCCCAATTTGAAAAGTTTTGATGATCTGATCAAAGTTTTGACTATCTAAATAGCCAAGTAAAAGGGATTAGTTATTTGCCAACCTTAAATTTTTTTTTTTTGCCTTCACCCTCTCCTCTTTGATTCTCCACCACCACTAACATGTAAATGGATGGGGATTACAAATGTTGAGAAGGATTGTCATCATAACCTTTATTAGTACTTTTCTCACTATTCTTTATGCTATTTTGATGGTGAATCTATTGCAATCATGGAAAATATGTAAAAACTAAAAAACTAAAAGTACATAAATATTTTTTCCAAACATCAGAGAAAAACACAAAAGGATTGGATTTGTTTTTATTGTTGATCTATTCACTAAAGGTCTTAGCATTGAATCTAGGAAAAGGAGGTTGCAGGTCCCAACATTGAATTTGGGCAAAGAATATAAGTTAGAGTGATTGAAAATGATCGCAATTGCCATTGGCTATGCAATCAACCATCAATCTATTACATTATCATGAACAAGCAACCAATATAATAATAATAGACAAAATGACCCTACCTTATTTAGGTTCGAACAATCCTCATAATTTGGTCATGTCTAGTTGTGATATTTTCTTCATAGTGCAATTTAACACATATATGAAGACAAACGTTTTCATAGGCCAACCTAAATCAATTGTATCACTATTGAAATACACTACCCTAGCATCATCATGTAGTGTATTTTTTTAATTGAAGAATTGTGTGTAGTTAGTATTGAGAGCCCTGTTGGCACAGGCCAATTTTGGGAGAAAACTAAGGAAATTTTGAAGATTTCAAGACAACACCGAAAAATAGGGGAGCACGCCGAAAACAGAGGAAAATCAACGCCGAGAAAATAAGTTACAAAGTGGACAAACTGTTGTGGAGCAATTGGAAAGTGGACAAGCATCGACTTGGAGCAATGGTTGGATCGTGGACCAGCTAGGATTAAGTCAAGGAGAAAGTGGACAAACCTAATCCACTTAGGATTAGGGTTTTTGTAAGGGCTTTGTCCCAGTTTTGTATAAGTAGAATGTATTAGGACGACGAGAGGGTTGTCCTTTTTATGGTGTGTGTATTATTGAGGTTGCAGTAGGTCCTTTAGTTGAGTAAAGGTCTTGTTGAAAGACTAGGCGATCTATGGAGATCGGGTGTAATGAAGGAAGAAATGTACAGTGCACAACACTAGATTTTGCAAGAATATGAATAAAGAGCCAAAGCGACAAAACTTTGTGGACGTAGCCCCAGGGAGGGTGAACCACAATATATCTATGTTTTGTGCGAATGTATGTAGTGTTTCTGATTGTATTTGCTTTAGTAAGTTTATGATGAACATACTAAATGATAAAGGAATTAGCACTACACACTAAGAATAAACTAATGAAACCTGCAGGATGGCTCTAAATAAATGAATGTTATAGCTAGTGTTTAGATCAGAATCTTGTGTTACAGTAGATAAATACTTGTCATTGAACACATGCAACTATAATGGTTAATGAATTCCTATTAGAATAGTTGTGACACTGGTCTGGAATAAGATCTAATGAGGATTTGAAGGTTAACGATAAGTAGGTTAAATGCCTATGAGAGATACACATCCCATCCTAGGGTTGCAGACATCTGAGTCCCACGACCACCCAAAAATCCATCTTGGGTGAGACTGCACAGTGCACTCTGTGCGTTGTGTTTCCTTCTGGTATCCATAAGGGCCGATGGTAGAAGGGTTGTTGGTAATCCTATAGTTAGAACCTGGATTAGCCCATAAGTAAACCAACAATGGTTTCGTTGCCAATTGGAACTCAGAAGATTAGATCATGAAGGATGTATCACGCAATATAGCACGAGGGATTAAAAAGTGGATGTTTTTAGGTTGGAACCCCATGAAAGCAGAGATTGAAAGATGGTTGACAGTCCAGGAACTAGAGTTTTCCCACAAAGATAATAGAAGCTCTAGGTTTAAGCCAAGACAATATTTGAAAAGATACGTATTCAACGAAATACACAAAAGTTTCTTTAGTGATTTTCCTACACTATTGCAGGAGTGGATAACATGGTTGAAAGATACCTATCCGACAAATAGAGTTAGATCAGTGGAGTGGTAGAAGAAAGTATCGTGTGATTGAAAAGGGTAAATAATAAGTTCACGCGTTAAGTATATTTCTGGCTAGACAACATTGTAGTGGGGTATATCACTAAGTTCACAACAGATACATCAAAGTCTTATAGTGTAGCAGAGCAATATTTTCCTAAGGGCCCAAGGGGAAGGTACATTAGGTTGTTGTACACTTCGATCAAGAGATTATTGCATGATAAAGGGGTATTAACTATGGAATCAAACAACTAAACTACCCTGTGTGGATGGGGGAGTTAGGGGAAACACTGAGGAAGGTCTGATATGGAGGGGGGAATGGATAGAAAAGAGCGCAGTAAAGATAAAGATCCCATTATGATGGATCAAGAGGAAATCTAGGAAATTATGCAGAAGGCAGGAACAACGCGCAGTGGAGGACCCTACTAGTATAAGTTCAATAGAAAGAAAAGAGAAGTAGCCGAGAGGGAAGGCTTGGAGAGTGATGAGGAAGAGGTAGAGGATCTCCGTGCTATGGAGAACATTGAAGAAATACTGCGTGCCACATACAAAATAAAGATTAGAGGAGTGGGATCTCATGAGAAAGAAAATACCCCTGTCTAGATTCGAATCCGTGTAGAACCTACAACCCCATGTACGACTAACACATCAACAAAGAAATATTGTTTTAGAGAACCAACGATTGGAAGTCATGGGAATCTAGGAGATCAGAATAGAAGTGAGGGTACTAGTGGAAGTACCAAAAACAATACAGGTAGTGGTACAAGTGGAAGTACCAAAAACAATACAGGTAGTGGTACAAGTGGAAGTACCAGTAACAACACTAGTGATAGTTCAAGTCTGAACAACGATACATAGATAGTAGTACCGCATAGAGCAGGTACAACACATTCAACAATGGAAGGCGTAGATCCAACGATAAGATTACCAGAGTTTCATGGGGATGGATGAGAAGACCCAGAGAAGCACCTATTCGTGTGTGAGTGAATATGGGAAGAAAAAAGAATCACGGATGAGGCAACAAAAGTAGCACAGTAAGAAATACCATTCAAAAAATGCATGTTGGATTGGTACATGAACCTAACAATAAACAATACACAAGGTGTGATGGGAAAAATAACAGAGATCAAGAAGGCATTGATCACGGAGTTTAAGAGGCCAAAATCAGAGGATGAATTTATGAATGAGATGATTGAGGTTAGACAAAATCCAGGAGAGTTCGTATGGGACATTGATCAGAAGTTCAAGACATTGAAAGGTAAACTGAAGTATCCCATTTCTGACATGTAGAACAAATAGTTGTTTATAAATTCTCTGTTACCACACTTAAAATAACCATTGAGACATCGAAAATTTCAAACCCAGGTAGAGGCATTGCAAGCAACGATGCAGTTAGAGGAGAATCAATATAAGCAAACAGATCCAGCTATCGAGGAGCTGAAGGAAGATCTGAAGAACTTGATAATGCAATTGAACCGAAATAAAATTAGGGAGAAAAGAGAAGCAGTGTGGTGTACCCTTTGCAGATCAGAGGGACATCACAAGAATGAGTGTCTGACATTTGCGTAGTACGTGGGTGTAGGGCTGCTGAATCCATTGCCTACATGAGGGCCTCGGTGTGAAATATGCAAGACACATTGGCATGATCTGTATCACTTCCCTATGATGCAGAAGTACAAGATATAACCGAAGAGTACTTTCTGTAATTTTTGTAAGTTAGTAGGACATGAAGACAAAAATTGTAGAACTCTGGAGTTAATGAAGGAAAGAACCTCAGATGCATACATGATGTAGGCCGAGTTGATGGTAGGACAAACTGTGCCACAGTTTGACAATGCACAACAATTTCAAGCAGTGCCACAGTTTTAGCAAACCCCATAGTATAATCAAGCACCGCAATATCATCAACAGAACATGGATCCATAGGGGAACAAAGGAGGATTCAAAGGTAGAGGAAGAGGAGGAATGGGAAGAGGTAGAGGGCCTATTATCTGCCATAATTGTAAAAAACAAGGACACTATGCCAGAGACTTCCCTCAACCAACAAAAACATGCATGTACTATTGCGCAAAAGATCACGAGACAGAAGAGTGCCTGAAGTTAATGATGAAGATCTAGGAGAAGTGGAATATAAACAACCAGAATGTTCAGTGGAATGATGCAGAAATAAGGGATCCTGGGAGAAACATCAATATAGTGACCAGAGAAGGAGTTAACATAGGAGTAGATGTGCAGGATCAGAAGAAGGAATCTCAGTTTTGGATTCAGAAGAACACTCAGCCACAACAACAGTTTGATGCAAAGAAGGAAAATGAAACTTTCAAGGAAGAAAAGAAGGAGTTCCCGAAGGAGAATGAAGCCTCCACGTCAAACACTACACTGCGATATGATACTCCTATTTTTGATATGCCTCAGTCTTTGGATCATACGTACAAAGGAGAGAAAACAGAGAAAGTAATTAACTTAAATAATTTCATGGAATCTTGCTTTAAATTACTTAATTATAAGAATGCCATGGATTTGTTTAAAAATAAGCTTGAGAAACATAGCATAGGAGAAGGGATAGGAACAAAACCAAAGAAGATTAATCAGGTCCATAAAAAGAAAATAACTAGCAGAGAGTTCATATTGAATGAAAATATAGGAGACTTTAATATGGGAAATGCTATCCTAGACTTAGGATCAGATGTCAACATTTTTCTAAAGAAGACTTGGGAAGCAATGGGAGAACGTACACTAGGGTATTCCAATATCAAATTGAAGCTAGTAAACCAACAAAGAGTAATTCCCATAGGTCGATTGAAGAATACAACAATGGATCTAGATGGTGTGTGCACCACAACAGATTTTGAAGTAATGGATATGGTGGATGAGTGACGCAAGACGCACCCGTAGGGCACGCTCGCTCACATGATCTTCTTTTCTCATGGCCCAAAGAACTCAAAATGTTATTCTGATTCCCTATCGGGAACTTTCCGCACCCACAACAGTTCTCCAAAAGATCTCCCCAAATTGATCGGGGAATCGGACTTCGCAGTTTCACGAGTCCTGAGGTCACGTGGTTTTGGATTCTCAAAACCCTGAACCCCGATGCAAGTCAATGCCGACCCTTAACTTTGAATGTCGGAGCTTCTGCTGTCGCGATTTTAGAACTCGCGATGCCAAGCAACTCATCTTACTGACTCCCGATGCCCGATACGCTGAAACTCCGATGCACACGTGCAAGTTGACTTTTCCACTTCCCGTCACTTCTATCGGGATATCGGACTTCGCGGGATCGCGAATCCTGATATCAAAATGATCAGGACTTTACCTTCCCTGAACTCCGATACAGTATGCCACCTATCTTCCACCAACTCCTGTGGCCCCACACTATTTACGTCACCGTCGGTATATCGCGGGTCGTGATTCCAAGCTGCAAGAATACCTTGTCCTCGAAACTCCCGATACCTCGAACCCTGACTTCTTCGGATCTTTCGACACGCATCCCAATTGATGGACGGTTTTGATCTGTCGGGATATCGCGTTTCACAATATCGCAATTCCCATTGAAATGGGTTTGGAGGGTTCGATCTACGAATACCCGATGCACGGTACCACGTGTTGATCTGACGGTCCTTGTGGCTCGGATAGACGCTTTGCCCCTCCTGAGCTTTATACTTCTAGAGAAAACGACGCCGTATCTCCCTTGCACCTCAGTGAGGTCTGATGGCTCACGAGATGTCATGGATTCTTCTCGGAGAATACCAACCTTCTGCTCCTCCTTCAATGATTCTGTGAAATAACTGTGTTCCTCTGTGGAACTTGTTCCCCCTGTGTGCAAATCTGCGACGCTTATGCTAACCTTCAAGTCTCAGCTTTCCTTCACTTTCCTTCAACGAATTGGAAGGCCTATCCTTCCTGAGCTTTTCCCTCGTCTTCAAGTTCTTAAAAAGAAACTCCCTGCTCACACTCCTTGCGGCAAACCTCCAACCATGGATAAGTGTTGAAATCTCTTTCGACTCTGCGCACACCTCCAGTAGCAGTCCTTCAAATCTTCATTCAGGTTCGCAACCCTGAGTCTCTTATCCAGCCTGTGCACCCCTTGCACGGCTCCTGTAACCCAAATCCACTTCTGGATGAATGAGAATCAAAGTTATCTCTAATTGAACCCTCAATCAATGCACTCCTTGCGGAAAATTCAACTGCACTCCTTGCAGGAATTCTCTGGCTCAAGTAGAGAAACAATTGAAACTCACTCCTTCTTCCCTTCAGAATTCAATTCAACCATGAAATCATATACACAACATATAAAAGAAAATGTATAACAGGAAGCAAACATTCAAATGAGCATAACATCAATACAGATAACAACACAAACCATGAATCTGAATCAAAGCTTTCTTCTATTAATTCAAATATCTATACATGGGTGTTCTTTTCATAGCTCTCTGCTTGCTCTTCTTCCTGAATTCTCCAGAATTTCTGAATTATTTTACAATGCACAATGAGGGTGTCTATATCCCGTTTCCCTCTTGCTTCCTAAAACTGTCTAATCTATGAATTAAAATTCTACCTACTTGCATTAACTATATTAAATGCCGGTTATCTACTAAAGGACGAGAGCTATCCGCTCAAGGTCCATTTACAATATACAAAGTGCGCTTCATTAAATTTTCACATTAATGTTCGCGCAACAGTTCCAAAGTGTTTTCAAAACTTGTGCTGGTTTGTCCAGCTGTTCTCCGCTTCCGCGCTAGCTCGCTTGATGTGTTGGCGATGCTCCTGCATCATACTCCCTCACTTGAAAAATTTCATGGGCTCCTATCCATGAGCTCCTGCATGTTCTGTCCATGCTTCTGTATCTCTGCTTCATTCTCCCAGCTGGCATCTTCCACTGGATGGCCCTTCCATTTGACCAGATACTCATAGTATTCCTTCCTTCTGGTCTTCTTACCCACTCTCTTGTCCAATATGCATTCCATTTGTGGCTTCTCTGCAACTGGCATCTATTCCATCCACTGGATCACTGGCTGCTCAGTTCCAGTCTCTGCTTCTCCAGCCCTGTATGGGTATAAATCTACCACATTGAATATCGAAGATATTCCGATCCCATCCGATAACTCGATCTCATAAGCATTTTCCCCCAATTTCTTGAAGATCTTACATGGCCCGATTTTATTCATTTTCAATTTATTGTATGTTCCCCTCGGGAACCTCTCTTTCCTCAAATGTGCCAGAACTAATTCACCAACCTCAAACTAACGTTGTCTCTTCCGCTGATCGGTTCTACGCTTATACTCGCGATTTGAATTCTACAATCGGACCTTCACCTGGCTGTGAAGTTCCTTAATTGCCTCTGCGAACTCTTCGACACTTGCGCTCTTAGTCGCAGTCTGTTCCAAATCTCTCAATTCAGAAACTCCCCGCGGCTGTGTGCCATACACAATCTGAAATGGGCTTCGGCCTGTACTCCTGTTCACTGAGTCATTATATGCAAACTCCGCCTGTGGTAATATGTTGTCCCACTAGCTGTGGTGCTCCACCACCAAGCTTCTCAGCAAGTCTCCCAGACTTCTGTTCACCACTTCTGTTTGCCCATCCATCTGAGGATGATAAGCTGAACTAAACAACAAGTTAGTCCCCAGCTTCTTCCATAATGTCCTCCAGAAGTGTCCCACGAACTTTGTATCTCTATCCGAAACTATGCTTCTTGGCAAGCCGTGAAGTCGAACGACCTCTTTGAAAAACAGATTTGCGATGTGAGTCGCATCACTGGTTTTATGGCATGGGATAAAATGTGCCATCTTAGAAAACCTATCCACTACCACAAAGTCTGAATCAAATCCTCTTGGCATCCTTGGCAATCCCAATACGAAATCCATACTGATTTCATCCCATGGCCTCTCGGGTATGGGCAATGGTTGATAGAATCCTGCATTCTGCTTTCTTCGCTTTGAATGCTGGCAAATTCTGCATCTGTCTACAAACCGCTTGACCTCTGACCGCATCCCTGGACAAAAGTATGACTCGCTCAGCTTCACGAATGTCTTATCATGACCGAAATGTCCGTCCAATCCCCTGCTGTGTTTCTCCTTTAACAGATTCTCCCTCATGGAGCAATTTGGAATACACAATTGATTGCCCTTAAACAACAACCCTTCCTGGATCACGTACTCTATCCACTGACTTCTGTCTCTGAGAACCGTGTTCTCAGCTGCTTCATACGCTTCCTTAAAATCCTGATCATCTGCATACATGTCCCTGAGATCATCAAAGCCTAATGTTTTGACTTTGAACTCCTGCATCAGCAAACATTTCCTGCTCAAAGCATCAACCACTTTGTTAGCAGTACCAGAAATATGTTTTATTACAAAAGTGAAATTCTGCATGTATTCAACCCACTTAACATGCCTCTGATTCAACTTCTCCTGTTGAGTCACAAATTGTAATGCATGGTTATCACTATATAACACAAATTCCTTTGGAATCAAATAGTACCTCCATTTCTTCAATGCCTATATGATAGCATATAAATCCTTATCATACGTGGAGTACTTCAATTTCGTCTCATTCATCTTTTCGCTGAAGTATGCTATCGGTTTATCTTCCTGACTTAAGACCGCTCCTATGGCAAACCCGCTTGCTTCACATTTTACTTGAAACGTCTTTTGGAAATCCGACAACACCAAAACTGGTTGTTCCGTGATCTTCCGCTTCAACAGATTGAAGCTCTTCTCGGCCTCTTCAGTCCAATGAAAATATTTATGTGTTTTCTTGATTGTATCCATCATTGCTGCACTAATTCCACTAAAATTCCTGATGAACTTCCGGTAGAAACTAGCTAACCCGTGAAAACTTCTCACCTCAAAGATATTTCTTGGTGATGGCCAATTTTTAATTACTTCTACCTTATCCGGATCCATCCTCAACTCATTAGCCAAAATAACAAATCCTAAGTAAATGAGTTCTGTCTTCATGAATGAGGACTTCTTCATATTAATCAACAGCTTCTCCTGCTATAGCTTCTTCATCACAATGGCCAAATGCTTCAGATGTTTAGCCTCTGTCCTACTGAAAATCAGTATGTCATCCAGATATACGATGACAAATTTCCCGATGAACTCCCTCAGGACTTCATTCATCAACCTCATAAATGTACTCGGCGCATTCGTCAAGCCAAATGGCATGACTAGCCATTCATACAAACCTTCGTTTGTCTTGAACGCTGTTTTCCACTCATCGCCTTCCCTCATGCGAATCTGGTGATATCCACTTTTCAGATCAGTCTTCGAATTTTTTTTTGCCCCACTTAAGCAATCCATCATATCATCCATCCTCAGCAATGGAAACCTGTACCTGATGGTTATCTTGTTGATGGCCCTCGAGTCGGTACACATTCGCCAACCTCCATCTTTTTTTGGACTGAGTACCGTTGGAACGACACATGGACTCAAGCTTTCCCTGACCAATCCTTTGTCCAACAGCTCCTGGACTTGCTTCTTGACCTCTTCATTTTCTTGCGGTGTCAACTTGTACGCGGCTTTATTCGGCAAACTAGCTCCTAGTATGAGGTATATATGATGACTCACCCCCCTCATTGGTGGCAACGAACGAGGTAATTTGTCCACCACGATGTCAGCGAACTCTTCCAGTAGTTCCTGAATCTCCTCTGGTAAATCATCCACTCTTGTGCTAGTCAGAACAATCCTTAGTTTCCTGACCACAAAGAATTGTGGATCTTCTTTCTTCTTCACCTCCGTAAGAAGCTCCTTCCCACTCATGAGAAGTATCGTGTTTCTCCCTTCTGGTTTTTCCTCCTTATGTTTTATCGGAAGCAACATGTGTGTCCTCCCATTCTTCTCTAAAGTATACATATTCATCTTCCCATCATGAATTACGTTCCTGTCATATTTCCATGGTCTACCCAGCAATAAATGATAGACATCCATAGGAATGACATCACAGAGTACTTTATCATTATACCCTCCTATCTTAAATTCAACCAAGCATTGTTTTGTAACAGTTACCTGGTGTCCTTTCTGTAGCCATGAAATTTTGTATGGGCTTGGATGATCAGTTGTCTCCAGCTCTAGCTTCTCTACCATCTCGGTTGAAACGATATTATCTATGCTACCGCTGTCCACGATAACCTTGCACACCCTATCCTTGGTTTTGCAAGCAGTTCTGAAAAGTCTGGTCCTTTGAACTGAGCTTTCCACCTCCTTCTCAGGTGTCAAAAGGACTTTTCGCATCATTAGCGAGATTCCACCTTCTACATCTTCTACCTCAACGTCTCGCCTCTGTGCCTCGGTGATGTGAGCTTCTCCAATGTCCTTCTTTTTCTCTGGACACTCATATGACTTGTGCCCATTCTTTCCACATGTGAAGCATGTGATTACTCCACCTCTTCCTCTTCCTTTGCCTCTGGTACGAGGAAACATGTTATTATCAGCATAATCTCCTCTCTGTTCATTATGCTGTCCTCGCTGTTCAACGTATGGCCCTCTTTGTGAGGTTCCACCTCTCTCAACTTTACCATGAGGCTTCTTCCATTCCTCCTTGGGCTTCTGGTATTTATCTTGGGCAACCGACTTGCCTCTGGGCTGACTCCTGCCTCGGCCCTTCTGACCTTTCTTACGACTCAGCTTCTCTTCAGCTTTCAGAGCCATCTGATAAGCATCCTCCACAGTTCGGGTGGTTACCATGCTCATCTCATCCTGGATATCATATCTCAGGCCATTCATGTACCTGGAAACCTTCTCATCGTCACTCTCCTGATGACCTGCCCTAATGTTTAGTCGGTAGAATTCCTCCGTATATTCTTTCACTGTCATAAGCTTCTGTCTTAGGTTCTGCATCCTCCTAAACAGAGTAATTTGATAGTCTCTTAGGATGAACTTTGCCTTCATCTTTGCAATCATTCGATCCCAACTTTTAATTTTCTGCTTGCCTTTGCAGCATCTATCTGCTTGTAGCACGTCCAACCACAATGCTGCATGGCCCTTCAAGCGTGTGACAACATGCTTGACTTTCTTATCCTCTTTGATATCTTCATAATTGAAGTATGTATCCAGAGCTCTAATCCAATCTAGAAGCTCTTCTGCATACAGATTCCCCTCATAAACTGGAATGTCCATTTTTGCCTTTGCGCCCATCCACGAAATAGATTTGATTAGACGTTCATTGGCTGCATCCTCAGTTGCAAATTCTTCTTCTCGTTCATCCTCAACTTCGTTGTCGGAATCACTAAGATCCCCTGCACTGGCAATGCGTCTCCATATCTTCAAGTCTTGCTTGGAGATCACGCATTTGTCTCTCCATTTCTGGATTGGTTACCTGCCTGCCTCTTCTTCTCTGCACTTTCCTATCCTCTGGATCGGGTGACTGTCTTTCTCTCCTCGACGACATGGTGAATTTCCTTCTTCTTTGCTACAGAAAGCAAAGAAATTCTGCAGCTTTGATACCACTCTGACGCAAGCCGCACCCACAGGGCACGCTCGCTCATAGGATCTTATTTTCTCACGGCCCGAAGAACTCAAAATGTTCTTCTGATTCCCTATCGGGAAATTTCCGCACCCACAACATTTCTCCAAAAGATCTCCCCAAATTGATCGGGGAATCAGACTTCGCAGTTTCGCGAGTCTTGAGGTCGCATGGTTTTGGATTCTCAAAACCCCGAACCCTGACACAAGTCAACTCCGACCCTTACCTTTGAATGTCGAAGCTTCTGCTGTCACGATTTTGGAGCTAGCGATGCCAAGCAACTCGTCTTACCGACTCCCGATGCCCGATACACCGAAACTCCGACGCACACGTGCGAGTTGACTTTTCCACTTCCCGTCACTTCTATCGGGATATCGGACTTCGTGGGATCGCGAATCTTGATGTCAAAATGTTCAAGACTTTACCTTCCCTGAACTTTGATACAGTATGCCACCTGTCTTCCACCAACTCCTGTGGCCCCACACTGTTTACGTCACCGTTGGGATATCGCGAGTCGCGATTCCAAGCTGCAAGAATACCCTGTCCTCAAAACTCCCGATACCCCGAACCCCGACTTCTTCGGATCTTCCAACACGCGTCCCAACCGATGGACATTTTTGATCTGTCGGGATATCGCGTTTCGCAATATCGCAATTCCTGTTGAAATGGGTTTGGAGGGTTCGATCTACGAATCCCCGATGCATGATACCACGTGTTGATCCGACGGTCCTTGTGGCTCGGATTGACGCTCTGCCCCTCCCGAGCTTTATACTTCCAGAGAAAACGACGCCATATCTCCCTTGCACCTCCGTGAGGTCTGACGGTTCACGAGATGTCGCGGATTCTTCTCGAAGAATACCGACCTTCTGCTCCTCCTTCAATGATTCTGTGAAATAACTGTGTTCCTCTGTGGAACTTGTTCCCCCTGCGTGCAAATATGTGACGCTTCTGCTAACCTTCAAGTCTTAGCTTTCCTGCACTTTCCTTCAGCGAATTGGAAGGCCTATCCTTCCTGAGCTTTTCCCTCGTCTTCAAGTTCTTAAAAAGAAACTCCTTGCTCGCACTCCTTGCAGCAAACCTCCAACCATGAATAAGTGTTGAAATCTCTTTCGACTCTGCGCACACCTGCAGCAACAGTCCTTCAAAGATTCATTCAGGTTCGCAACCCTGAGTCTCTTATCTGGCCTGCGCACCCCTTACATGACTCCTGTAACCTAAATCCACTTCTGGATGAACGAGAATCAAAGTTATCTCTAATTGAACCCTCAGTCAACGCACTCCTTGCAGGAATTCTCTGGCTCAAGTAGAGAAACAATTGAAACTCACTCCTTCTTCCCTTCAGACTTCAATTCAACCATGAAATCATATACACAACATATAAAAACAAATGTATAACAGGAAGCAAACATTCAAATGAGCATAACATCAATACAGAGAACAACACAAACCATGAATCTGAATCAAAGCTTTCTTCTATTAATTCAAATATCTATACATGGGTGTTCTTTTCACAGCTCTCTGCTTGCTCTTCTTCCTGAATTCTCTAGAATTTCTAAATTATTTTACAATGCACAATGAGGGTGTCTATATCCCGTTTCCCTCTTGCTTCCTAAAACTGTCTAATCTATGAATTAAAATTCTACCTACTTGCATTAACTATATTAAATGTTGGTTATCTACTAAAGGACGAGAGCTATCCGCTCAAGGTCCATTTACAATATACAAAGTGCGCTTCATTAAATTTTCACATTAATGTTCGCGCAACAGTTCCAAAGTGTTTTCAAAACTTGTGCTGGTTTGTCCAGCTGTTCTCCACTTCCGCGCTGGCTCGCTTGATGTGTTGGTGATGCTCCTGCATCAATGATTTTATACCATTTCCAACACTATTGGGAATTGATTGGGCCTTTGATAATCAAGCCATAATTAATTTGAAGACTAGGAAGATGATATTTGAAGCTGGGAAATTTAGGGTAGTAGCACCTTTAGATCCCTCAGATTGTGAGAGATATGTAGAACCTGTTCCTGACAGTGTTCTAGAGGATGATGTGAACCAACTATATAGGAATACTGCGCGAGAATAAGACTATGTAAATGCAACTACAGATGGATTACTTAGTTGGAGGAGTATCAATTTTGACATGTCAGATTCAAATACCGGAGTAAAAAAATGGCATCAAAGATTGCATGAAGTCTCTACTAGGAGGTGTGCCAGAATTACATGCGCAGTAAGATGGGTTGGGACAAAAGTAAGACAGTTTCCCACATATACTGAAGAGGACGATCTAGAAAACTTCCTAACAGAGTTTGAATCAGAGGTTTTGGATAGTCAGAGATTATTAGTGTTGGATATAGCATTGAGGGACACACCTGCGCGATGGTGGGGTGCACATAAGGAGGTAATTCAGGAATGGTATCGGTGTAAGCGACTGATGCACATAAGATTTGGTAGGAGTCAGCAGGATAGACCCGTACAAAAGTATGATGGAAGAGGGAACCCAAGAAATCACATAAATTATTGTGTCAATAATTGGAGATTGGTACCACCAGGGGAATGGACACATTACTTTATTCATACATTAGAAGGAATACCAAGTAATTGGTACAAAGAGTAGGAACCGTGTAGAGAAACTGTGAGTTGGGGTGTAGTACAACATAATTTTATTAGGAACTTTGCATTTGAAAGTGAGAATCCATGGGTGGATCTGGCATTACAGAGGATCAAAAGGAATATATTTTAAGAATATGGGGTAGATACAATGACAATAGATATAGATTACATAAAATAAACACTTGAAAAACTAGTTTACTGTTATAAGGTCATGGAGGATGAAGTAGAAGACAACCCATGTGACATACATAAATTAGAAGGGGAAGGAGAAAGAGGGCTGGAAGGACCCCAGTTTTAATCAGAAGAATTTTCTGCACCAATGAAGATTAAAAAGGTCAATATTGGGACTGAAGAGAAGCCCAAGATAGACAACATTGGAGATTACTGGGACAATGAGACAATGGAAATGATAATTGAATTACTGCGCGAGTATATTGATTTATTCCCAACTACATTTTTAGAGATGAAAGGGGTAGCATGAGAACTTGGAGAAATGAAGATACCCCTCAAACCAGATGCAAGTCCAGTTAGACAGAGACCATACAAATTAAACCCCATCTGTAAGCAAAAAGTTAAGGCAGAAATTGACAGAATGCTAGAACCAGGAATCATAGAAAATGTGGAAGAATCATAGTGGATTATTCGAATGGTGGTCTAGGAAAAGAAGACTGGAGGGATTAGGATCCGTGTGGATGTGAGGAAGTTAAATGATGCATGCTTGCTTGATCCTTTTCCTAATCCATTTACAGATGAGGTTTTAGAGAATGTGGGAGGACAAGATGTATACTCTTTCACAAATGGAATTTTCATGTTACCATCAAATCAGAATTTCTCCAGAGGACAGGTACACAACTACATTTGCAACAGAGTGGGGGTCATATCAGTACATAGTAATGCAATTTGGTTTAAAGAATGCACCAACAATATTTTCTAGATTAGTAGTAGCCACATTCAAGGATTTTATACATAAATTTTTAGAAGTTTATTTGGATGATTGGACAATATTGAGTTTATTGAAGGACCATGTAGAAATTTTGAGGTTAATGTTAGAAATATGTAGGCAATGCCAGATTTCCTTGAACATTAAGAAATGTATATTCAACACACCGTTTGGCATCCTACTTGGACACATTGTATGCAAACAGGGCTTGATAGTAGACCTTGCAAAGATTGTTGTTATTTTCAATTTACCACCACCAAAGTCAGTGCACCAATTGAGAGAAACATTGGACCACACAAAGTACTACAGGAAATTTATAAAGGGCTATGCAAATATTACTGCGCCCATGGATAAGTTATTAAAGAAAGACATCAAGTTTCTGTGGAATGATGAATGCGAAGAGAGCTTGGATATATTGAAAGAGAATAAGGCGACAACACCAATTTTGAGCTTTCCAGATTGGACAAAAGAATTTCATGTGCATGTGGACGCTTCATCCACTACACTTGGAGCAGTTTTGGCACAACCAGGTGAAGGAGACATGGATCACCCAATATCTTTTGCTAGTATAAATTTATCTGAGTCTGAGCAGAACTATAGTACTATAGAAAGGGAAGGCCTAGCTATGGTATATGCCTTACAAAAGTTCAAACATTATTTATTGGGAAAACATTTTAAGATGTTTACAGATCATTTCACGTTGAAGTACCTAGTTAACAAGCGAGTGTTTGGGGGAAGGATTTGCAGATGGCTGTTATTGTTTCAGGAACATGATTTTGAAATCATAGTAAAACCAAGGAAGTTGAATGCAGGAACAGATCATCTATCAAGAATTATTGATGGAGAGGAGCCAAAGAACTCGGAGGAGAATTTTCCTGATGCTAAATTATTTTCTGTTTAGATCGCTAATGATTATTTTGTTGACATTGTTGGATTTTTTAGCACAGGATTTGCTCCTAAGGAATTTACTGTCTCATAGAAAAAGAAGTTTGTAGTGCATGATACAGACTATCAGATGATTGCAGTTCATTTATACAAGTTAGGTTCAAATGGAATTATGAGAAGATGTGTGATGGAGCATGAATGATCCATGGTGTTAGCAGAAGCACATGAAGGCATAGTTGGAGGGAACTATGTAGGAAATCATACAACACATAAGGTTCTGCGTGCAGGATTATGTTGGCATACAATACATAAGGACGCAAAGGAATACTGTCAGACCTATGATGTCTATGATCAGAGGGTGGGAAAATCATCCAGAAGGGATGAAATGCCACTTATGCCCCAAGTAACTTTATAGGTTTTTGATAAATGGGATGTGGATTTCATTGGACCCATTAACCCACCAGCAAGGAGATCATGAGTTATATACATCATCATTGTGATAGAATACTTAACCATATGGGCAGAAGCAACTCGAGTGAAGGAATGAAACGTAGAAATTGCAACGCGGTTTCTCTTTGAGAACATGGTGACCAGATTTGGATGTCCTACAATTTTGTTGAGTGATCAGGGAACCCATTTCATTAACAATACAATAATAGCTATGATAGAAGAATTCAAGATACATCATCAAAAGAGCACACCTTACCATCCACAGGAAAATGGTACAGTATAAGATTTTAAGAAGATTCTAGAAAATGCATTGACAAAGATTTGCAATGTGAAAAGGGATGATTGGGATTTGAAGGTATCAACAATGTTATGGGCTTACAAGAGTACATGCAAGAAAACTATAGGACATAAACCATTCAGACTGGTGTATGGGCATGAAGCAATGGTTCCATTGTATTATTTAATACCTAGTCTATGCATTGCAACAATCACCAACATGAAAAAATAAGGTGCTGCGCAGGAAAGATTGGATCAACTGATGGCGTTGGAAGAAGACAAAATTTTAGCAGGATTTCATCAGGAGGTATAGAAAGTGAAGGAAAAATCTTGGCATGATAGGCACATAAAGAAGAAAATCTTTAAGGAAGGAGATCTAGTTCTCCTCTATGACAACAGGTATTTACAACACCCTAGGAAATTCAAGATGCACTGGTTAGGGCCTTATTAGGTAGACGCCATCACAAATGGAGGTGTTGTGCAACTGAAAGATATTGCAGGGAAGAATCTTAGAGGACTGGTGAATGGCAGTCAACCGAAGCTATATCAAGACAGTCGACCTAACAACTTGAGGTAAAAATAGAGAGAAAAGGTATGATTGTACATATTGTATATAGTGGATGTTAGAAGAAAAAGACAAAAATCCATAAAAAGAAGAAATATGAAAAAAAATAAAAAAGATAGAAGAATATTAGAGGGTTTTTGATGTAATAGATTTGTTAACATTAACAGTGCACCATAGAAAAACCATTGTTGAAGACACTGTGCGTTGGAAAATAGTTGACAAACACAAAAAGTGGAGCGCACAGGAAAAAGTGAAAAAGTGACAATTGTCAGTGCGAAACAACTGTGTAACACACCCGACCCCTGAGTGGATTTCCTAGGGACGGGGCCTCAAAATTTCGTTCCCCTTAAGTGATCAAATCCTTTATTCAGGGTCTCTACCACACTCTGCTCCTCCATAGTTTTCCAACCATGGTCTCCATGCTCAAAACCGAGCCCATAACTGATGGATATATCTTTCTAAAGTTATTTGGGTGTTCATTGAGGGCCATGTGGTTCCCATGTGGATCCACCTCACATGTGCTATTTCCAATCTCCTTCTTCCATGGTGGAATTGTTGGACAACTGAGAGGGGGCGGGGGTGAATCAGTTGTTACTGTGCTTAAACAATTATTCTTCTTTTAAACTCTTTGCTGAGACACCAAATGAAGATCACAATAATGCAGGGAAATAAACAATGGCACATTCAACATCAGTCACATATATGAGAAACACAGAGATAGATATTTCCTGAGGAAACCCATATAGGGTAAAAACCTCTTTTTCTTTATATGATAAGTAATGGTTATAATATTTACATTATCATACATATGAGCACCAACTCATAATGAGGCTACAACCTCTGTTTAGCAAGCTGCAACTTGCTGAGAGCACCAACTCTCTGTTTTCTCTAGCACCCACTAGAAGGAAGCACCAACTCCCTGGTTT
>ML802512.1:97379-107431 GCA_009831015.1 Picea engelmannii
TTTAGTGTGTGAAGCCTTTCTATAAAGGAAAACTCAAGCAACTCTAGTTCATTTTCATACAAAAAGTGAGATAGGGTTAGTCGATTCAATTAGCTTAGATATATATACTTTCCAGATTTAGTTTCTTGGCATTTATTAAACTATTCTTTCTTATTTTGGCCTCTAGGTTTTCTGAGGTTATTTTTTAAAATTTCTCCTATAGTAAATTAAGAAAAAGACCAAGCAATAAGCCACCAACAACACAACTAATGAATCTCAATATGTAAAAAATGTGATCACAGTAAGGGATTTTCAAATTAAAAAAAGTACGCATGATCACCTAAAAGCATGAAAACCACAAATAAAAAAGTCCCTTTGATGCAACTTGGTAAGAGAATTTCACAGTAGTGTAGTTTTTCACTGCATTTGTTAAACAGAACCTAGAAGTTGTCAATTCTGCTCCTCACATGTAATAAATGTTGCAACACCACATACAGACAAAACTGTAGTGAACCATCGATTTCAAGATGTAGGCATGGATAACATCTAACTGAGATATATTTAGAGTAGGTAAAGGTAAAGAATAACCTGGTAACATACGGGGCAGTTATCACTCCTTTCCATCCACCTGAGGATACATGCAAGATGAAAATGGTGTTCACATTTTGTAAGTATCTTTGGATTCTCCTTATCGTATCCTTCCATAAGATATCAATTTCAAATATTAACTATTGACACATTTAAAGTTTACGGATGAATGATAAAAACTTGATCCACCCATAAAGGAGAGGACCTAATTTCAAAACAGCCACAAAAACATGGAGCTTCCTGTCATAAATAGCAAAATCCAAGACTAAATGCAACTTAATCATGACTACATGCAGGAATTAACTAGTCTATTTAAAGAACTGAACAATTTATTTAGGTGATCAAAACTGGAAGAATTTCAAATCTCGCTAACGTGATTGGATTTTGAGGGTTTCATTCTGTAAGGCGGCCAAAGTTCGAAACTCGCATTAGTTGGGAGGAGACACCAAAAAACATCCATCCATGTTAAGGGTTGGTGTGGACCAGGCCAAGTGCGATCGCCGGGTGATTTTGACAGCTTAGATGCCCCTAGGTCGTGGGTTCTTAGACCACAGGCTAGTCCTGTAGGTCATGGACATGCTAGAAAATAAAAAATAGATCAGAAATGGAAGAATGTACTAAACATTGGAGGCAAAAAACAAAGATGGCTACAATGAAGTATTGAACCCAAAACAAGAATAAAATAAGCTTTATATCTTTTGCAGGTCATCCTTGATTTTCCTGATATCAAGAACAAAGGCATAGTGGTATCCATTAAACTTTCACCAACCCTTCAAATAATTATTCCAAGCCAAGAAAGCAAGAAAAACCTCACTACACAAGCCAAAATAAATAGGATATTAATCCTACATAAAACTGGGCCACATTCCAACTATAGATGAAAAAGGAAGGGATTTCCCTTCATGATAAATCTCATGGACCCCTCACTCACCCCATAAATCCTTTATTTTGCAACTTCTCCTCTTTATAAAACATGAATTGTTGTAATGTTTTAATGATTAATTGCTTCTTTTTCACTGTTTAGGGTCTCGAGATTATGAACTGCAACTCTGTCAATAATTTCCTTGGGTCCTTGTTAACTTTTCTACACTCTTTCTTCTCATTGTCATTCTGACTTCTATGACTTCCATAACCATCCTCCAGATCAAACAAAACTTTAATCCAAGACAAAATTTCCAATTCCTCATCTACAAATGCAACATTTTTGTAGAAAAGCCTAATTTAGCCAACCTTCATAGCAGAAATAGGTCTCATTGAAAGTCAAGTTTACGAAGGCCATAACATCCTTAGTATGGAACCTACGAAAAATATCTACATGTGATATCTCAATAATATAGAGTAGATAAACTATTTATCTTTACTTCCTCTTGGGAAGGAAGTAAATAAAAGGCCTAGAAATCTCACATGGTGAGATAATCCACATCTATAAAGATGACCAGCAATACGATTATTCCACATTAGTTTCTAATAGATTACATGAAAAGTTGTGGAGGCTTAAAACACAACATTGGAGTCTATTTTAGGAATTCATACTTTGTTGCAGTCATATTACATCAACATGGAAATATCATGTCAATGTTGGAGAATGGATGTATGCAGTTTCAAGTGCCTTGGTGGTTCTCAGCTGTCACCAAGTCAACAAAAACATTTTTATCTTACCAAATATTATCCACGAGGAAGATTGTATTGAAAATCTAAGGATAAGACCCCATAAGAACTCCACCCTCAGTCATTAGGTTTCTTGCAGGCACCTGCAACTGGTTCAAGAAAATCATTGCTATATTTAGTTGTTTAATTACCAGGGAAATATTTCCATGTTACCAGTAAACCTATTCCGTTGGATACTGGAAAACTAGATTATTTTTTCACTAATTTGCAATCAACAACTCTCATGAAAGATGTAGTAGTCATTCACCTAGCCAATGAATTTGAATGGCAATTTAATGGATAGGATTGGAGCACTTCCTATTGCTTCAGATATTAGGAAGGAGTATAGATTAGGATGTATCCTCTGCAAACCTTTAAGACCAGACATAAACTTGGGGAATCACCATGGAAATTTCATATGTATGGAAAACATACACACTAAATGACCTAGAGCCAAACAGGCTCGCAGGACTCCTATATAGCTAGCAAATTTGAGCAAGGAAGATGGAGTGGACAAAGGTGAAGGTTCTCACCAGGCTTTTCAGCCACAGGACCTTTGCAAAGAATTTTGAACCAGAATTATTTTGGGCAAGAATCCCCATAAACTAACAGAGGCAGTGGCTGTAAAGAAACCATCTGACTTTGCATGTAAATATGCAATCAATATTCACATATGAATCAAGCCTGGGACAATATCTCAGAGGCAAAAAATATAGGAGTTGTAATCATAGAAATTCATCCCCACCTCAAATAATAACAAGAAAATGGTTTTCAGGTATAAGACAATGATGCTGATGGATGAGGGTAAAGGTTAATCACATAAGGCCATTGTTTAGAAAAAATGGCCCTAAGGCTTGAGACTAAGAAATAAAGAAATTATATTAATGTCCACAATATACCAGCAACACCAAGAAAAGATACACAAAATTAAGTAAGAACTACAACTTATAGTTTCATGCTTTTCATCGATTTGGTCACATGTAATTAAGCTTTCCCAAAATGCAACCCTGATTATTACTCGAATAATAGTTCTTTGCTAAATAAAATTTCAATTCCCAATGATCATATTTCTCCCTTCCCACCTATAAATAGGAATACAGAAAAATGGAATTTCTATGGACCACTCCCCCTCCAAACTCTTCCTTACTACCATCTTAATATGTTAGTGCAATATTTTCTACGGAACAGACAGTGGGACATTTTTCTTCCTACACAAATCCAATAAGGTTATTACCCTCCTATGCAGAAATGCCTTCATATACCTCTTTGTTCTGGATTTCACATGGTACAAAAGGGATGCCTACTTCATTACATAAAGTTTAAGAACTTTGTTATCAAAGGTTGACATATCCACAAACTATGCTAACTGGATGCATAGAATGAAAACGTCTTGTATGTTATTGCCATATTCACCTCTAGATCAGAGATAGGTTCTAAAATTTATTTTGGGACTCTAAAGTGGACTGGAAATCACTAAGATCTCTTCTTAAACATAAAACTCTTCATCAAAAAGATTTTTTTCCCCATGTTACCGCTCGAACTCTCACCCATTGTGTAAAATTCCCAATCCAAAGGTGAAAATCTAAGGGAAACTTGGAGGGACTATCTAATGTCACCACAACAATCCAATCCCACTCTTTAGGTTGGTTCTTCTCCAATTCAAGGGGGTCTTCACTAAGGTAGGATTTCTAAATCTTAGGCAATAAAGGGCTCAAGGTGAGATGAAGAGTGTCTTTAGCAAAACAAGTATTGCAAAATAGGTTTAAAAAAGAATGACGGGAGAATCAAGACTATTCTCAAGTCTATTGGGAAAGTGGAGTCAAGAATCGATTACCAAGGGCAATAGCTATGGGATTGAAAGTGAACATATCCCTAATAAAGGATATACAAAACATTTATCTTTCTACCCACAAATCTAGAAAATTACTTGCAGGAATTCTTGATGAGCAAAACCAACAATGCATGTATGAAGGTATGTATACAAATGGACAACATAAGCATAGCAAAAAATTTGAATTAAGACAAAGCATGTTACATTATATTACCAACCATAGACACAAAGATAAATAAGAGGGAATGAGCCACAATTAAAGTCTTCTTAACAAGGGACCTATCTTCTTAATTAGGAATAGATGTTACCCATATCATTTCAGCCATTCAAACATCCTTGATGCAAGTGACTTCCAACATTAGTATTCAATAATATCAACCCCAAGAACGTATACCACAAAAGTAAAAAGCTTCCATCTTTCCATTGCCTTCAAGATCTTCAACAAAATCTCAAAGGGGAGAGCTCCCCAAATCCAACCATACATCAAATGGAGAGAGCAAACCCTTATATAAGTTTAAGCTCTATCTCCTCAACAATAAAGAAGTATCTGTTTTCCTTGATCCATTAGTTCTCTAAGAAATAACAATAAAATATTCTTCTCAACCACCTCCTTACTAAAAGTAGTACTGAGTTATTGACATCCATATTCTTATCCAAGAAGAAACAATAAAATATCCAAGGAAAACAATACAATAATTCTCTTCATGCCATGGGAAGTGTAAGAGTCCTACATTCCGCTAGTTATAGGTAATGTCATCCATCATTTCCACCAATGATATCATTGTCATTGACTCTAACATTGTGGGAAGCACTCTAACATTAATTCTCTACATATTTCATGTTTTATTCTCCATTTCCAACCCAATATACCAATTTGGAAATTAACCAAAATCAACATCAAGAAGAGGCAAATTGTAGACTTTGGATGAAATATAGTGGTTGTAGGTGAGCATATAGGACAAAGAAGATAACAATTCATCATTCACTATCCATTATATACTCTTTATATCCTTGAGAGACAAATATAGTTCTTTTAGGAATTTCTTAGAAAGAATACAATAGATCAAGCTCTTTCTATCCACACTAAAGAGAACTAGAGAGAATAATATATCTAAGGGACCATGAAGTACATAAAGTGAATATATTCCTTATATTGCATGTTGTAGTGGAAGAGAGTTCCTTAGCTATCACATGATGAATTTGTTGATTAAGGTTGGTTGTCATTGATGTCAACCCTTGAAGAAATCCCCGTAGCACAAAGGTTTGGGTAATGGACCCAATATTGTTTGATGTAAATATGAATCATTATTGTTTTTTCACGGTTAATAAGAAGTAAATATGGATGAACTCCAAAGTGGTCCCCTTATGGTGAAAGCCCTCACGGGAAGACGCTTTGCTGAGTAAGAGAACCCATGCTTAATTGTGGAATAATGACATGAAGGACAATGAATTTTTTAGGGAAACTATCCTATATGGATAGTGCTTGTCATTCCATTTCCGGTGGTATGTGGAATGTAACATAACTCCTCACGGTTAGAGAGTTATGGCCATGAGAAGTTGGAGACCCTAGGTTTGGGTAATGGACACAAGTTTGTTTGATGGGTAACAATATGAGTTATGATATATTTTTAGATAATAATATTCTATATGGCTAGTACATGTCATTCCATTTCTGTTGGTATGTGGAATGTCACATAACTTCTCACGGTTTGAGAGTTATGGCCTTACAAAGTTGGAGGACCCTCATATGTCATCTAGAAGCCCCAAAAGGTCAAAGTAGTCAAAGCGGTTTAAGAGATTTTTAAAGGATAAATAATAAAGTGAAGTGATGAGTGTATTATAATTCAAATTGAATACAAAATAAATTATTTCAATAATAATTTTAATAGAGAAATTAGAAGTGGGTTAACCCTAAAATAAGGAAAGTCGACCAAGTGACCTAGAAGATGTTTTTAAGGAAGCTACTTGGAGAGTATAAATAAGAGGCAAAGCTCTCTCATTTAACACACACTTGAGAATATTGAATATATATACGTGTCTGAGGTAACCAAGTATATCTAAACCAGAATTTTGAGTGAAGGTGAAGAAAAGAAGGCCGAAATGCAAGGAAGGATAAATTCTTTTGATGGTGCTTTCTAAGGTATGTTATTTACAGGTCATCGCACCATTTTCGCTATAATTTTTTTTCTATAATGATTCAGACCATAAAATTGCTATTCCATTGAGAAAACATATCCAAGTATATGTGGTAAACAATTCATATTTTGGGTCATTGTATTTTGGGAGTTACACTCCGTGGAAAATAGGGTTTGTGGCTAGTCCTGAAAGTTGTCAAAAACATGTGTTTCGGGTAAAAACGTCGTAACTTCTTCATAACAGATCCAAATTTAGTGAGACCAAATGTGTTGGTTAGGTTATATTATTTAGTAGTCTTTGTAACAATTTTAGATCAATTAAGAAAATATTCTGTGTGGGGCACGCTCTACAAGGTCGCTCTCTAGAATAAGCCAAAATTCAGCAAGGTATGCCATTTTTTCTATAACTCATTTTATGAGAGGTTCCAAGTAGTGACACTTGGAGGAATTTCATAAAAAACACTGAAGAACATTGTGTATCAGTTTCATATCTTTATACATTACAGGTACAAATTTATGATTACTTCAAGTTAGGGTTGTTGACTAATCCAAAACTAGCCATGTGAGACTAAAGAAAAGTTTGATGAAAATGCTAGTCTCTTGTTGTTAAAGTTAAGGAAGGTTTGTAGGAATGTGATCATATACACCAAGTCTATTACATAGCTACAAATCATATTTGGATGATGAAATTGATGAGGGCTTTTGGTTGAGTTACATGTTGAGTACATGGTTGAGACAAGTAGTTGATGAGTTGGCACATACATGAGGTGTATAGTTGATGATGTTGGTTGATGAGTAGTTGACACATGATTGGTACATACTTAGTCCATGGTTGGATGCACTTGTTTATGGTATAGGTTGATAACAGGTTGTTTGGTACAGGTTGGTGCATGGTTGATGCACTTGTTTATGGTACATGTTGATTACAGGTTGAGGTACAGGCTGATGCATGGTTGATGCATGGTTTAGATTTATTGGTATAGATTTACAGTGGTATATCTCACAGTGATAGTGTGACAGGGGTTCCATCATTCTACTTCTACTTCAGGGTGGCAGGACGGGGAAATGACAGGTGGTTGTAGCCACCTTTCGGTTGTAGCTGGAGAACATAGGGGGTTGTAGCCTCCTTCTGGTTGTAGCCAGAGAATTGGGGAGTTGGAGTTTCCCTCAGGTTTTAGCCTGAGAAAATAGGGGGTTGGAGCCTCCTTCCAGATGCAGCTGGAAAACAAAGGAAGTCGGTGCTTCCAATGAATGTAATTCTTCAATACATATAAGAAAAAACATTCCGTGGTTTTCTCCCGATTTGGGTTTCCACGTAAAACACTCGTGTACTGTGTATGTATGTGATTGTTTATTTCTTACTGCTCATTATTGGATAATAATTCTACATTGATATAACAATTGAATAAAAATGATTATAATTACGCTATTACTAGTTCACCCCCCCTCTCAGTAATCCAACAATTGGTATTAGAGCAGGTTCCTTCAGAAATCCGTTTAACCACTGAAAGGTAGATCATGGAGATTACCAACTCGTATAAAAATGGAATACCACAGTTTGATGGACATAAGTATGCTTTTTGGAGCATAAGGATGAAGACATATATACAGGCACAAGGATTTCAAGTTTGGCAATCAATTGTAGATGGATACACAATGCCAACAATTCCACCAAAAAATGACAAAGCAGTGAAACTCAGTGAGAATAATTCCAAAGCCAAAAATGCACTTTTGAATGGTCTCAGTGATACGGTATTCACCAAAGTTGCACATTGTAAATCTTCTAAAGACATTTGGGACAAGCTTTGAAATATTTATGAAGGAGATTCAAAAGTTAAAGCAACAAAGCTTCAAACTTACAGAGGCTAGTTCGATAAACTAAAAATGAAGGAAGATGAAGATATCGCAACCTACTTATTACAAGTCGATGAAAAAGTGAATGCAATCATAGGATTGAGAGAAGAAATCAAAGAATCTGTAATTGTTCAAAAGGTACTAAGATCTCTTCCTATGAGATTCAACCCTAAGATATCAACACTAGAAGAAAGATCGGATCTAAACTCAATAAGCATAGATGAACTGCATGGAATCTTCATAGCATATGATATGAGAATTGAACATGAAAATCCAGATGTAAAAAAAACAACCTTCAAAGCATCCAAAAGATCAAAGCAAAAGAAAAAGGAACAAGAAGAATATAGAAGCAACAATGACATCTCGGAAGATGATGAAGAAGTGGCCAACTTCGTCAAAAGACTGAACAAGGGAACCAACGGTAGGTATAGAGGTAAGCTTCATTTAATTTGTTTTAATTGTGATGGTATTGGTCATTTTTCTAACAAATGTCCTCATAAGAAAAAGAGAAATGATGAAGGTTACTCAAAAGGAAGACAAACATATAAAGGTAAAAGAACTACAAATAAAGTTTTCAAGAAAATCTTTTGCACCAAAGAAGACATCTCATCATCAGATGAAGATGAAGTTAGTGACAATGAAACAGGGAGAGTTCTATTCATGGCAGTAGAAGACACTGATAAAGAAGACTCTGAAGAAGAATATGAAGAAGCATATCAAGAATAAATCGAATAGGTAGAAGTTGACTTTCGAGAAGAATTAATGAGTGTCATAGAAGTTATCAGAAGAGAAAAGAAGAAAAACAAGAAACTACAAGCAAAACTGGATAAGAAAAAAGGCACTCAAGAACTAGAACAAATGATCACAAAATTGAAGGTTCAAATAGAAGAAGATAAAAGAATTGAGGAAGAACTAAAAGAAAAACTAGAAGGAAAGGACAAGATCATTGGAAACCTGGAAGCAGAGATTATCACTAAGAAAGAATATTCAAAAGAAAAATATGCAGAATAGCTCAAAAGTTCTGGATGACATTATCATCAGTAAAAAATCTCATCTTGACAAGTTCGGACTTGGATACAATTAGACAGAAAAGGGATCAAGCTCCAAAACAACAGAGCAACAAACAAATCCAAAAAGCTTTGCAGAAATAATCAGAGGGGATAAAAATATATACAAGGAAGATTACAGGGACACTCCTCCACCGAGAAGATTCAGATTTCAGAATCAACAATAGATAGGCAGGCCTCAAGAAGAAGAAGGATTCATAAGAGCACCTCCTTTCAGAAGATATTCAACTACCAGGTATCAAACTATACTTTTTGGTTTATGTTATGCATGTAATAATTTTGGACATAAAGCTGTAAATTGTAGAGCTAACAACATGAACCATAATTACTTTGAGAGCCATACACAAAGGGGTTATTCAAGAATACCTAGTGAAACACAGAGAAGAAGTTACAACAGGTTTGAATCTTTGAGCACTGAAGTGGAATGTTACAAATGTAACAATTTTGGACACATGGCCAAAAATTGCAAAATGATAGTCCCTCGTAAAGAACCTAAACAACATAGATGATTTTAGGGGCGAAATTAAGGGGCCTCTAATTTTTTATTGGACGAATTTTTTGTATTAGAGTGATTTTTTTAAACTTATTTTATTAGCCCATAATTTATTTTAAGGTAAAAATCGTGTACAGGGTTAGCCCATGTTTTTAGGAGGGATAGAGGAAAACAAATTATATTTAGCCCCCGAAATTTGGGGGAACAAGCTTCCATTAGCCAAATTTTGCCCCCGATTTTGTGGTATGGGCAGTAAAATCAGGATTTATGGTTTAATTTCGCCCCTGATTTTGTGGTATGGGCAGTAAAATCGATATTTATGGTTTAATTTCGCCCCCGATTTTGTGGTATGGGCAGTGGGCACTAGAACATGGAGATTTTTGGCCCTCCCACATGGTATAAATTATATGGGATCTGAAATGCATTCCCCAGTTTACATCTTCGTTCTTCTGTTACCT
>ML802512.1:148555-163264 GCA_009831015.1 Picea engelmannii
TAGAGTTTATAAAGTTTGAGGGTTATAGAGTTTAGGGGTTATTAATAATAAGGGTTATATGGGTTAAGAGTCGTAGGGTTTAAGGATTAGGATATAAGAGTTCAAGGTTATATTAGGAATGATAAGTGTTTGGGGGTAGTGGTCGAGGGTTATAATGTTTATGGATTAAGTTTTATAGGAGTTATAAGTTTTAGGGGTTAGGAGTTGTAGTGGTTATGGCTTATATTATGGATTATAATGTACCGTGGAAGTGGCTATTTTTGTTGGGATTCATATGGGTTAGGAATGAGATGGGTTATAGGGTTATGGACCAAAGGGTATAGGAATCCATTGTTATTTTAGTTAGATGCAATAGAAGGTGTAAGGATTAGAGATTATATGTCTTTATAGATACCAAGGGTTCTATTAGTTGTTAATGGGATATGGGTTATTGGGATTATAGATGGTAGGGGATAGGGATGTTATATTAGGGTTTATAAGCTTAAGAGGGTTATAAATGTTAGGGGTTATATGTTAACAATTACAAGGGTTTGGTTTATAAGAGTCTTAGCAGAAAACTATTTGAACATGTACAATTTCTAGTTTTAAGGTTGTTTTACATTAATGTTATGTAACTATTAAGGTGGATTATAAGGTACATGTATGTTCTATGTATGGAGGTAAGGAATATTAGATCTCAGTTTGCTTGTATAAAGTGTTAACAAAGGGAGGTTTTGTGTTAGACAACTTTAAAATCCATGTGTAGACACAATCAAACACCAAAATTTGGGTATACTAGGAAGATTTAAATAGGATTTATATCCACCACCTATTATTCGTATAATTGTGTCTTGGTTCCTAGCAGTGTTAAAATTTTGTGTTCAATTTGAACATTTTTTCCTATATTGAAATTTTTTTGCATGTGGTTTTGGAGAGGAACTTGTCAACTAACTTGCAGTAAATTGTCAACACATAAATTTTAAATACAAAATGCCATTATTTAAAAACAAAATTCCATCAAGCGTCTTCTTATTTCCACCAAACTCATGGGCCAAAGTCCCATGTTTTCGAACAGTTTCAACGGAGATGATATAAAAATGAAGAACATCATGTTCATTGAAAATTTGTTGCTACAATACTATGACAACAATGATGACATTTATTGATCATTCTGGGTATATTGCTCATTCATGAGGCCAAAATCATATCGGCTCATAAAGAGTGGGTGTGTGAGTGATCTTTCAGTTTGGAAACCCTCCAATAATGACAACTATGCTAGTGAAGTTCATGTCGGGAAGCATCTTCCCTGGATACAGATAATGCTTGATCAACTTGGTCTTTGATGCAGGAGCATCACAAAGGCGTGCAAACATAGCCAACAACGAGACAACGCAGAGATAAGAGATAGATAGAAAAGGACCGAGCACATTTTTTGAAAATGTTTTGAAATATTAATGAAGTCATTAAGTGGAGGCATGCTTGTATTATTGTAAAAGGACCTTGAGAGATCCACTCTCGTCCATAGTAGATAGGAGCCTTTACGTGTAATGAATGGAGGTAGATAGAATTTAATGCTTAGATTAGACAGATTTAGGAGAAGAGGGAAACAGGATATAGACACCCTCATTGCATAGTTATAAGAGGATTATGTCGATAGAGCATAGAGCATAGAGAAGAGAGCAGAGAGTTGTTGGTGGAAACACCCATGTACAGAGATTTGAATTAATAGAAAGAGCTTCGATTCAAATTCATGGTGTCGTATTTGTTCTCTGTGTATGCATGTTGAATGCTATGCTCATGGATGTTTACTTTCTGTTATACATTTTCTTTATATGTTGTGTATATGATTTCATGCTTTGTGTTTGAATTCTGAGAGAGAGTAAGGAATGAGTTTCAATTATTTCTCTATCTGAGCAAGAGTTCCTACAAGGAGTGCAGTGAAGCTGTTCGCAAGGAGTGTGTTGACAAGAGTTCAAAGTTTTATCTCTGAAAGCTCATGAGGGATAACAATTGTTCTCATTCTCGCATAAGTGCAAGTTGAGAACATGAGCCATGAAAGGTGTGCGCAGGCCGAGTAAAGTCTTAGAGTTTGTGAACCTGAGAAATTGTTGAAGGACTACTACTGCAGGGAGTGTGCAGAGTCGAAGGACTTCAATTTTTTGAAGTAATTGAAGGATTCTCCGCAAGGAGTACGTGCGGGAGTCTTCTTTAAGACTCAGAATTGGAGAAAGCTCAGGAGGGATAGGGTCTTCGCATTTGTCGAAGAAAATCACAGAAGGTTGGTTCCTTGAGGTGTTGAAAGGAGGCGTAGCAAGTTTGCGTTGAAGGCGGGTAAGTTCCGCAGAGAAATACTTGGTTAAATTTGCAAGAATTGTCCAGGAAGAAATGGATGGTCAGAATTCTTTGAGAAGAATTCATGAAGTCACAGGAGCCGTCAGATATTGTAGAGAAGCAATAACGTTACGGCAAGCTTTCCTCAAGCGTAAGCTCAGAAGAAATTAGGGTCGTAGGATCCAAGTCAGCCAGGGTCGTTGGATCGCTCACGAAATCTCCTTTCAGGGTTTTGCGAGTTGAAGGGTTGAAGGTTTTGTATCAAGGTTCGTGAAGTCGCGAGAGGCGAGTAGTGAAGTAGTGAGTGGATTAGACCCATCCATCGGAGGAGGACAGCTGACAGAGATCTAAGGATCTCACGAACTCGAACATTCGCAAGGTGAGAGCCCAAAGGTTGGGTGCTCCGAGTCGTGAAATTGCGAAGTGCCGAAGACAGGTACGAGAGACACGTGGCAGAACCACGCTGTGGGATCGAAGGATAGACAGGTGGAAACATGTCACATTGTGGAAGGAGTCAACACTCCGTTGACTTCTCGGGTCTTGGGGATTCGCGAGATAAAAGCACAAGAGTTGAACCTTTGAACTCACGAAGTGGTGAAAGGCGAGAAGCTCTAGTGTGAAGCCTAGCTGGTGGTCACACGTGGAGGGTGATGAGAAGGGAAGGAGTTATACCCATCTCGTGATCTTGGATATCGTGGGATTAGACAGGAGGAGTTGAGAGCTTCGACTCGCGAACTCACAAGAGGCGAGTTGTGACAAGTGACTTTCGAGGTAGGCCTTGGTCATAGCGCTGTGGTCGCACGAAGAGGGCAGAGCTCGCGCCTAGTGCTGTTTGCACAGGGGAGCTTCCAAAAGGACTGGTGGATCGATAAATTGTAGATTCCAGTAGGGAATCCAAAAGATCCGATCCGACTCAAAGGGAAAAGAAGAACGATCCTGTAAGAGGATCCTCGACCTGAGGGCTGAGTGGGTCTACATCATCTGGTATCAGAGCCTGATTCTTGTTTGTATATTTCGGGCAGGAAAAGCGAGAAGGAATTTCAGCCATGTCGTCAAGGAGAAGAGATAGGCAAACACCCGATCTACCAGAGGATAGGGAGGTGTCAAGAGAAAGAGGTAGGCAGGTGCCGAATCTAGAAGTGGAAAGAGATCTGCATGACATTCACGCCAGACTCGTGGATGTGGAAATAAAACAAAGGTGCATAGATGATATTGAAGATGTCAGTGAGTCCGAAAGTGAATATGACACTGGACATGAAGAAGAAGAAATTACAGTAGAAGATGCAGCACATGAACGCTTGATTAGAGCTGTTGCAAGAATGAGTGCAAGATCCAAAATGGACATTCCAGTTTATGAGGGAAACTTGGATGCTAAAGAGATTCTAGACTAGATTAGAGCTCTGGACACATATTTTGACTATGAAGATGTCGAAGAAGACAAGAAGGTCAAACATGCTATCACGAGACTTAAAGGACATGTAGCATTATGGTGGGATGAACTGCAAGCTGACAGACACTGCCAAGGTAAGCAGAAAATCAAGAGTTGGGATAGGATGATTGCAAAGATGAAAGCGAAATTCATTCCCAGTGATTATCAAATTTCTCTGTTTTGAAGAATGCAAAATTTGAGACAGAAGTTGATGACAGTAAGGGAGTACATTGAATAATTCTACAGGCTGAACATCAGAGCAGGTCATCGTGAAAGTAATGATGAAAAGGTTGCCAGGTATATGAATGGCCTGAGATACGAAATTTAGGATGAGATGAGCATGATGACCATTCGAATGGTGGAAGATGCTTATCAAATGGCTCTAAAGGCAGAAGAGAAGCTGAGCCAAAAACAAGGTCAAAGAGGTCATGGCAGAAGTCAAGCCAGGGGAAAATTAGTTGTCCAAGATAGAAATCAGAAGCCTAAGGAAGAATGGAAGAAACCTCATATTGAGAGAGGTGGAAGCTCACAGAAAGGGCAATATGCTAGGCAGAGAAGGAAATATGCTAATCAGAGAGGGGAGTATGCTGATAACAACATTTTTCCTCGTACTAGAGGTAGAGGAAGAGGAAGAGGTGGAGTGATAAAATGCTTCATGTGCGGAAAGGTCGGACACAAGTCTTATTAATGTCCAAACAAGAAGAAAGAGGAAGAAAAGACTCACATTGCCAAAGAACAAAGGAAAAATGTTGAGGCAGAGGATGCTGAAGGCAGAATATCGTTGATGATGTGAAAATCTCTTTTGACACCAGAGAAGGAGGTGGAGAGTTTGGTCCAAAGGAATAGACTTTTTTCGGACCGCTTGCAAGACCAAAGATAGGGTATGCAAAGTCATTGTGGACAGTGGTAGCACAGATAATCTCATTTTTACAGAGATGGTAGAAAATTTGGAGTTGGAGACTATTGAACATCCAAGTCCATACAAAGTTTCGTGGTTGCAAAAAGGACATCAGGTAAATGTCACTAAACAATGTTTAGTTGAATTTAAAATAGGAGGGTATAAAGATGAAATACTCTGTGATGTTATTCCCATGGATGTTTTTCATCTATTGCTGGGTAGACCATGGAAATATGACATAAATGTGATTCATGATGGGAGGAAGAACACATACACCCTAGAGAAGAATGGGAGAACTCACATGCTGTTTCCGATCAAAGATAAAAAAATAAAACCGGAGGTGAGCAACACTATACTTCTCATGAGTGGGAAGGAAATTCTTACAGAGATTAAGAAGAAGGAGGAACCACAATTCATTGTGGTCAGGAAGCCAAAGATTGTTTTAACCAGCACAAGGGTAGATGATTTACCAGAAGAGGTTCAGGAACCACTGGAAGAGTTCACTGACATAGTAGTGGATGAACTACCTCGTTCGTTGCCACCGATTAGAAGTATAAGTCATCAAATTGATCTCATACCTAGAGATAGTTTTTCAAACAAAGCAGCATACAGATTGGCATCGCAGGAGAATGAAGAGGTCAAAAGACAAGTCCAGGATTTGTTGGACAAAGGTTTGGTTAGAGAAAGCTTGAGTCCATGTGCTGTTTCAACAGTACTCAGTCCGAAGAAAGGCGGAGCTGGAGGATGTGTACTGACTCGAGGAAAATAAAAAAAATAACCATCAGGTACAGATTTCCATTGCCAAGGATGGATTATTTGATGGATTGCTTGAGTGGAGATTTTTTTTTTTCAAAGATTGATTTGAAAAGTGGTTATCACCAAATCCGCATGAGGGAAGGTGATGAATGGAAGAAAGCATTCAAAACCAATGAAGGGTTATACGAATGGCTTGTCATGCCATTTGGTTTAACAAACACACCAAGTACCTTCATGAGGTTGATGAACGAAGTCCTGAAGGATTTCATTGGAAAATTTTTCATTGTGTATCTTGATGACATACTGATTTTCAGTAAAACAAAGGTAGAGCATCTGAAACATTTGGCTACAGTGATGAAGAGGTTACAGCAAGAGAAGCTGCTGATAAACATGAAGAAATCCTCATTCATGAAGACATAGCTCATTTATTTGGGGTTTGTTATTTCTGCAGATAAGTTGAGGATGGATCCAGATAAGGTGGAGGTAATCAAGAATTGGCCGCCACCAAAGAATATCTTTGAAGTTCGATGTTTTCACGGATTGGCTAGTTTCTACCGAAAATTCATTAGGAATTTCAGTGGAATTAGTGCACCAATGATGGACACAGTGAAGAAGAGACACAAGTCTTTTCACTGGACGGAAGAGGGTGAGAAAAGTTTTAATTTGCTGAAAAAGGAGAATTACGGAACAACCAATTCTAGTGTTGCCTGATTTCCAAAAGACATTTCAGGTAAAATGCGATGCAAGTGGATTTGCAATAGGGCCAGTCTTGAGTCAAGAAGACAGGCCGATAGCATATTTCAGTGAGAAGCTGAATGAAGCCAAGATAAAATACTCCACGTATGATAAGGAATTCTATGTTATTATTCAGGCGTTGAAGAAATGGAGACATTACTTAATTCCTAAGGAGTTTGTCTTGTATAGTGATAATCATGCGTTGCAATTTGTGACTCAACAGGAGAAGTTGAATCAAAGACATGTTAAATGGGTTGAATATATGCAAAATTTCACTTTTGTGATTAAACATATTTCTGGAACTGCTAACAAAGTTGCTAATGCTTTGAGCAGGAAATGTTTGCTATTGCAGGAGTTCAGAGTCAAAACATTGGGCTTTGATGATCCAGGGACATGTACATAGATGATCCAGATCTTAAAGAGGCGTATGAAGCAACTGAGAATCCAATTCTCAGGGATAGAAGCCAATGGGCAAAATACATGATCCAGGAAGGATTATTGTTTAAAGGTAATCAACTTTGTATTCCAAAATGCTCCATGAGGGAGAATTTGCTGAAGGAGAAACAGAGTGGAGGATTGGCTGGACATTTCGGTCATGACAAGACGTTCACAAAGTTGAATGAATCATATTTTTGGCCAGGAATGCGAGCAGACGTCAAAATATTCGTGGACAGATGTAGAATTTGTCGACATTCAAAAGGAAAGAGGCAGAATGCAGGTTTTTATCAACCATTACCCATACCTGAGAGGCCATGGGATGCAGTCAGCATGGACTTCATATTGGGATTGCCAATAGCACAAAGAGGGTTTGACTCGATCTTTGTAGTGGTAGATAGATTTTCTAAGATGACACATTTCATACCATGTCAGAAAACCAGTGACGCAACTCACATTGCGAACCTGCTTTTCAAAGAAGTCATTCGACTTCATGGCTTACCAAGGAGCATAGTTTCAGATCGAGACACTAAGTTTGTAGGACACTTCTGGAGAACCTTATGGAAGAAGCTGGGAACAAACTTGTCGTTTAGTTCAGCTTATCATCCTCAGACGGATGGACAGACATAAGTCGTGAACAGGAGTTTGGGAGACTTGCTGAGGAGTTTGGTGACAGAACACCACAATCAGTGGGACAACATATTACCATAGGCAGAGTTTTCTTATAACGACTAGCTTAATAGGAGCACAGGACATAGTCCATTTCAAATTTTTTATGGCATGCAGCCGAGAGGAATTTCTGAGCTGAGGGATTCAGAACAGATTTCGACTAAGAGTGCTAGTGTAGAAGATTTCACAGAGGCGATGAAGGAACTTCACAGCTAGGTGAAGGAACGATTGCAGAGTTCGAGCCAAGAATATAAATGGAGAGAAGATCAACACAGGAGACAACTTCAGTTCGAAGTTGGTGATTTTATCCTTGCACATTTGAAAAAGGAAAGGTTCCTGAGTGGAACATATAATAAACCGAAGATGAAGAAAATCAGACCATGTAAGGTCTTGAAGAAATTTGGGGCGAATGCATATGAGATTGAATTACTCGATGGGATCAAAATTTCTCCGATATTCAATATCTCAGATTTGTACCCTTATAAAGCTGAGGAGGCAGGGACAAGTAATGAACAACTAGAGATTCAGTGGACAAAACAAATGCCAGTTGCAGAAAAGTAGCAGATGGAGCGCATACTAGACAAAAGAGTTGGTAAGAGGACTAGGTGAAAGCAATACTTTGAATACTTGGTCAAGTGGAAGGGCCATCCAGTTGAAGATTCCAGCTAGGAGAACGAAGAATAAATCCATAAGCATGGATAGACCGTGTGCAAGCTCATGGACAGGAGCCCATGAAATTTTTTAAGCGAGGGAGTATGATGCAGGAGCATCGCAAAGGCGTGCAAACATAGCCAACAACGAGACAACGCGGAGATAAGAGACAACTGGAAAAGCACCGAGCACATTTTTTGAAGATGTTTTGAAATATTAATGAAGTCATTAAGTGGAGGAATGCTTGTATTATTGTAAAAGCGCCTTGAGTGATCCTCTCTCGTCCATAGTAGATAGGAGAATTTACGTGTAATGAATGTAGGTAGATATAATTTAATGCTTATATTAGATAGATTTAGGAGAAGAGGGAAACAGGATATAGACACCCTCATTGTATAGTTATAAGAGGATTATGTCGATAGAGCATAGAGAATAGAGAAGAGAGCAGAGAGTTGTAGTTGGAAACACCCATGTATAGAGATTTGAATTAATAGAAAGAGCTTCGATTCAAATTCATGGTGTCGTATTTGTTCTCTGTGTATGCATGTTGAATGTTATGCTCATGGATGTTTACTTTATGTTATAGATTTTCTTTATATGTTGTGTATATGATTTCATGCTTTATGTTTGAAGTCTGAGAGAGAGTAAGGAATGAGTTTCAATTGTTTCTCTATCTAAGAAAGAGTTCCTGCAAGGAGTGCAGTGAAGCTGTTTGCAAGGAATGCATTGACAAGAGTTCAGAGTTTTATCTCTGAAATCTCAGGAGGGATAACAACTGTTCTCATTCTCGCAGAAGTGCAAGTTGAGCACATGAGCCATGCAAGGTGTGCGCAGTGCAAGTAAAGTCTTAGAGTTTGTGAACCTGAGAAATTGTTGAAGGACTACTGCTGCAGGGAGTGCGCAGAGTCGAAGGACTTCAATTCTTTGAAGTAATTGAAGGATTCACCGCAAGGAGTGTGTGTGAGAGTCTTATTTAAGACTCAGAGTTGGAGAAAGCTCAGGGCGGATAGGGTCTTCATAGTTGTCGAAGAAAATCACAGAAGGTTGGTGCCTTGAGGCGTTGAAAGGAGGCGTAGCAAGTTTGCATTGCAGGTGGGTAAGTTCCACGGAGAAATACTTGGTTAAATTCGCAGGAATTGTCCAGGAAGAAACAAATGGTTGGAATTCTTTGAGAAGAATTTGTTAATTCACAAGAGCCGTCAGATCTTGCAGAGAAGCAGGAATGTTATGACGAGATTTCCTCAAGTGTAAGCTCAGAAGAAATCAGGGCCGTAGGATCCAAGTTAGCCAGGGCCGTAGGATCGCTCACGAAATATCCTTTCAGGGTTTTGTGAGTTGAAGGGTCAAAGGTTTTGTATCAAGGTTCACGAAGTTGCGAGAGGAAAGTAGAGAAGTAGTGAGTGGATCAGACCCATCCATCGGAGGAGGATAGGTGGCAGAGATCTAAGGATCTCGTGAACTCAGAGGTTCGCAAGGTGAGAGCCCAAAGGTTGGGTGCTCTGAGTCGCGAAATCGTGAAGTGCCGAAGATAGGTACGAGAGACACATGGTAGAACCATGCTCTGGGCCCGAAGGATAGACAGGTGGACACACGTCACATTGTGAAAGGAGTCAACACTCCGTTGACTTCTCGGGTCTCGGGGATTCGCAAGATAAAAGCATGGGAGTTCAACCTTTGAACTCATGAAGTGGTGAAAGGAGAGAAGCGCTAGTGTTAAGCCTAGTTGGTGGTCACGCATGGAGGGCGCTGACAAGGGAAGGAGTTATACCCATCTTGCGATCTTGGATATCATGGTATTAGACAGGAGGAGTCGAGAGCTTCGACTCGTGAACTCGCAAGAGGCGAGTTGTGACAAGCGCCTTTCGAGGTAGGCCTTGATCATAGCGCTGTGGTCACACGAAGAGGGCAGAGCTCGTGCCTAGTGCTGTTTTCATAGGGGAGCTTCTGAAAGGACTTGTGGATCGATAAATTACAGATTCCAGCAGGGAATCCAAAAGAGCCGATTCGGCTCAAAGGGAAAAGAAGAACGATCATGTAAGCAGATCCTCGACCTGAGGGCCGAGTGGGTCTGCACCAGTCTTCCTCCACAAACTCATTCCACCTTTGTGACAATCAAAGTACCATTGTGCTTATTCATAATCCAATGAATCATCAGAAGACAAAACACATGGATATTTGGATGCACTAAATTTGGCAACCTCATGCTCAAGGACAACTTGTGCGGATCTTTGTTCCTTTAGTAGATCAATGTTGGAGCATAACCATAACTTACATTAGTTTATACCTAGCTTAGACTCCTAGATATTGGTTAATACATTCATTTACACTTTATTTCACCTAATTTAGACACATAGAGAAGAAGGGTGCCTCATCCCTAGATTTTAGGGAAAACTGCTAATTTTAGATCAAGTCTCAACTCTCGGTTCTTGATTTTCTTGATTTATTCTTAATTTTCTTGATTTATTCATGATTTATTCCAACTCCCCCATGAAAAATCTCATCTATTATTGGGGAATGTGCACCTCCTCTTTGAGTGAGATATTTATTCCTTAATTAATGATTTTTGTCGTTACTATTATTAGTAACTACTATTTCGGGTCAGTTAAGTGAGTTGGAACTGCTTCTCTTGTCAGTTAAGTGAGCTTAAGTGTGATAATGAGAATCACTTGAATCTTGTGGACATTAATGAGTGTGTGACATGTATATTTAGTGGTCTAGGTCGAACTATGTGGTCTCCCTTAGCTTATGACACCTATTTTAGCTATTTCTAGCTTTTTTTGACTAGAATTTCTATGTTGGAAATTCTATATATTCACCTCCTCTCTTCTTTTTGAGGATGGTTTCTCATGTATATTCATTTTGATTAATATAATTCTCTGATTTATGGAGAAAATAATTTCTCTCATCTCTTGAATATCAACAAATTTTTTGTGTTCAATTTAACTAGAATTCTAGATCTATTGGGGTTTCTGCAGGAATTCTACATGGTATCAGAGCTAGATTGAATCTAGTGGATTGTACATGGTTTTATTTGTAGGTATATATCATAAAGAGGAACAAAAAGAAGCAATGGATCATCTCTCTCAGCCCACAAAACTCATTCTAAATCCTTTCAATTACTTCAAATGGAAGACAGAGATCTCTTTGCTCCTTCGAAGCAAAGGGCTTTACCGGGTAACAATGGGAACGAAGAAAGAACCAACTGCTGCAGCGGAGAAGATAAAGTATTTCAATAAATTAGATGAAGAAATTGGGCTGATATGCCTATCAATTTCTAGAGATATCCTCTTTCATGTCAGTAGAGCCACTACTCCCGATGTGGTCTGGACCACATTGGAAGGACTATTCGACAAGCAGGATGCAATGAGAGTGCATCAATTGGAGAATGAACTCATATCCCTAAGTCCAATTCATTTCAGCAACCTGCAAGAATTCTTCACCAAGTTAAAATCCCTCCTCATTGAACTTAATGCATGTGGAGTCACGAAAGAGGAAGAACTACTCATCCTTTCAATTCTCTCGAAATTAGGCCTTGAATATTCTGTATTTGTGTCGTCTTTTTAAGCATCCAAATTGACTCAGGAAAAATGGAAAATGCCTCCATTGAATGATTTCATTGCAGAATTGACTCAAAATAAAGCTAAGTTAGTCCAAATGGGTGCCATCAATCATTCCAAGAACCAAGCAATTGCGGCTACTAATGCTCCAAAGAGCAGTGAAAAAGACAAGAAAAAAGGAATGGGTAAATTTCCTGAATCGAAGAAGGAGAGATCCACACAATCTTCAGATAACTCTTCTGAGCCTAAGGGTAAGAAGAAGAAGGAAATAAAACTTTGCAAATACTATTCCAAAGGTTTTCATCCCGAATAAAATTGCATGAGGAATACTATCGATGAGATGGCTAAGCAATTGCAGCAACACAATCTCACGGTGCCCGAAAATGCAAAGAAGAAAGATGACAACAGAACGAGAGGGAGAGCACGAGATGGTCATGATTTAATGGCTGTCACATCCACTACACCATATTGGATCCTTGATTCAGGTGCATCGAACCATATTTCTGCATCAAAATATGAATTTTCCTCCATCGAAGAAAGCACCAGATCCCCAATTTACTTGGGAGATGCCACACCCGCAAAGGTGTGCGGAGAAAGAATTGTTGATATTGAAGGGGGCTGCTTCAAAAATGTGCTTCATGTTCCCTCACTGTCCACAAATATTCTCTCGATATATAAAATCACTCATTGCAGCTCTGGAAGGAAGGTGGAGTTCATGCCGGACTCCACAGTGATTACCGACATTTCCACAGGCTCACAGCTTGCACATGGAATTGCAGATCACGGTTCTCGTTTGTATTTCTTCTCCCACTTTGTTCCTAAATATATTAGCACTATATTTCTGTCACAATCTAATGATATCATCAGGTTATGGCATGAAATATTTGGCCATCTAAACTATAAGTACTTGCATCAACTCAACAAGGAAAACATGGTAGAAGGATTGCCAGCTATTAAATTCACAAGCGGTGTATGTCAAGGATGCATTCTTGGCAAGCATCTAGAGAAAAAGTTTGAAAAAGGGAAGTAACAAAGAGATTCTTCACCTCTTGGGCTGATTCACAGTGACATCACGGGCCCATTCCCACAGCCCTCAATCAATAAGGCTCGATATGTACTCACCTTCATAGATGATTTCTCTCGCTTTACTTGGGTATTTTTTTTGAAATTAAAATCGGAAGTATTTGAATGTCTTATAGAATTTAAAGTACTTGCTGAGAATGAGTATGGGTGTAAGATTAAGATACTCCATACTGATAATGGGGGGGAGTATGTCAACAAATATGTGAAACAACTTTGTATTGATGCAGGTATACAACTACAACACACAGTGCCATATACACCACAACAGAATGGTGTTGCGGAGAGGAAAAACCGATCCTTAAAAGAGATGGCCAATTGTATGCTACAGTCAAAATCATTAGCTCCCAAGCTATGGGATAAAGATATTAATTGTGAAGCATACATTTAGAACCTAGTTTCTCACAAATCACTCAAAGGCACCACTCCTTTTGAATGTTGGACCGGTAAGAAACCGAAAGTGTCGCACTTTCATATTTTTGGTTCACGAGCATGGGCTCACATTCCGACAGATAAGAGGAAGGCTTTGGAGCCTCAAAGTGTTGAATGCATATTTTTTGGATATCCTAAAGGTGTCAAAGGATATATATTTTTGGATTCTCACACTAAAAAGTTCATTCTAGCTCGAAGTGTGAAGTTTGAAGAAGAATCACTGCATGATTTTTCAGAAGACCCTGTCGAGGAATCGCTTCTTGTCACTGATGAGGAGTCAGAAAATTCTTCGAGAACTTTAGAGAAGCCATCAGAGAATCATTTTGGGTCTGATATAGAGGATAAGGAGTAGGTCATGGCTTCTCCAACTCAGTTGCCAACTTGGGTAGAGAAAACCCTGAAAGATGCGGGTGAACTAGTCGGTGATCCTGCGGATACAAGAAGAACTAGTTCACAGTTTTTTGGGGCTCCTTAAGCCCTGGCTACCACAGAAATTTTTCTGCCCATACATTTCTATATGTCACTTGGTTCAGATCCAAATTCACACTTTGATGCTTCTAGAAACCCACTTTGGGAGGCTTGCATGGATGAAGAGTACTCTGCTCTTATGGACAACAACACATGGGACTTGGTTCCACTTCCGAAAGGAAGAAAGCTTGTTCGATGTCGATGGATATATCGAACAAATATTGCTGCAGATGGTGAGATCAGAAAGTACAAATCTTGACATGTCGCAAAAGGATACTCACAGGTACATGGCATAGACTACATAGAGACATTTGCACCTATTGCAAAAATGGACTCCATTCGACTAGTTTTGGCCATTGTCGCTTCTCGCATATGGGAAGTTCATCACATGCATTACATCCATGAGATGATCCATGATAGAGTCATTTCATTGCAGTACTGCCCCACATAGCAACAGGTTGTAGACATCTTCACCAAGTCCTTCACTGAAAAGAAATTTTCAGAACTGAGAGTTATGCTTGGAGTGGTGGAGACAACTGAGTAGGTCACTTTTGGCCATTCAACATTTTTTTTCCTCTTTTTTTTTGGGGGGGGGTTTCCCACGAGGTTTTCCCTCTTTCCTCTTTTCATGAGGATTTCTTTTATGTAATGAGTACCTAAAATGGCCAAGTTGTCGGGACTCAAATTGTTTGTCATTACAGTTAGGCTTAAGGGGGGGTGTTGGAGCATAACCCTAACTTACATTAGTTTATACCTAGATTAGACTCCTAGATATTGGTTAATACATTCATTTACACTTTATTTCACCTAATTTATCCACATAGAGAAGAAGGTTGCCTCATCCCTAGATTTTAGGGAAAACTGCTAATTTTAGATCAAGACTCAACTCCCGGTTCTTGATTTTCTCGATTTATTCTTGATTTTCTTGATTTATTCATGATTTATTCCAACTCCCCCATGAAAAAACTCATATATTATTGGGGAATGTGCACCTCCTCTTTGAGTGAGAAATTTATTCCTTAATTAATGATTTTTTCCGTTACTATTATTAGTAACTACTATTTCGGGTCAGTTAAGTGAGTTGGAATTGCTTCTCTTGTCAGTTAAGTGAGCTTAAGTGAGATAATGTGCATCAATTGACCCTTTTGGACATTAATGAGTGTGTGGCATGTATCTTTAGTGGTATAGGTCGAACTATGTGGTCTCCCTTAGCTTATGACACCTATTTTAGCTATTTCTAGCTTTTTTTGACTAGAATTTCTATGTTGGAAATTCTATATATTCACCTC
>ML802512.1:163314-196575 GCA_009831015.1 Picea engelmannii
CTTATGACACCTATTTTAGCTATTTCTAGCTTTTTTTGACTAGAATTTCTATGTTGGAAATTCTATATATTCACCTCCTCTCTTCTTTTTGAGGATGGTTGCTCATGTATATTCATTTTGATTAATATAATTCTTTGATTTATGGAGGAAAAAATTTCTCTCATCTCTTGAATATCAGCAAATTGTTTGTGTTCAATTTAACTAGAATTCTAGATCTATTGGGGTTTCTGCAGGAATTCTACAATCAACAAGTAGATATCTTCACCAAATCTCTTCTAGATCCCGCCTAAACCCCTGTTGTTATAACCCTAAATTTCACCAGATATGATTACCTGGCATCAGAACATCTTATGTTACACCTATTTTCCAAGACACTATTGAAACAACTTCTTAAAACGCCCTTTTTAAAGGCATATGCTCCCTACTCCACTACTGCACGCGTGTATACGTTGGCTGGCCCACTACAGTCTGCGTATACCTACAAAAGCATGAAAAATGGAAAGTTGCAGACAAAAATCACAGTTTTGGGTAAGTTACCTAAATCGTTTGACTTCCCATAGCTAGTCACTCGACCAAATACCTAGCCCTTTCTAGCCTATAAAAGAAGGGGTAGGGGACCCATTTACATAGAGAAAAATAAGAGTAAAGAAACTCTACCCGATTTTTCATTCCACTTGTCCCAACCTTTTGCAACCATTGTGTGAAGATAAACATATATGAAAGCAGTTGGAGTACAGTTGAAGAGGATCCCAGGACCAGATTCGAGGAGTAGTGGTCATTCTCACTCTTGTAAGGTATTCTTGTGAGATTAATAAAATAAGTACTTTTTCCATCCTGCCATATGAGGTGTTTAATGTTTAATCTTGATTATATTTTGATAGAATATCTAACCCAATAGTTCATAGGTCAAATTCATGCTTGGATTTCTTTGTTTGTCTATTTGTGAATGCAGGTCAGCTTTGGGAGGAAACTTGCAGTCAAGGAGCAACCGAAAGTGAAAGGGATCTACATCAAACGTGGAAGTCAAGGTATAGTGAATTGATCCTTTTATCTTTGTATTTACACATGCATAATGGGGTTAGGATTGGGACGATGGTAAAAAGTAGGAAACTTTAGGTAATTTATGCATGCATTATAGAACCCTTAATGCTAGTCCATAGGGGGATTTCCCACCCACAACAAGAATTGGCAACCATACTGGGGAATCTCTAGGGTTTTCTAGGGATACTTTTTGGGTATTTTAGAATTGGTTTAATACCTTTTTTCTGAGTTTTTGAAGGAGTCTAAGCTTGTGGGGATTCTTCTTTTCCATACTAGTACTCCCTGCATGATTGCTTGACTGTTTGATTTTCATTCCGGGAATTTACAGAGGTATACGTAGCCTGCAGAAGCCCTGCCCACATATACATGCACCCTACCTTCAGACAACCCACATATATCCGCTGGGCTGCTGAAGTGTCAATTGCGTACTTAAGTCCAAAATGTTTTTTTAGAGGCAATTATCCTCTTTCCCTATCAGGAGTGATCCTTCTCAGGGGTTTCCTGGATTTTTTCATAGTCTCTATGTTGCAGTCTATAGCATAGGAATAGCCTCATATTAGCTTTGTTTGATCAAAAGTTTCCTTCCATTCTCTTTGCCAAATTTATTTTCTCTGTCTCTGAGGGACTCTGGTTTTTAGTACCAGTGCTCCCTACCTGTGATGGATTGTGTTTTTCACTTTTTTGAGCATTTACAAAGCTATACACACCTTGCAGTAGTTCTTCACGCATGCATACGCGCTTTGCCTTTGGACAACACTTGTATATATGCTAGCTGCTGTGGTGACAGTCGTGTATCTGTGTTGGGGAGATCTTTTGATAGAGAGAGGCAGTCATCCTCTTACCTGTCAGAAGCCAGTCTTTTCAGGGATCTTTTTGGTCTCTTCCCTGGTCTCTGTGATCATAGTTGGTAGCCTAGGTTTGACCATAGCATAGTTTTCTCTTCATGAAACAGATTTCTTGAATTTTCTGTAGTAGAGTCTTAGACAAATCTGTGAGTCTTTTGAGATCAACCTTTTTGAGGTTTGGTCAAGTGAATCCTTGTAATCCGCAGTAGGGCTAGAAGTGCTTTTTGGTTTCTATTTTGTCTTCACTTTATATTTTTGCTTGCTTTAGAAGAAAGAAAAGGAATCTATTCTTCAATTCTAGTATTTTGAAGCATGTTGAAATTTTTTACTTCTTTGTTTGATTGAGTAGTTGGTTGTTTGCATTAATAATCAAGGAAAAGTTTTTCTTTCGTAATTTCTTGGCTTTTTACTTAGGACAATAAGTAGCTCATAGTCGAGTGAAATTCTGTTTTGAGTTTGCTGTTCAAAGATCTTAAAAAAAAAAATAGTTTGAAAAGTTGGTTAAAGAATTAAAAAGTGCAAATTTGAATTTGTCAAGAAGAAGTTATTTTGTTTCCAACTTTCTGTTTATCTTTTCTTTCGTCTCTAAAAAATCACTAGTTTCACTTTCATAACCTTTTACTTAAGACAAGCCATAAATAATTAACGATTAATTAAAATCAACTAGATTTTATGTTTGTAGGGTCCATCAACTAGTCTAGGCTAGAGCCTTGATTTAGGTTGGAGAGGAAACTCTTCAAGGCTGCAAAACATACATAAGAGTCTGTGCTTAGGAGTGTTAAAAGTCCAGTATTGTGAAATTTATCCGGGACCCCCCTCTAACACAGGGGCTAAGCATGAGGTTGCATGCGGAAAGGTAGTGGAGATAACCCCTCCAAAGCCGGACCAAGTGTAGTGGGGAACGCATATAGAGGGATTGTCTTGGGATTCTGTTGATAGAATTTTCCACGGATCTTCATGGGTCTCGAATCCATTCGAGATCCTCAGTTGTCTTCAAGACCACTTGCTTTCGATACCCTTGACAGGTTTTGGGCTTGATACCCTACTCATTGCGGTCCACCCGACTGTCGACTGTACCTGCCTGGTGACTGTTCACGCACTAACAACCCAGTTGCCTTTATTTTAGGGACTTACACAGGTGATTGCGGGGGTAGACTGCGGTACCTAGGACAGACATCGGGCCACACTTTTCATAGTATACCCAGAGGGTGCTTCCATATTTGAGTTTCACTTGCATCGGTAAGTTTCTCTAGTGTTGGTTGTTGTAACTGTACTTCCAAGTAGTTTAGTGATTGCTTGTTTTATCTCGTAGGGACTTTTTCTAGTGTGTGTGGTTTTTGAACAAATAGAAATCCCTAGTGTGTCTTTGATATTCTCACATGGTGGAGGATCACGAGCTCCGCTGGTCATGGAGGATTCTTGGCCTGCCACCGGATACACTGGAGCCACCCCCGCCACTGCTAAGGCCAAAGCTAGACCAACAAGGGTCTTTTGAAGCGATCGGGTCACAGGAAACTGTGCCCGACCAACATCCAGAGGAACTAACCATTTCATACCTAGGAGCAAAAGCTCTTGGTCCATCCGAAACTCTTACCATTGATCTTTCGATGCCCATCATCGTACATATTTATCCTTATGACCGCCAGACAGTGTCACACACAGCAATGGAAACAAATGCTGTCACTTCTTTTGGGAATTCTGTTATTCCCACTACGGCTGTCACCACAGTGGGTGTTCCACCTCCTAACCCACCATCATCGGTCTGAGACACCATGGTCTCGATCGCGTCTACCTCAAGTAGTGGTCTGATCCTGTCTTTGGCGGTGACCACTGCTCCTTTTACACAGAGTGCAACAAGCCCTCTGTTCTCATACGGGATGCCTAGCTGAGGTAGAAGCCCTGTACTTTCCTACTCCACTTTATAGACTTTAGGTATCGAGGCAGGGATCTCTAACGCTCCTCTACAAGGATCCATGGGGGGCACATCAACTTCCTTTAACGCTTTCCCTTATGGAGGAGGTCATATCCCTCCTTCGTCTGCTTCGCTCGACAGTGCTCATCAGCATTCCACTGGACCAAACACACACCATAGCTTGTTTGGAGCAGGGAGTCAAGGACTACCTTCTCATAGCATGTCGGTAGGTTCGACACCATTTTATTTTTTCGAAGCATTTGGTAACAACGCTTTCTCATCATCAAATTTTCCGACTGGGGGAAATCTCGGTTATGGACAACCAAATCCTATACAGGGTACTATTCCTACACAAGGGGAAAACCCATGAATTCCTTCCGCACCAGGACCTTGGAATTCTTGGCAGGGATCAGTTCCCTCGTCAGGAATGTCGATCGGGGGAAACCCCTTTCAAAACCAATGGAACCCCGGGCAAGGCACAAGACCTATGCCCATGGGATCGACATGGGGAAAAACTTCCCAAAGTCCTTTGAATGCAATGCACGCCCAATTGTCTACGTCCTATTTTGGAAATCAGCTAATGATGTCTCCACAAACGCAGAATCCATATGTTGGTCATGGCCATGATTTTTACCAGAACCCTGGTGAACAATCCAACTTTTCCTGGCAACCTGGTGCCAGTCAAACTCCAGGCCCCTTTTTACATGGTTATAACCATCAACCCAAAATACCATTCCTGGAAACCTTGCATTTGCCAGACTTGAAAAGGTTGTTGAATGACCCTATCTATCATGATCCGCATTGCCCCCCTATGCCAACGAAGTTTCCTTCGGACATACCAAATTTCTAGGCCAAGCCTAACAAAGATCCAGGAGATCATATGACTACCTTTCACCTTTGGTGCTCATATAATTCATTGAAAGACAACTCCATACAGTTGTGATTATTTCAACGCACTCTCATTGGGAGTGCTGCAAAATGGTACATTGAGCTTGAATTCTCAAGATACTCTTCCTTTGGAAAATTGGAAATGGATTTCCTAAACCATTTCCAATTACCTGTGAGATATGACGCCGACACAAAATTGCTGGCCAATTTCAAACAGACAAAAGCAGAACATATCTCTGATCACATCCAAGAACGGAGACACCAGAAGAGTTTGATTAAGGTGCCAGTCCAACAAGCATTCCTTCTTGAGTGGTTCCTTAAGTATTTGGTCCCATAGTTATCGAAAGACATCACAACGTCGAGAGTGTTTTCCGAAGAGGATGAAATCATGAGAGCTCAACAACTAGAGCTGATTTGTTCTCAGTCTACTATACTATATGAAATCTTGTCAGATGCACCACGATCAATAATTGATAAAACTAGATAGAGAGCTCGACCACATGCCGATGGTATTGTTGGTTTAGCACAAATAAATCCCACTGAACAACTGACAAAACAATTGCAACAACTGTCTATACAACACACAACGACCAACCAGACCACTAGTCTGGCTGCTCCCCCTACCCAAATGTTGGATGTACACAGTGTGCAATAAACAAATCCAAAGGCCACCCAACATCCAAATGGAAAGAAGAAACAATGTAAGAAGGGTAAGGGGGACAAGAAACCCACTACTAATGCTGGCATGGGCAACACCGAAAAAAGGAAGTCAAAGTATCCATGTAACCTCTGCGTGGAAGACCACCCAACTCACCAGTGCCCTCGGCTTGTGAAGGCCCAAACGTTATTGTCACAGTAGCAGCCTACTGTGTTGACGAACCCATTTCAACATGGGAAAAATCTAACCCAAGCCTCTTCAAGTGCGAAAGGGAGCATTCAAGGACCCCCTCTGTCTTCGAGCAATATTGCATCCATGAATGTGTATATGATGAAAGGTGATGCCTATATATCGACTAGAACACATGACTACATCAAGCCAAGCACCTCTGAGAAAGGTAAAGAAGCTGAAATCACATCTCTTTCTCTCCAGATCAAGAAGACGTTGGGAGAAACTATGACACACATCCCAAAAGGTGCGTTCAAGAAATATTCTCACAACCCAAATGGAAGGGCCGCCCAGAACTACTCTGTGGTGGAGGATTTGTCTCAAACCCCTTGTGCGATGTCTACTTTGGAGGTCCTCCAGAGCTAACCTTCCCAGAGAAAGGCTCTATGTTAGCCACTTTAGGATCTGGTGAGACTTGTAATCCGGGTACGATCACACTTGATATGACCGACTTAAAACCTCATCTCCCTTACCATGTATAATTCCAGATAGTAGTGGCTTACAACACGAAAATTTTTACTCAAAACATTTTCTGCACGGTGGTTGATGAGGGCGCCTCAACATGCATAATGTATTTGGCATGTTGGAAGGCCATTGGCCAGCCCGCTTTGTCTCCGTCACCTACTCTTCTTACTGCTTTCGACAGTCATTCATTCCGACCACATGGAATCATCCCCTCTTTTCCCATGCAGTTAGGAGGGAAGACCGTGTGTGTCGAGGTTGAAGTGGTCGATGCATCTCCCGACTACAATCTCTTGTTAGGAAGGAGTTGGACCTATTCCATGCAAGCATTGGTCGCTATAGTTTTTTGTGTCTTTTTGTTTCCACATGAGGGCCGAATCGTAACCATTGATCAGTTGTCTTTCTCCCGTCCTGACCCTTCATTAAGGGCATCCACGGTCCCGATGATTAGTAACCCTCAACCCAACATCGTCAACATAGGGGTTTTTTTGTGCCCACCTTTAATGGGTAGTTTCGATTACCCGCCTCCTCAAGGCGATGTTAAGTTCATATCAGACCACCATAAGGTTGAGATTTTCCAAGTTTCGTCATTTCGCACGACTTACTTCAACGATCCATGGATTCTTCCTTCCCCATCGGCCACGATGGAAGGGACAGTGAACCATGGTATGTCCATTCCATTTTATGCGACACAAGTGGCATACTCTTTAGTCTAACAAGCTTCTGTTGACCCCGATCCGACTCCCACACAAGAGTTAGATCTGATTCTAGAGCCTATTTGGGCTCAAGGTTCCCTCATTGATACAGATTATTTAGACTTAGTCTTTCCCTTAGATGAAGAAATCATTGAAGCAATGAATAGTCCGAACAAACCCTAGGACAATCTCCATCATAGATCTTACTTCCTCCTAGAGTTAAGCAGAATTGAAGTAGGGGAATTCACTTTGACTATGACTAACTAGAGATAGGTCTTGTCCTATCGATCCTTTGGATACACATGTTGTTTATGCCGAGGGTAATATGGAAACCATTGATGAAACTATACCTATTAATATCTCCAGAACCCCTGACGTCATGGAGAATTTTTTCGTCGTAACTGACTGCTCCCCCGAAGAGATTCGAATCTACACAGATTTATTTAAGGAATTCTGCGACGTTTTTGCTTGGTCTTACAAGGAAATGCCAGGCATTGATCCAAAAATTGTTGAACACGAAATCACAACTTATCCTGACGCTAAGCCAGTTCGACAGAAGCTTCATCTGGTTAATCCTAAGAAAGCAACAACTATTAAGGTTGAAGTAGAGAAACTTCTCAAAGCAAGTTTTATCTACCCCATCCATTTGACCCAATGGGTGTCAAATCCTGTGTCGGTTGAAAAAAAACAGGGTACGATTCGCGTATGTACAAACTTCCATGATTTGAACAAAGCCTGTCCAAAAGATAATTTTCTCACACCATTTATTGACCAGATAGTCGATGAATGCGTAGGTTGTGAGGCCTTTTCTTTCATGGATGGTTTTGCAGGATATAATCAGATAGAAATTAAACCCAAAGACGAACACAAAACAACTTTCATTTGTCCATGGGGTACTTTCACTTATCGTAAGATGCCTTTTGGTTTGAAAAATGTTGAAGCCATGTTTCAGCGGGCCATGTCTTTTGCTTTCCACAATCTCAAACATATCGTCGAGGCTTACCTAGATGATTTAGCATCATGATCTTGTAAGAGAACTGATCATCCTACACACCTCCAACCTATCTTTGAGCGATGTTGCTACTTCTGGATTCTCTTGAATCCCAAGAAATGAAACTTTTGCATGACGTCGGGCTGTCTGTTAGGTTTCATAGTTTCAACAGGGATCATGGTTGATCCTCTCAAGGTTGAGGCAATAGTTCAGTTGCCTCCCCTGCGTACAATCCTTCAGCTTCAGAGTTTATAGGGAAAAGAGAACTTTTTGCGGCATTTCATCACAAACTATGTCGAGATCACCAAGGGTCTTATGTGTTTACTGAAGAAGAATGTTCCTTTTCATTGGGATGAATCCTCTCAATGCTCTTTCGTAGCATTGAAATGTGCCCTCACGACTGCCCCTCTTCTTCGGCTACCCAATTATAACAAATATTTCTTATTATACTTGGTTGCGAAAGATTTGACCATCGGTATGGTTTTAGTTTAGGAGGATTATTTTCTCTCAGAATATGTAATTTATTACCTGAGCAAAGGCCTAGTTGGACCAGAACTCAATTATTCCCACATTGAAAAATTTGCGTTGGAAGTAGTTCATGCTGTCCAACAGTTTCGTCATTATATCCTGTTCCGCAAGACCACCGTCATTGCCGTTGTGAATCCGTTTCAATACGTTTTGACATGACGGGTAATTGGAGGAAATATCAATAGATGGATAGTTTTCCTCCAGTAATTTGACTTATATTTTGTTTCGGCGAAATCCAAAACGTCACTGGTTTTGCGGAACTCATTTTAGAACTTCCAGTCGAGTCAAGTGATGTTATTCCCGAAGAGTTTCCTATTCAAGGAGAGATTTTTTTTATGCATCTTCGGACCCCTGGTATGGAGATATACTTGTCTATCACTAGACTTTGAGGTGCTCCGCCTCTGCTTCTCATGACGAGCATCACTGTATACGCCATCAGGACAAGAACTATCTCATACTCGAAGACACGTTGTATCGTCAAGGTATAGATTGGATCCTTTGTCGGTGCCTCACTCATGAAGAAGTGGAGATCGTGCTTAACGATTTCCATACTGGAGCATGTTGCGGTCATTTGTCTGGGTTGGAAACAACCCAAAATATTTTACGGGCCGATTACTTCTGGCCAACATTAATCAAATATTGTATCGAATCAGTCAAGAAGTGCCACCTGTGTTAGATATTCTCTCGAAAGATGAGGGCACACCCTGCTCCCATGTTTCCCATTATCACCGTTGGTCCCTTTACCAAGTGGGGGATTGATTACACTACATGCAACCCTCCTTCAGCAAGGGGGCACCGTTATATCATCGTAGCCATAGAATGCTTCACAAAGTGGGTTGAAGCTATGCCAACATTCAAGGATGATGGCGAGACTTCCGCTCTCTTTTTGTTTAACCAGATTATATCAAGGTTCAACGTCCCGAGAGAGATTTTCACTGACCATGGCAGTCACTTTCAGAACACAATGATGACCAAGTTATCATCAAATCTTGGGTTGAGGAAAAAAAATTCGTCACCCTACTACCCACAGGCAAATGGTCAGGTGGAATATGTCAATAAATCTCTTAAGACCATCCTACAACGAACGATCAATTCGGCCAAGTCAAATTGGCATTTGATATTATACTCAACATTATGGTCTTGTCGAACGTCTGTTAAGACTGCAACCAGTTTCTCACCTTTTCAAATCGTTTACGGGCTGGAAGTAGTCTTGCCTATAGAGTGCCAAATCCCGTCTCTAAAATTGGTAGTACAGTTATTGCCAGAGACTTCATCGCTTGAAGAATGTTTATTATACCTTGAGCAGCTCAATGAGCAGCGTTGTGATGAGGCCTTGGCCAATGAAGCTCACAAATAAAAATTCAAGTTTCGATATGATCGGTTCATTCGTCCTCGGATTTTCTATGAAGGTGACCTTGTCCTGGTCTATGACCAAGATAAGGACCCCTGGGGGCAGGCAAATTCAAACCCATGTGGTTTAGACCTTTCATCATAAAAAAGGTTCTAAAAAAGGGTGCTTATCGTCTGGTAGACTTTGACGGAAATGCTTTGGCAGATCCTAGAAATGGGCTCTACCTCAAGAAGTATTATTGATAGGTAGGTCGCCTTGGGTAACTTTTTGTAACATATGTATAGTTCGTATACATTTGCATTTTTTAGTTTTTGTCTTTTTGGTTTTGTAGACGTGTGGTTTTTAATGTCATCTTTTTCACTGTGGCAGATGTCAAGTGAATCAAAGGTGTTCATTGGGTTTGCAGAAGGCGCTAGCTGACACACTCGGAGGCTTGCTTCCACGGCTTGGGTGATTTTCACACCTCATAGCCAGCTGCTATCTTCAGGAGGTATCTGTTTAGGCGACACCACAAACAATTTTGCCGAATACAGTGTAGTTCTAGAGTTGTCGTGTGATACTTTGTCGCATGGTATTTATCGCCTCTGGGTATATTTAGACACTTAGCTAGTTGTGTCTCAGTTAAATGGAGTTTACCGCATTTACGATCCTACTCTACACTGACAGTTCCTTAGGGTACGTATATTAGAATGAAGCTTTGATTACATTACGTATATCCATCTTCCTAGGAGATTGAATCAAGTGACATATGCCCTAGCTAATCAGGTATTAGATTGGCATATTGCACACATGTAAAGAAAAATACACACACACATGTAAATACATTTGTAAAAACATGTAGTCCATAAACACAAAAAAACATAAAAATCCATATATAATATCAAAATATCAGAGAACATGGGTGGGCACAAGCGCCTCAAAAATACGTCCAGTAGAAAGTCACGACGCTTATGGCCTAAAAACTATACAAGTAGTGCACTCAGCACATAAGAAGTCCAACCTAACTAAGGACGGGGCCTGTTGGCCCTGTTATAATGATCAACGATGTTTGCCAAACACCGAAAAATCCGGACCCATGTTCGTGGTGCCCCCACTACATGAGGCTGTATAGATGGTGGAAGATCCTCGATATCTGCCATGGGGATTGTGTGAGTAACAGAGGTAAAGTTCCACTCTACCCATCTCAAAAATATCTCAGCCTCACTGGCTGGAGGTCCCCTTGTTGCTACTGGTCCGCCGGCTGCGGCTGGTGCAACCTCTGGTCGAGGATGTCACCTAGTCCACACAAAATCCACTGGACGCACCGGTCCCACATCTGCAGACAAAAAACACATATCTGCCAATTACTCTGGTATACAAAAAAAATGATATATATAAAAACAACATAAAAATTAATTTTTTTTGAAAAGAAAACTTACCTAGATCTCCTCGTACCACTCCGGGAGGTACGCCTATGTCTGGGTCCCTTGAAAATTCAATTATCGCATAGGGATAGTCCTCTATTGACTAAATCTGGTGAGACCACCAATCGAAAAACTTGTCGTCGAAGGCCTCAATAGTCCTCACTCCCCCCTGTCGCAACAACAACACCACCCATTTGTTCACTGCTAGAGAGGAGGCTACATGCCCTCGAACAATCTCCCTCAGACTCAGACTAGGTACCCTCTCGAAGAATAAAGCACAAAGGATAGTACCAAATCCAAATTTTTTGTGCCTCCGCATCCAAGAATCTGTCAACTGCCTTTTCATGCAGTCAAGTAATGTAGTACTCCAATCAAAGATTTGTGCATTTAAGCACTGAACCGCACAATTCATGTGCGCCTTGGAAGCCTGGTGTAAAGTTGCGGATCCGGTAATCCACCCAATGAGTAGAACTATCACTTTCAGCGATAGGTTGCTGATCTTATGAACCGACACCTGAGTACCCACCATGTCAGTACCTGCCTCGCAATGGAGGTTAATCAACCCTGCTATGTTGTGAGGCCCAGAAAGAAACATGCGAAGGTTGACTAGTTCCCCTCTCCTTGAGAGTCTAGTCAAAAAGTAGATATCTTCAGTTGTTGGAGTCAACAATTGTCCCTCAAGCAAGATTGTCCGGGTTCCAGTAATCAATCAAGGCATTCAACAACCTAGGTTGTGCCTGCATAAATGCACTCTGGAAGAACTTAAACAAGTCACATTGAGCTAGAGCTTCTACCACATCAGGGTTATTTGAGACCGCAACAGCAAATTCCTCATGCTCTCCCTCCCTCCAATGAACATACAACCTACAATTGACAAATTCAGGAGGGATTAGCCCTTGTATTCTTTAAATTTTTTTCCTATGAGGGAGGGTATAGTCAGGCTGTAGTGTAGACAGTCGCGTATGCCTGCGTGCAGTATTTTCTCTGCATGCAAGCATACGTTGGATGTACTAAGACAACCCATGCATGTGTCAGGCTGACCCTTTTAAAGGTCATCACCCCCTAAAAAAAAAACCGAAATGCTTAAATAAAGAATGGAGAAGCAAGGGGGGTTAGTATGTACTTACTTGGTCTAATCGAAATCTCGTTCCATCCACCGAAGCTCTCAAAATTAACTCTTTTGACAAAGAGGTTTTTTTGGCTCCACAATCAATTTCTCAATTAACAATGGTAATAATGAGCTGCCAGCTTCTATTTATAGACTTTTTGGCCCCTTTTTGTCATGTTTTCTAAATTGAAAATCATTTAGTATGGTTTAGGAGTTTTCTATGGATGGTTACGATAAGTGTTACTTTGGGTATTGGGAAACTTTTTGGATATTTGGGTCTTTTTGAAGGTCCTTTGGTAAAGAGTCATTTTTCCAACTTGTTGTATTTAAGTTGGGATTCCACCTCCATTTTCTGCATCTTGTTGTCTTTTCCGCTTTGCCATAGGATCGATCCCATCGAGTTGTGACACAGAACCATCATTGTTGCTCTAGAAGTGTCGTAATTTAGTGGTAGAGCCTACCTTAACATGGATGCCCTAGGTAGATCTTGGTTGCATTTTGGTGTCCATGACATCACCGACGATTATAGGCTCGGGAGTCCTTATTAGTTTTTCCAGATCGTGAGTTTGAGCCTCATTTGCATGATTTCTGATCACTCTTGACCTCAACCTCGAGACTCCCAAAACACAACGGGTCTTCTTTTAATCCCTTTTTAGACCCTCTAAACATGAAAATATTGTCGAGCGATCTTGTGGCCTTTCACACTCGCTAAATTGAAATTTGATGTCATGTCTATCTGGCGGTAGTTTACCCCTTTTTCGGTCCGGATGGTCAACTGTACGAACAAAGGTACACTCTAGGGACCTCGGTTCTCTAGAAGAGTATTCTCAGGTATAATTTTAAACCTTTTTCGGGCATGAGGGACTAAATCTACGAAAAATATAGCCCCACGGAGTCCATAGTTAAGCTCTTTTTAGACTCCCTAAAATTGAAAAGATCGTCGAGTGACCTTTTTCCTTCACACTTGTTAAAATGGTCCAAAAGAACATCCTATACTGAGTCCATAGTTAAGCTCTTTTCAGACTCCTTAAAATTGAAAAGATTTCCGAGTGATCTTTTCTTTATCACACTCGTTAAAATGGTTTTGAATAGATGTCTTTTCGGTGCTAGTTTACCCCTTTTTCGAGCCGACTAGACTACCTTCGAAAAAGGTACCCTAGTGGAGTCTCCTTTTACATTTTTTCAGACTCTCTAAAAATGAAAAAACGTTGAGCTTACCTTCTTTGGGCTCGTTAAACTTACATTGAAGGACGTTATCATTGTGTCTTGTTAATTGCATTTGAATTCCTGTGTCTTTGGCCTAATGCTGGCTCCATGTTGCTCTCAACCTAACCATCTGAAGCATGCCTTTTAACACAAACCTTGTAGCACTTTGCCTTTGTGTCTTGACACCTTGACCCCTGGAGGGATTTTTTCGAGTATCCTTGCTTTGAACATCAATCTGTTCCTTGCGCCTAGAACTAGTATTTTTGCGACACTCGTTCCTCCTTTGTAACGTAACATTCTTTTATTCTTTTTCCAACATTATTGAAAAAGAAAAAAACAAAATCAAATATACCCCAAAAAGAGGAAGGGAAAAGTATTTTTTGTTTATTTGTAGCACAATGAGTTTCCCCTGGACAAAGCACATCCTTCCGTTTGTTCGTCAAGCTCTGGGATTTAATATGAACTTAGGAAGATGTTCTCTCTACATAGAGCTATGTCCTCCTCCATTTGGTTATTCTTCCAAACATATCGAGATTTTGCGTTGCCTCCTGCATCATGAACTTATGTCAATGCCATGCTACCTGAGTCTCATCATTTGTCGTGCTATTGTCCAAGGGAATTTTTTACCAAGCTTGAGTCGGCCCCTCTACAGTTTGTCTCTTGCCCTCATTCCCGACCATTCCGAAAGCCCAATCAAGTATTTGTTTGAAATCAATGAAGCCTTCAGACTGATCATCAAGATCCTCTAGTTCTTACCTGACGAGCTGTCAAAGACCTCTAGGTAGTGAATTCATACACTCATATTACACTCCTACCCGAGATTTGAAGATTTTGAAGTTGTTTCTCGAGATCTGAAGACTTCATCTCCAACCATCAGGTCTTATAAGCTTCTAGAAGATGGATACTATGCATGTATATCTTTTTGATTTTGAGATGTATATCTGCTGTGTATTGCTCGTGGCTACACTTTATATAGTTATATGACATGGATCTACAGTGTATTTGATTGGAATCCATGATTTTATTTCATCTTGAGCATGGGATTCCCGTCTCGGTGAGATGATTGTTATTTTACAGATGGCACATCCTAAACACTGGTCCCTGGGATCACTTGTTTCATATGATTGGTGAAGATTGATAAAGTATTTCAGCCATCAGATGCTCTTCTGAACTCACAGATTAGGGGGCATCTTTTGTAACCCTAAATCGCACCAGATATGCTTACCTGGCATCATGCCATCTTATGTTACACCTTTTTTCCAAGCCACTATTGAAACAACTTCTTAAAACACCCTTTTTAAAGGCATACACGCCCTACTCCACTACTACACGTGTGTATATACTGGCTGACCCACTACAACCAATGTATACCTACAAAAGCACGAAAAACGAAAAGTTGTAGATGAAACTCATAGTTTTAGGTAAGTTACTTAAATCGTTTGACTGCCCATAGCCATTCACTCAACCAAATACCTAACACTTTCTAACCTATAAAAGAAGGGGTAGGGGAGCCATTTACATAGAGAAAAATAAGAGTAAAAAAACCCTACCCGATTTTGCATTCCCCTTGTCCCAACCTTTTGCAAACATTGTGTGAAGAGAAGCATATATGAAACCAGTTGGAGTACAGTTGAAGAGGAGCCCAGGACCAGATTCGAGGAGCAGTGGCCGATCTCACTATTGTAAGGTATTCTTGCGAGATTAATAAAATAAGTACTTTTCCCGTCCCGCCATATGAGGTGTTTAATGTGTAATCTTGATTATATTTTGATAGAATGTCTAACCCATTAGTTCATAGGTCAAATGCATGCCTGGATTTCTTTGTTTGTCTGTTTGTGAATGCAGGTCAACTTTGGGAGGAAACTTGCAGTCAAGGAGCAACTGAAAGCGAAAGGGATCTACATCAAATGTGGAAGTCAAGGTATAATGAATTGATCCTTTTATCTTTTTATTTACATATGAATAATGGGGTTAGAATTGGGATGATGGTAAAAAGTAGGAAACTTTAGGTCATTTCTGCATGCGTTATAGAACCCTTAATGCTAGTCTGTAGGGGGATTTCCCACCCACAACACCTGTAACTATAATTTTTAATAATATTACATACAACCATTATTACCGAGTAACCATCTAAGCCCTAAGAACCTATGGCCATTAACCCTTATAATCACTAAAATTTATTTCCCCAAATGCATTTGACTCATAACCACTACAATTTTTAGAATCCCAAACCCCTAAACCCTTGAAAATTTAACCCTAATCCTTAACCCTTATAACCCCAAACATGTACATTAACTATTAAATCTATCCATTATTAGTACTATTCTATAACCTATGTTAACCCTAATCACTTATAACCTCTATAATTTCTAACTTATAAACCCCAAATAGCTAAAGCCTAACTTATTAACCCTAAGCACCTAATACCTAATACCTAAAGCCTAACTTTTCATCGATAGTATAACAAATTTTTCGCAAGATTATTTACATTCGTCTCTCTTGTGACAATATGAAATGATACTTGGATTAATTTCATATTTGGTTGATCAAATTGAAATCTCAATTTGATACTTTGCAAGCTAGCTGGACCTTCAGTCAAATACAAATATGAAACTTGGAATCATTAGCATATCTACTAGAACATATGAAAAATAGGGTTTATGGTTTCCATGATAAATTGATGATGGAAGAAAGTGGCTATGTCAGTCAAATTTGAGTCCATAAACCTTCCCATATTGTTAGGGCATGCAAATAGTCTATCCATGAAAAATTTCAGAGCATACAGAAACTGTTTGAAAAAATTTCAACATTGGCCCCATTCGTAGGTGCATGTTGCCCGCCTATAGTATATTGATGGTGTTGATTAAGAAATGAACGAAATAGAGGGATTTTTCATCACAACGATGGCCCAAATACATTGTATATACATTAATGTAGAACCTAAAAGCAAAATGAAGAAAGACCGACGAAAGCCTAAAACTTGCGTGTACCAAATTGGGTACTCTGAAAGAAAATTAGGGTTTATGGTTTACATGATGAATTGATGATGGAATAAAGTGCACGTGTCACTCAAATTTGAGTCCAGAAACCCTACCATATTGTTAAGGCATGCCAATAGTATATCCATGACAAATTTCAGTGCATACAGAAACTGTTTGAAAAAATTTCAACGTTGGCCCCATTCGCAGGTTCCTGTTGCCGGTGTCTAGTCCTCGTAAAATTTTCGTTCCTCGTTCATCACTCCTCATTCCTTGAACATGGTGTAGTCCCCAATATCCATTATTTTTGTACAAAATTACATACTAATGGCATAAAATTATCGGTGAACTTTTTTTGTTGATAGTATAGCAAATTCGTCGAAAGATTATTTACATTTGTCTCTCTTGCGACGATATCAAATGATTCTTGGATTCATTTCATATTTGGTTTATCAACTTGAAATCTCAATTTGATACTTTGCAATCTAGTTGGACCTTCAATGATCTGAAAAGATCTTTTAATGACTTTGGTTGAGCTATTTTTGCATGCGTTTATTAACCATTTAAGAAGTTGAAGGAAAGAGGAAGGATTTAATGAAGAAGCATAGCAGCCATAAAACAATTTATAGATCTGAATTGAAGCAATAAGAACAACAAACCATAACAAGAGAAGTGATAACGGAGTTTGGCACAAAATTGCCTACGTCTCTGGGCCTTTGTCTCAGTGGGGGAGGCTTCTTTATTAATTCTTCAATGCTTGCAAGGTATAGAAAAAATACATCAAATGGATCTCATACTGGTCTCACTGTGTTCTGCTCGACCTCAGAAATCCAACACAACTGACGACACTGAAAAAGGCTGAGTATAACCTCCGGAAATGGCCTCCAAAGTTCTCCTAATTCATAAGTTTTCTTTGCATAAATAACACTGTTCTACTTTAATCTGCATAAATTCGACCTCCTGGTGCAGTGATAAATATTTTGGTTAAATAATGTGAAGTTGTGGGATCAAATACCAACAAACTTCCTCTTCCTTGGGCTCGAATCTCACAAGATATATGTGTATCTCCATAAAATATGAAATATGTTTTTTTTTTTTAAATAAACCAAATCCTATACTCAAAACCCACTTTTCATTTATATCTCATGCGCCTTTTGTATAGGCTCCTGGTTAGGTGCCCACTTAATTGCATTCCAAATATTATGGGATTTAAATTATATGGTTAACAACCATATTCCAAAATATTTTAATAAACCCCTCTATAGGCTTAATCCACTTTAATATAACCACATTATATGGTGGTATAAAATATGAAATATTTTAAATATGGTTAAAATAACCATAAAGAAAAGTCTTCGACCCACTTTATGTGGAAGCACACCTGTGATATAGTTTCAAAACCATATTATGTGGTTTACAAGCCCATATTTGTGCCAGGTAACACATAGTTTAAATAAATCCGTGACATATCCATATAACAAGTGATATGTTCGGCTAGTTGGCTAGAATGTTGTTGTATCCCAGAGGTCACAAGTTTTATTCTCTAGGCATACAAATAGAACCAATTTTTAAACTCGGTCCATTTGGTCTAATCTAGGGTGCCCCGTGGCATCACTGGATTGGGCCACGTGTCACTTTGGTATTGGCCAACCAATTCCAATCAGCCTGCCACTCGACTATCCTTGCAACCAACCACATGTTCTATCTTTCACCTACCACATGTCACCTCTGCCACTGTTATGTGTCACTTCCAGAGAGTGCCACGTCACCCATTGACTGTTGACTTTTTTTTGGACTTTTTTCTATTTGGCAAAACGCCCAGAGTGCGATAACTCTCGCATACGACGTCCGTTTGAGAAAGTAAATATATGGTCAGAATCAGCACGACGAGCCGGTCGCAATGGAATTGATTTCGTCTGATTCTGAGAACATTCATTTTTGAGCCTTTTCTAGACCTGGGAAGCCTCTTGGATTCGATTTTGGATCACACCTCCCCACTAAGGACCTTTTGGTCCCCAAAAGGTTACTGACTAGTCAACAAGCTCGGGATAGGACACCCGTCTTGTCCTCTGTCTGTGTACTCTGTCCTGTGCACCTGTCTCATCAGGAACAACTATAACACAATCATGACAACTGACAACATATTGTTGGCCATTTGAACCCTATCACATCTTACTGAAGCCACTATCATCCATGTAGAAAACAATACTAATGATAGCATAAAAAAAGATGACTTCAAATGAGTTGATGTACTTATAATATTTGTACGACATGAACTTGTCTTGAAGCAACCTATGATTGATCTTCCATTCAATAATCATTTCATGTTCTTGCTTAAGATCAATTACTTCATTTGAAACAATTATAGGTTTGTTGCTTGCTTGCACTGCCTTATTTAACTTCTCCATTGTTTGAAGTGTTTTATTTTCCTTAACATGATGAGCATGAACCACATAATCTTAACTTGCTTTGGTTAATTGATATTGATTCTTTGTCATGTAGAATATTTCCTTACGATCATATAAGTATGGACTACCTAAGACCATTCCAAATTCATTTAATGACACTACATCACATGTTACCTCGTCCACATACTTAGATGAAGTTGCAAATTTGATTGTTCACTGCTTTGTTATGCACATTTGATGATGATTTCTTATCCATTTAAGTGTGTAAGGCTTATGATGTACTTGTGTTTTTAACCCCAATTGCTTAACCAATTCTTTTGAGATTAGATTAGATTGAGATCCACTATTGATTAATGTGTCTATCTTAGTGTGTCGCATGATTACCCTTATATGAAACAAGTTACTTCTAAAATCAATGCCTTCACCAATTTTACCTGTCATACCAACCAATGAGATCTTAGATTCATCACCTGAATCCGATCCCAAGTTTGTGGGTATTGTTGTTGTTGCCACTGTTTGCCTTCCCTTCTTTTCCTTGAACCACTTTGGCCTCTTCTCAGGACGCATCTGCCAACATATGTCGTCATCATGTCCCTCTTTTTTGCAATGCTTGTAAGAGGGCTTCTCGTCCTTTCTTGCCACTGCATTTGAATTCTTGCCATGCCATTTCCTCTTGTCCTCTTTCCTTGAAGATGATGATTCCCCTGATACACCTTCTTTCCCTGCTTCAATATATGTTGCTTGAACAGAAACCTCATCAAGGTTAGTGGGTCCAAACATGAATACAATATTTCTAATATGTGCAAGTAAACCTCCTATATACTTCATAAGGGTTTCCTATGTATGTAAAGGGATATCTAACATCAATGCCATTTTTCGAAAGCCATCAGTATACTCTTTCACTGTTTGTCCTTTTCTTAGTTTTAAAGATTTTCATTCAATTAATGTTTTTTCTTTATAACCCAAAGGATAGAATTATTTCCTAAGTGCAGAAATGAAGCTTTTCCATGATGGAAATACATTACCCACTTGTTGTGTTCCATTTTGCAACTTTCTTTTCCACCATATGAGAGTTGTGCATGCAAGTCTCAAAGATGCCAACTTGATTTGTGTGGCCTCATCCTTGATCTGTTGCACACTGCAGTAAACCTCCATCTGCCTGACCCAATTGTCAAGTCTATCTTCATTAACTTCACCATCATATATGGGTAATTCAAATTTAACATCACGTTTTAATAATAGCATTTCATTCTTATGTTTATGAACATGTTTCTTTGCATTAGATTTAGAACTTGAACTTGAAGAAGAAGGAGAAGAAGGAGGTGATGATGGAGGTGAAGGAGGAGTCTGAGGATGATCCTCTTCCTCATCACTTTTTCCCTTTGAAGATTCACCCAAAACTGGTCTCTTTCATTCCAAGTAATCCTCGTACAAAAGTTTCACCATCTCCGACATAGCAAGGAAAGGTTTTTGAAACTCTTTCTCATCAAGAAAAAGTCCCTCTTCCGATGCCATGTTCTCGCTGTGAGAATCTCTCTTTCTCAATCCAATGAATGGATTCTCTTTAACAAGATCACCTTCACCACGATGTATCTTTTCCCTGGTTAACATGCAAAACTCAAATCCAAACATCAACTAGCTTTGATACCACTTGATTCGAAAACATCTTTTAATGACTGTGGTTGAGTTATTTTTGCATGTGTTTATTAACCATTTAAAAAGCTGAAGGAAAGAGGAAGGATTTAATGAAGAAACATAGCAGACATAAAAAAATTTACATATCTGAACTGAAGCAATAAGAACAACAAACCATAATAAGAGAAGAGATAACGGAGTTCGACACAAAAATGCCTACATCTTTGGGCCTTTGTCTTAGTGGGGGAGGTTTCTTTATTAATTCTTCAATTCTTGCAAGGTATAGAAAAAGTACATCAAATGGATCTCATATTGGTCTCACTATGTTCTTCTTTACCTCAGAAATCCAACACAACTGATGGCACTGAAAAAAGTTGAGTATAGCCTCCAGAAATGGTCTCGAAAGTTCACCTAGTTCACTGGTTTTCTCTGCATAAATAACACTGTTCCTTGGGCTCGAATCTCACAAGATATATGTGTATCTCCATAAAATATGAAATATGTTTTTTTTTTTTTTAAATAAACCATATCCTATACTCAAAACCCACTTTTCATTTATATCTCACGCGCCTTTTGTATAGGCTCCTGGTCAAGCACCCACTTAATTTCATTCCAAATATTATGGGATTTAAATTATATGGTTAACAACCATATTCCAAAATCTTTTAATAAACCCCTCTATAGGCTTAATCCACTTTAATATAACCACATTATATGGTGGCATAAAATCTGGAATATTTTAAATATGGTTAAAATAACCATAAAGCAAAGTCTTCGACCCACTTTATGTGGCAGCACACTTGTGATATAGTTTCAAAACCATATTATATGGTTTACAACCCCATATTCATGCCAGGTAACACATAGTTTAAATAAATCCTTGACATATCCGTATAACAAGTCATATGTTCGGCCGGTTGGCTAGGATGTTGTTGTAGCCCAGAGGTCACAAGTTTGATTCTTTAGGTGGACAAATAGAAACAATTTTTAAACTCGGACAATTTTTTCTAATCCAGGGTGCCACATGACATCACTGGATTGGGCCACGTGTCACTCTGGTATTGGCCAACCAATTCCAATCAGCCTACCACTCGGCTGTCCTTGCAACCTGCAATGTGTTCTATCTTTCACCTGCCACATGTCATCTCTGCCACTATTACGTGTCACCTCCAAAGAGTGCCACATCACCCTTTAACCGTTGACTTTTTTTTTAAAACTTTTTCCTGTTTGGAAAAACTGTAAGAGTGTGATAACTCTTGTATACAACGTCCGTTTGAGAAAGTAAATATATGGCCCAAACCAACACGATGAGTCGGTTGCAATGGAATTGGTTTCGTCTGATTACGAGAAATTTCATTTTTGAGCCTTTTCTGCACTTGGGAAGGCTCTTGGATCCGATTTTGGATCATTCAGTCAAATACAAATATGAAACCTGGAATCATTAACATATCTACTAGAACATATGAAAAATAGGGTTTATGGTTTCCATGATGAATTGATGATGGAAGAAAGTGGGCGTGTCAGTCAAATTTGAGTCCAGAAACCCTCCCATATTGTTAAGGCATGCGAATAGTCTATCCATGACAAATTTCAGTGCATACAAAAACCGTTTCAAATTTTTTTAACGTTGGCCCCATTCGCAGGTCCATGTTGCTCGCCTCTAGTATCTTGATGGTGTTGATTAAGGAATTAACGAAATAGAGGGGTTTTTCATCATAACGATGACACAGATACATTGTATATACATTAATGTAGAACCTGAAAGAAAAATGAAGAAAGATCGACGAAAGCCTAAAAATTGCATGTACCAAATTGGGTACTCTGAAAGAAAATTAGGGTTTATGGTTTACATGATGAATTTATGATGGAAGAAAGTGGGTCTGTCACTCAAATTTGAGTCTAGAAACCCTACCATATAGTTAAGGCATGCCAATAGTCTATCCATGACAAATTTCAGTGCATACAGAAACTGTTTGAAAAAATTTCAACGTTGGCCCCATTCGCAGGTCCTTGTTGCCAGTGTCTAGTCCTCATGTAATTTTCAATCCTCATTCCTCATTCCTTGACCATGGTGTAGTCCCCAAGATCCATTATTTTTGTACAAAATTACATACTAATGGCATAAAATTATCGGCGAACGTTTTTCATTGATAGTATAGCAAATTCATCGCAAGATTATTTACATTTGTCTCTCTTGCGACGATATCAAATGATGTCTGGATTCATTTCATATTTGGTTTATCAACTTGAAATCTCAATTTGATACTTTGCAAGCTATTTGGAACTTCAGTGATCCGAAAAGATCTTTTAATGATTGTGGTTGAGTTATTTTTGCATGCGTTTATTAACCATTTAAGAAGCTTAAGGAAAGAGGAAGGATTTAATGAAGAAACATAGCAGCCATAAAACAATTTACAGATTTGAATTGAAGCCATAAGAACAACAAACCATAACAAGAGAAGTGATAATGGAGTTCAACACAAAATTGCCTACGTCTTCGGGCCTTTGTCTCAGTGGGGGAGGCTTCTTTATTAATTCTTAAATGCATGCAAGGTATAGAAAACGTATATAAAATGGATCTCATACTAGTCTCACTGTGTTTTGATCCACCTCATAAATCCAACAGAACTGATGGCACTGAAAAAGGCTGAGTATAGCCTCCAGAGCTGGCCTCCAAAGTTCTCCTAGTTTGCTGGTTTTCTCTGCATAAATAACACTATTCTGCTTTAATCTTCATAAGTTTGACCTCATGGTGCAGTGGTAAATATTTTGGTTAAATAATGTGAGGTTGTGGGATCAAATCCCAACAAACTTCCTCTTCCTTGGGCTCGAATCTCACAAGATATATGTATATCTCCATAAAATATGAAATATGTTTTTTTTTTAAATAAACCATATCCTATACTCAAAACCCACTTTTCATTTATATCTCACACGCCTTTTGTATAGGCTCCTTGTGAAGCACCCACTTAATTGCATTCCAAATATTATGGGATTTAAATTATATGGTTAACAACCATATTCCAAAATCTTTTAATAATCCCCTCTATAGGCTTAATCCACTTTAATATAACCACATTATATGGTGGCATAAAATATGAAATATTTTAAATATGGTTTAAATAACCATAAAGAAAAGTCTTCGACCCACTTTATGTGGTAGCACACTTGTGACATAGTTTCAAAACCATATTATATGGTTTACAACCCCATATTCGTGCTAGGTAACACATAGTTTAAATAAATACGTGACATATCTGTATAACAAGTGATATGTTCAGCGAGTTGGATAGAATGTTGCTGCAGCCCAGAGGTCACAAATTCGATGCTTTAGGCAGAAAAATAGAACTGATTTTTAAATTCGGTCCATTTGGTCTAACCTAGGGTGCCACATGGCATCACTGGATTGGGCCACGTGTCACTCTTGTATTGGCCAACCAATTCCAATTAGCTTGCCACTCGATTGTCCTTGAAATCAGCCACGTGTGCTATATTTCACCTGCCACATGTCACCTCTACCACTATTACGTGTCACCTCTAGAGAGTGCCACATGACCCTTTGATTGTTGACTTTTTTTTGACTTTTTTATGTTTGGAAAAACGGTCAGAGTGCGATAACTCTCACATACGATGGCCGTTTGAGAAAGTAAATATATGGTCAGAATCAGTGCGGCGAGCCCGTTGCAATGAAATTGGTTTCGCCTGATTATGAGAACTTTAATTTTTGAGCCTTTTCTAGACCTGGGAAGCCTCTTGGATCCGATTCTAGATCATTCAGTCAAATACAAATATGAAACTTGGAATCATTAACACATATACTAGAACATATGAAAAATAGGGTTTATGGTTTCCATGATGAATTGATGATGGAAGAAAGTGGGTGTGTCAGTCAAATTTGAGTCTAGAAACCCTCCCATATTATTAAGGCATGCGAATAGTCTATCCATGACAAATTTTAGTGCATACAAAAACTGTTTGAAAAAATTTCAACGCTGGCCACATTTGAAGGTCCATGTTGCCCGCCTCTAGTATCTTGATGGTGTTGATTAAGAAATCAACGAAATAGAGGGATTTTTCATCACAACGATGACACAGATACATTGTATATACATTAATGTAGAACCTGAAAGAAAAATGAAGAAAGACCAACGAAAGCCTAAAACTTGCGTGTACCAAATTGGGTACTTTGAAAGAAAATTAGGGTTTATGGTTTACATGATGAATTGATGATGGAAGAAGGTGGGTGTGTCACTCAAATTTGAGTCTAGAAACCCTCCCATATCGTTAAGGCATGCTAATAGTCTATCCATGACAAATTTCAATGCATACAAAAACTGTTTGAAAAAATTTCAACGTTGGCCCCATTCGCAAGTCCCTGTTGTCGGTGTCTAGTCCTCGTGCAATTTTCATTCCTCATTCCCTGAACATGGTGTAGTCCCCAAGATCCATTATTTTTGTACAAAATTACATACTAATGGCATAAAATTATCGATGAAATTTTTTCGTCAATAGTATAGCAAATTCGTCGCAAGATTATTTGCATTTGTCTCCCTTGTGACGATATAAAATGATGCTTGGATTCATTTCATATTTGGTTTATCAAATTGAAATATCAATTTGATACTTTGCAAGCTAGCTGGACCTTCAGTCAAATACAAATATGAAACTTAGAATTATTAACATATCTACTAGAACATATGAAAAATAGGGTTTATGGTTTCCATGATGAATTGATGATGGAAGAAAGTAGGTGTGTTAGTCAAATTTGAGTCCAGAAACCCTCCCATATCATTAAGCCATGCGAATAGTCTCTCCATGAAAAATTTCAGTGCATACAAAAACTGTTTGAAAATATTTCAACGTTGGTCCCATTCACAAGTCCATGTTGTCCACATCTATTATCTTGATGGTGTTGATTAAGAAATCAACGAAATAGAGGTATTTTCATCACAACGACGACATATATACATTGTATATACATTAATGTAAAACCTGAAATAAGAATGAAGAAAGACCGACAAAATCCTAAAACTTCCGTGTACCAAATTGGGTACTCTGAAAGAAAATTAGGGTTTATGGTTTACATGATGAATTGATGATGGAAGAAAGTGGGTGTGTCACTCAAATTTTAGTCCAAAATCCCTCCCATATTGTTAAGGCATGCCAATAGTCTATCCATGACAAATTTCAGTGCATACAAAAACTATTTGAAAAAATTTCAACGTTGGCCCCATTCGCAGGTCCCTTTTGCCGGTGTCTAGTCCTCGTGCAATTTTTGTTCCTCATTCCCTGACCATGGTGTAGTCTCCAAGATCCATTATTTTTGTACAAAATTACATACTAATGGCATAAAATTATCGATGAATGTTTTTCGTCGATAGTATAGAAAATTCGTCGCAAGATTATTTACATTCGTCTCTCTTGCGATGATATCAAATGATGCTTGGATTCATTTCATATTTGGTTTACCAACTTGAAATCTCAATTTGATACTTTGCAAGCTAGCTGGACCTTCAGTGATCCAAAAATATCTTTTAATGACTGTGGTTGAGTTATTTTTGCATGCGTTTATTAACCATTTAAGAAGCTAAAGGAAAGACGAAGGGTTTAATGAAGAAACATAGCATCCATAAAACAATTTACAGATCTGAATTGAAGAAATAAGAACAACAAACCATAACAAGAGAAGTGATAACGAAGTTCGACACAAAATTGCCTACGTCTCCGGGCCTTTGTCTCAATGGGGGAGGCCTCTTTATTAATTCTTCAATGCTTGAAAGGTATAGAAAAAAACATCAAATAGATCTCATACTAGTCTCACTATGTTCTCCTTGACCTGAGAAATCCAACACAACTGACGACAGTGAAAAAGGCTGAGTATAGCCTCCGGAGATGGCCTGCAAAGTTCTCCTAGTTCGCTGGTTTTCTCTGCATAAATAACATTGTTCTGCTTTAATATGCATAAATTCAACCTCCTGGTGCAGTGGTAAATATTTCGGTTAAATAATGTGAGGTGTTGGGATCAAATCCCAACAAACTTCCTCTTCCTTGGGCTTGAATCTCACAAGATATATGTGTATCTCCATAAAATATGAAATATGTTTTTTTTTTAAAATGTGCCCACTTAATTGCATTCCAAATATTATGGGATTTAAATTATATGGTTAACAACCATATTCCAAAATATTTTAATAAACCCCTCTATAGGCTTAATCCACTTTAATATAACCACATTATATGGTGGCGTAAAATATGAAATATTTTAAATATGGTTAAAATAATCGTAAAGAAAAGTCTTCGACCCACTTTATGTGGCATCACACCTGTGATATAGTTTCAAAACCACATTATATGGTTTACAACCCCATATTCGTGCCAGGTAACACATAGTTTAAATAAATCCATGACATATCCATATAACAAGTGATATGTTCGGACAATTGGCTAGAATGTTGTTACAGCCCAGAGGTCACAAGTTCGATTATTTAGGCAGACAAATAGAACCGATTTTTAAACTTGGTCCATTTGGTCTAACCCAGAGTGCCACATGGCATCACTGGATTGGGCCACGTGTCACTCTGGTATTGGCCAACCAATTCCAATCAGCCCGCCACTCGACTGTCCTTGCAACCTGCCACGTGTTCTATATTTCACCTGGCACATGTCACCTCTGCCACTGTTATGTTTCACCTCTAGAGAGTGCCACATCACCCTTTGACTGTTGACTTTTTTTTTTTCTTTTTTTTTGTTTGGCAAAACGGTCAGAGTGCGATAACTCTCGCATACGACGTCCATTTGAGAAAGTAAATATATGGCTGGAATCAGAGCGACGAGCCGACCACAATCAAATTGGTTTCTCTTGATTCTAAGAACTTTCAGTTTTGAGCCTTTTTTGGACTTGGGAAGCCTCTTGGATCTGATTCTGGATCATTCAGTCAAATACAAATATGAAACTTGGAATCATTAACATATCTACTAGAACATATGAAAAATAGGGTTTATGGTTTCCATGATGAATTGATGATGGAAGAAATTAGGTGTGTCAGTCAAATTTGAGTCCAGAAACCCTCCCATATCATTAAGGCATGCAAATAGTCTATCCATGACAAATTTCAGTGCATACAAAAACTGTTTGAAAAAATTTCAAAGTTGGCCCCATTCGAAGGTCCATGTTGCTCGCCTCTAGTATCTTGATGGTGCTGATTAAGAAATCAATGAAATAGAGGGATTTTTCATCACAACGATGAAACAGATACATTGTATATACAGTAATGTAAAACCTGAAAGAGAAATGAAGAAAGACCGACGAAAGCCTAAAACTTGCGTGTACCAAATCGGGTACTCTGAAAGAAAATTAGGGTTTATGGTTTACATGATGAATTGATGATGGAAGAAAGTGGGTGTGTCTCTCAAATTTGAGTCCAAAAATCCTCCCATATTGTTAAGGCATGCCAATAGTCTATCCATGACAAATTTTAGTGCATACAGAAACTGTTTGAAAAAATTTCAACATTGGCCCCATTTGCAGGTCCCTATTGCCAGTGTCTAGTCCTTGTGCAATTTTCGTTCCTCGTTCCTCATTCCGTGACCATGGTGTAGTCCCTAAGATCCATTATTTTTGTACAAAATTAGATACTAATGACATAAAATTATCGACGGACGTTTTTCGTCGATAGTATACTTAATTCATCGCAAGATTATTTACATTTGTCTCTCTTGCGACAATATCAAATGATGCTTGGATTCATTTCATATTTGTTTTATAAACTTGAAATCTCAATTTGATACTTTGCAAGCTAGCTGGACCTTCATTCAAATACAAATATGAAACTTGGAATCATTAACATATCTACTAGAACATATGAAAAATAGGGTATATGGTTTCCATGATGAGTTGATGATGGAAGAAAGTGGGTGTGTTAGTCAAATTTGAGTCCAGAAACATTCCCATATCGTTAAGGCATGCGAATAGTCTATCCATGACAAATTTCAGTGCATATAACAAAAACTGTTTGAAAACATTTCAACGTTGGCCCCATTCGCAGGTCCATGTTGCCCGCCTCTAGTATCTTGATGGTGTTGATTAAGAAATGAATGAAATAGAGGGATTTTTCATCACAACGATGATGCAAATACATTGTATATACATTAATGTAGAACCTGAAAGAAGAATGGAGAAAGATCGACGAAAGTCTAAAACTTGCATGTACCAAATTGGGTACTCTGAAAGAAAATTAGGGTTTATGGTTTCCATGATGAATTGATGATGGAAGAAATTGGGTGTGTCACTCAAATTTGAGTCCAAAAACCCTTCCATATCATTAAGGCATGCCAATAGTCTATCCCTGACAAATTTCAGTGCATACAGAAACTGTTTGAAAAAATTTCAACGTTGGCCCCATTTGCAGGTCCTTGTTGTCGATGTCTATTCCTCGTGCAATTTTTGTTCCTCGTTCATCATTCCTCGTTCCTTGACCATGGTGTAGTCCCAAAGATCCATTATTTATGTACAAAATTACATACTAATGGAATAAAATTATCGACGAACATTTTTCGTCGATAGTATAGCAAATTTGTCACAAGATTATTTACATTCGTCTCTCTTGCGACGATCTCAATTGATGATTGGATTCATTTTATATTTGGTTTGTCAACTTGAAATCTCAATTTGATACTTTGCAATCTAGTTGGACCTTTAGTCAAATACAAATATGAAACTTGGAATCATTAACATATCTACTAGAACATATGAAAAATAGGGTATATGGTTTCCGATGAATTGATGATGGAAGAAAGTGGGTGTGTCAGTCAAATTTGAGTCTAGAAACCCACCCATATTGTTAAGGCATGCAAATAGTCTATCCATGACAAATTTCAGTGCATACAAAAACTGTTTGAAAAAAGTTCAATGTTAGCCCCATTCGTAAGTCCATGTTGCTCGCCTCTAGTATCTTGATGGTGTTGATTAAGCAATCAACAAAATAGAGGGATTTTTCATCACAACAATGACATAGATACATTGTATATGAATTAATGTAGAACCTGAAAACAAAATGAAGAAAGACCGACGAAAGCCTAAAACTTGTGTGTACCAAATTGGATACTCTGAAATAAATTTAGGGGTTATGGTTTCCATGATGAATTGATGATGGAATAAAGTGGGTGTGTCACTCAAATTTGAGTCCAGAAACCCTCCCTTATCATTAAGGCATGCCAATAGTCTATCCATGACAAATTTGTGCATACAAAAACTGTTTGAAAAACTTTCAACGTTGGCCCCATTCGTAGGTCCCTGTTGCCGGTGTCTAGTCCTCATGCAATTTTCGTTCCTCGTTCATCATTCCTCGTTCCTCGTTCCTTGACCATGGTGTATTCCCCAAGATCCATTATTTTTGTACAAAATTACATACTAATGGCATAAAATTATCGAGGAACGTTTTTCGTTGATAGTATAGCAAATTCGTCGCAAGATTTATTACATTTGTCTCTCTTGCGATGATATCAAATGTTGCTTGAATTCATTTCATATTTGTTTTATCAACTTGAAATCTCAATTTGATACTTTTCAAGCTAGCTGGACCTTCAGTCAAATACAAATATGAAACTTGGAATCATTATCATATCTACTAGAACATATGAAAAATAGGGTTTATGGTTTGCATGATGAATTAATGATGGAAGAAAGTGGGTGAGTCAGTCAAATTTGAGTCCAAAAACCCTCCCACATCATTAAGGCATGCGAATAGTCTATCCATGAAAATTTTCAGTGCATACAAAAACTGTTTGAAAAAAATTCAATGTTGGCCCCATTCGCAGGTCCATGTTGCCCACCTCTAGTATCTTGATGGTGTTGATTAAGCAATGAACGAAATAGAGGTATTTTTCATCACAAAGATGACTTAGATACATTGTATATACATTAATGTAGAACCTGAAAGAAAAATGAAGAAAGATCGAGGAAAGCCTAAAACTTGCGTGTACCAAATTGTGTACTTTGAAAGAGAATTAGGGTTTATGGTTTACATGATGAATTGATGATGGAAGAAAGTGGGTGTCTCACTCAAATTTGAGTCTAGAAACCCTTCCATATAGTTAAGGCATTCCAATAGTCTATCCATGACAAATTTCAGTGCATACAAAAACTGTTTGAAAAACTTTCAATGTTGGCCCCATTCGCAGGTCCCTGTTGCCGGTGTCTAGTCCTCGTGCAATTTTCTTTCCTTGTTCATCATTCCTCATTCCTTGTTCCTTTACCATGGTGTAGTCCCCAAGATCCATTATTTTTGTAAAAAATTACATACTAATGGCATAAAATTATCGACGAAATTTTTTCGTCGATAGTATAGCAAATTCGTTGCAAGATTATTTACATTCGTCTCTCTTGCAATGATATCAAATGGTTCTTGGATTCATTTCATATTTGGTTTATCAGCTTGAAATATCAATTTGATACTTTGCAAGCTAGATGGACCTTCAGTCAAATACAAATATGAAACTTGGAATCATTAACATATGTACTAGAACATATGAAAAATAGGGTTTATGGTTTCCATGATGAATTGATGATGGAAGAAAGTGGGTGTGTCAGTCAAATTTGAGTCCAGAAACCCTCCCATATAATTAAGGAATGCCAATAGTCTATCCATGACAAATTGCAATGCATACAGAAATTGTTTGAAAAAATTTCAACGTTGGCCCCATTCGTAGGTCCCTGTTGCTGATGTCTAGTCCTCATGCAATTTTCGTTCCTCATTCATTGTTCCTCGTTCGTCGTTCCTTGACCATGGTGTAGTCCCCAAGATCCATTATTTTTGTAAAAAATTACATACTAATGGCATAAAATGTCCCATAGAAAGACCAAATTAATATCTGCTACATAAGTCTTTTGTCTTTTTTCAACGACTATTTAACGAATCTCAATTCTAAGAAGATTCAAATAGGTAACAATATTGATGAAATCTTATACGATCAGAATGGTATAAAAATGAAAGATATTCTCTTGGTTTCAAGAATAATTTATCCTCTACTGAATAAGGCCAACCACGTGAAGGAGGAAGCTCACATGGCCCCTCCCCTCCCCCTCACATCACTCTCAATTGATCCCCAAAACCCAATCTATAAAATATAAAATAATTGAAAGCAACCTCCTATTAAGATTCATGCATAGAAACTAGAAAAACAAAAATTAATGAAGGTACATGAAATTATGTGTTTCTAAATGATATTTTAGTCTACCACGTACTTTACTATATTGACAACTATTTTCAGGTTTCAAATAATAATTAAACAACATGTAAACTAGGATATAAAAACATGGCATAAAACTTAAAAACATGTAATTAACCCATGACATTAAAAGTAAATTATTTTAAGAGAATAATGCATACAAATTAAAATATTATATAGTCACGTACCTAATCCAACCTCAACATATGTGTAATCATCCTTATTCTCTATCTTGATCTTCTTCATCGAACTCGACATATGAATCATCATCTGGTTCTGAAACGATGTTGAAAGGATTGATGATATCATCATCATCATCATCAATGTCATTTTCGAGCATATTTTCATCGACATCATCACTAGGAATTGCGATATTATATCCTATGCCTAGATCATGATCTTCTTTGTCTTCTTCATCTGTCGACCCTCCATTATCTTCCGACTCTGTCTGATATTCTGTCAAATCATCTTCTTGATATTCAATATCATATTCTTCCTATAAATGAGTATACTTAATTGGCCTTCCTCTTGGATCATATCTAACAACAAATGACCAATAACTTTCACCTGGAACATTTGAGTAAAAGACCTGTTCACATTGGCTTGGAAAAACATATCGATCATGTCCTCTTTCAAACATCATTGTTTTAATCATTGGAAATCCATTAGCATGTTGAATAACAGTTCTTTCCTCATCATGTTCATGCATTCGTAACCTATACCATTTGACATCGAACATAACTAATTTGAATGAATTAAAGTCACACTAAAGTATATCGTTTAAATACCCATAGTATCTATTTTCAGATTCTCGGGGATGTCTGTCACTCCTAGAGGAAACATTAGTAACCTGGAATACTGCATTTATTCCACTATAAAAAGTTTTCCTTGTTTCATCCAATTTTTTGATGCGAAATTTATGACCATTGCACCACATAGCCTTGTGGTGTTTCAACTGTAGTATGTCAGATATGTAACATATGCATTGTCAAATAATAAATTAACATATATTTATATAACTTTGAAAGTATCTAAAAAATACAGTACACATGTAGTCACATTAGTCTAATATAAAATAACTGAATAAAATGGGTGAAGTTACTTACCTTTCCATATTTCAAACCATATGCTAGATCAATTTCCCTTTGTGTAACATTGGCATCTCCATTACGACAAGCTTCTCTAACCAATTTCGACAGTCGTTTCCATGGTAAACTACCTCCATTATGTTGTTTACATCTTTAAATCCATACATTCATCCAGTCAAGATTGTTTGCAATGTATAAATGCAGTGCATCCCACTCTAGAGCAACTAAATCAAAAAAACATAATTCACCAATATTAAATATTAGTTATAACGTACAATATGCAGGTAATTATAAATATTTATAATTTATGAAATAAATTATATTAATATATTAATGAGTATGATCATATACAAAAAAACAAAACTTTATATGTATTATTAATATAAATTTTCACAATTATATTACTGCTCATTTTTTTCATTCTACTGTTAAGAACCAAACATCAATATAGCATAGAAAAACCTCATAAAAAGTACTCAACGCCTTGAAAAAGAGATAATTTCAGATAATAAGCCTCTTTGAGGGGGAAACCTCCTTTTACCCCACTTAAATGTTCAAGTACAAGATGATTCAAAATGAAAATATCTCCTTGGTATATATAGGAGACTAG
>ML802512.1:212542-265121 GCA_009831015.1 Picea engelmannii
TCAGTCCCTGAGTTAGAGTGATACCTCCTAGAGCCGTTATCTCCATTTGATCACCCTTCATAAACAAATCGTGACATAAAACTGATGGGCGTTGGGCTCTGCTCCTGCAAGCAATCCAGGAGTGACTTCTAATGCTAACACATACAACTGATGTGGCAGGTCCGTATGACATGTTGAAGATGACTAGTCCATAGGCTAATGTGGTAGGTGTGTTGGGAGTTAACTTGGTATGACAGGTGGATGAATAAGCACTTGACACATGGCATTAGATTTAGGTGAATGAGGAGGTGCCATGTGGCCTAGACATGGACTACCATGTGGCACCCATTCATTGGTTGTTTGGTGCTGTAAAATTGTTTGGAGTTTATGAGGTTCAAACCATGGACCTCTGGTGAGCGCCAAGATTTTGTGTAGGCCGAGCTACCAGCCTGCCTACCGGATGAGTCTTAACCCTTATCCTTGCCAATTATATTTAAGTTTAGTGGTATGTCATATGGGTAGAGGTTATGGCTGGGGCTAGGCCCTAGCCCCTGGTTTTGGCATGCACCATGTGATTATACCCTGGTTCTATGCTACACCACAACTACCACACGACTCGATGCTAGACTCCAGGATAAGGGACAAGCGCGGGGGCCACAGACTAGCGCAACAAATGCCATGAAACCAGGGCTGGAACATTACTGTTAGCACATGGATAAGGGTTATCCCTGGTTGGTCGGGCTAGCCTGCCAACCAAGGGCTAAACCTGGAGCTACACCAGTTTGGGGGTGCGTGCAGAGTTGGGATATTGCCATATGACCGGTATGCACAAGACCAGGGCCGATAGACAAGGGGCCAACGCACCATTATTAGCCCGTGGACACTTGGATGTGCCCATATGCCCAAGAGTGCAGGGTTTTGGGGGCTGCACCCAAATTATTTGCTAAAGTGGGTTTAAAAAATTTAATATAAAGAATTTTAAATGGATTTTCAGCATATTTGAGGGATTTTGGTCTTTTTTGGGGGATATTGGGCCCTTTTTGAGGCCAGATCTTGGGGGGAAGTTGGGATATGGTTACCAACTTTAGATATATATAAACCAACGCTTCTTGGATCCAGAGAGACCATTCAAAGAAATATTATGCTGAATATTTTCCAAGCCAAAGCCATTTTTATGCAAGGAAGCTATTGAGGAGCGCACCTTTGTGGGCCATTTTTGGGAGCACCAATCATCTGATTTCAGTGCCGTTTCTTTTGTTGGGTTCTAGAGATCTGGTAGAACAAGACCAGATTATTTTTGTAACCTTTTTTCACTGCTGTGATGCCATTTTAAATATTTTTAATAGAAATTAGAAATCCTCACCCACTGAGAGAAAGGCCTGGAGACGTAGGCGAGATTTCCGAACTCTGTTATCACTTTGATGTTCTATGGTTTGTTGTTCTTCTTGATTTTTTTCAGATCTGTATATGTGCATATGGATGTGATGTTTCTTTTATAATTCTTCCTCTTTCATTTAACTTCCTAAATGGTTAATTAACACATGCTAAATAACTCAACCATTGTCATTAAAAGATCTTTTCGTATCAAGTGGTATCAGAGCTAGTTGACGTTTGGGTTTGAGTTTTGCATGTTAACTAGGGAAAAGATACATCATGGAGAAGGAGAGCTTGTTGAAGAGAATCCATTGATTGGATTGAGAAAGATAACTTCTCAAAGCAAGAAGATGGCATTGGAAGAGGGAATTTCTCAGGATTGGAAAAAGTTTCAAAAAAATTTCTTCACCATGTCAGAGATGATGAAGGTTTTGTATGATGATTACTTGGAACGAAAGAGACCAAATCTAGGGGAATCCTCAAAGGGAAAATGTGAACAAGGAGAGGATCCTCCTCAAATTCCTCCCTCACCTCCATCGTCACCTCCTTCTTCTCCTTCTTCTTCAAGTTCAATTTCTAAATCCACTGAAAATAAGCATGTCCATAAACATAAGAATGAAATGCCTTTATTAAAACTTGATGTTAAATTCAAATTACCCATATATGATGGTGAAGTTAATGAAGATAGACTTGATAATTGAGTCAGAAAGATGGAGGTTTATTGCAGTGTGAAACAAATCAAGGATGAGGCAAATCATATCAAGTTGGCATCACTTAGACTTGGAGGCACAACACTCATCTGGTAGCAAAGAAAGTTGCAAAATGGCACAAAACAAGTGGGTAATGTATTTCCATCATGGAAAAGTTTCATTTCTGCACTTAGGAAACAATTCTATCCTTTGGGTTATAAAGAGAAAGCGTTGATTGAATGGAAAGCTCTTAAACTAAGAAAAGGAAAAATAGTGCAAGAATACACAGATGGCTTTCGTAAAATGGAATTTAAGTTAGATATTCCTTTACATACCCAAGACACTCTTATGAAGGTTTACCTGCACATATTCGAAATACTGTATTCATGTTTAGACCTACTAATCTTGATGAGGTTTCTGTTCAAGCGACATACATAGAAACAGGGAAAACATGTGTTGGTGTACCAGGGGAATCGTCTTCAAGGAAAGAGGACTAAAGGAAGTGGCATGGAAAGAAGGCAAATGCAATGACAAGAAAGGAAGAGAAACCCTCTTGCAAGTATTGCAAGAAAGAGGGGAATGATGATGACCGTTGTTGGCAATTGCATTCCGAGAAGAGACCAAAGTGGTTCAAGGAAAATAAAGGGAGCGAAACAGTTGTAGCAGTAACACAACCCACAAACTTGGGATCAGATTCAGGTGATGAATCTAAAGTCTCATTGGTTGGTATGACAGTTAAAATTGGTGGAGGATTTGATTGTAGAAGTAACTTGTTTCACATAAGGGTCATCATGAGGCACACTAAGGTTGACACATTGATAGATAGTGGATCTCAATCTAACTTAATTTCAGAAGAATTGGTTAAGTAATTGGGGTTTAAAAAATAGATGCATCATAAGCCCTACACACTTAAATGGATAAGAAAAAATCATCAATTGCACATAACAAAGCAGTGCACATTAAAATTTGCAATTTCATCTAAGTTTGTGGACGAGGTAACATGTGATATGGTGCCACTAAGTGCATGTGGAATGGTCTTAGGAAGTCCTTACTTATATGATCGTAAAACAATATTATACAGGGCAAAGAATCAATATCATTTAACCAAAGCAAGTCAAGAATATGTGGTTCATTCTCATCGTGTAAAGGAAAATAAAACTCTTCAAACTATGGAACAATTAAGAAAGGAAGCTCAAACAAGAAACACACCCATAAATGTTTCAAATCAAGTAATCGATCTTAAGAAAGAACATGAGATGATTGTAGAATGGAAAATCAATCACATTTTTCTTCAAGATAAGCTAATGTCGTGCAAATATTACAAACATATCAACTTATTTGCAGTCATATTTTTGATGCTATCATTAGTAATGTTGTCTACATGGATGATAGTGGCTTTAGTAAGATGTGAAAATGTACCAATGGCTAACAATATGCTGTCAGTTATCATGATTGCGTTATAGATGATCTTGATGAGACAGGTGCACATGACATAGTTCAAAGACAGAGAACAAGCCAGGTGGCCTATCCCAAGCTTGATGACTGGTCAGTAACCTTTTGGGGACCAAAAGGTATTTAGTGGGGAGGTGTGATTCAGAATTGGATCCAAGAGCTTGATGGCATTTAGAAAGGCCTAAATATCAAAGTTCTCATAATGGATTCAAAATGGACGTGTGTGTAGGCCTCGTTGATATGAACCCAACACAACTTGATCGTGCTCAAACGGATGTCGTATGCTCCTAATATGGTGATCTATTCATTTTTCCAAACAGGCAAAAAAATGATGACTACATAGTGCCACGTGTCAGCTGAATGTATAGGTCGTACGATCGTACGACTGACTTGGCAAGGCACTGTTGGTGCTGGCATGGCAGCATATGGAGGTGACATGTGGTAGGGTGACTGGGCATACAGACTGTTGACGTGGACTGACAAGTGGACCAATAAGGGAGTGACATGTGTCACCACTACAAGGGTGAGACATGGCACATTTGTACGTCTGACATGGCAGGTCCATATGACATGTGGCCGATGACTGGTCCACAGGATGATGTGGCAGGTGTGTTGGACGTTGACTAGGTATGACAGGTGGATGAATAAGCACTTGACACATGGATTCATATTTAGGCGAATGAGGAGGTGCCATGTGGAACCCATTCGTTGGTTGTTTGGTGGTGTAAAATTGTTTGGAGTTTATGAGGTTCGAACCATGGACCTCTAGTGAGCGCCAAGATTTCGTGTAGGTCGGGCTACCAGCCTGCCTATCGGATGAGTCTTAACCCTTATCCTCGCTGATTATATTTAATTTTAGTGGTATGTCATATGGGCGAAGGTTAGGGCTGGGGCTAGGCCCTAGTCCCCAGTTTTGGCACACACCATGTGACTATACCTCGGTTCTATGATACACCACAACTACCACATGGATCGATGCTAGACTCCAGGATAAGGGACAAGCGTGGGGGCCACGGACTAGCGCAATGGATGTCATGAGAGTAGCGATGTAACCATACTATTAGCATAGGGATAAGGGTTATCCCCCGTCGGTTGGGCTAGCCTACCTACTAGGGGCTAAACCTAGAGCTACACCATTTTGTGGGCACGCGTAGAGTTGGGATATGGCCATATGGCTGGTATGCATAGGACTACGACTGATAGCCAAGGGGACAGCGCACCAATATTAGCCCGTGGACACTTGGATGCGCCCATATGCCCAGGAGCGTGGGGTTTTGGGGGATGCACCCAAATTATGTGCTAAAGTGGGTTTAAAAACTTTAATATAAAGATTTTAAAATGGATTTTCAACAGATTTGAGGGATTTTGGTCTTGTTTGGGGGGATATTGGGCCCTTTTTGAGGCCAGATCTTGGGGGGATGTTGGGAGATGGTTACCAACTTCAGATCTATATAAACCAGGGCTTCTTGGATCCAGAGAGGACATTCAGAGCATGATTATGATAAATATTTTTCAAGCCAAAGCCATTTTTATGGAGGGAAGCTATTGAGGAGCGCACCTTGCGGGCCATTTCTGGAATCTATGGTCATCCAACTTCGGTGTCGTTTCTTTTGTTGGGTTCTAGAGATCTAGAAGAACAAGACGAGATCAATTTTGTAACCTTTTGGTACTACTATGATGCCATTTTAAAGCTTTTGAAAAGAAATTAGAAATCCTCACCCACTGAGAGAAAGGCCCAAATACGTAAGGCGATATTGCCGAACTCCGTTATCACTTTGATGTTCTATGGTTTGTTGTTCTTATTGCTTTATTTCAGATATGTATATGTGCATATGGATGTGATATTTCTTCTATAATTATTCCTATTTCATTCAACTTCCTAAATGGTTAACTAACACATGCTAAATAACTCAACCATTGTCATTAAAAGATCTTTTCGAATAACATTTCCATTGTAGAATTGGTAGAGGTTGTAACAACCCTGCTGGGTGCCGGTGTTCTTCCTTAAATTGTTGGCATTCTAGACACTTAGCTAAATAATCAACTATGTCCTTTTTCAATCCAGGCCAATAGAATTGTTTTCTAGTGGCTGCAATCATTTTATGATAACCTAGATGACCAATATATGGTCTCTTGTGCAGTTCGTCCATTATGAACCTATTCAAGTCGTCACAACTTAGGAATATATAATTTGTTTCCATAAGTTAGTAGGCCTTCATCAAGCATCTGATAGCCCTCATAATTTATCCCTGTAGGCTCTTGCCTTAGGTATGAGGTGACGGTCTTGAAGAACACATATGTTTCTTGTGCATTCCTAACTCTTTCCCTAACATCTGTTTCATAGGTGCTCACCGCTGCTAGGTGAATCATTTTCATATGTATGCTAGGGGCATCGACCACCCTATTTTCCTTTCCTTCGATGTGTTTCATTTCGAAATCAAACTCACTAAGGAGAGCCATCCACCTAGCTTGTCTAGCATTAAGTTTTGGTTGATCAAATAGGTGCCTCAACCCACAATGGTCCGTCATAATTATAAATCTCCTACCTAGGAGGTAATGCCTCCACATTTTTAAAGAATGCACTATGTCACCCAACTCTAGATCATGGGTCACATAATTGATTTCATGCTCATTCAGTTTTCTAGATTCATAGCAAACTACATGTTCTTCTTGCATAAGGACTCCTCCAAGCCCTTCCTTGTAGGAATCTGTACACACGAGGAAATAATTATCAGGGTCTACGATCTTCAGCACGGGTGCATGGTTTAGAAGGTATTTCAAGGCCTGACATACTTCTTCACATTCCGATGTCCAAATGAATTTAACCCCCTTCTTTTGAAGGGAAGTGATTGGACAACCAATCTTGGAAAATCCTTTTATGAACCTTCTATAGTATCTTTATAATCCCATAAAGGATCTGATATCAGATACATCCTTTGGGGTAGGCCATTCCATAATAGATCTAATCTTGTGAGGGTCTACTACCACTCCTTGTTTAGAAATATCATGGCCTAAGTAATGGACTTGCTTCTCAAAAAAGTCACACTTTCTAAACTTAGCGTAGAGCTGATGCTCTCTTAGTACTTGGAGTACATGTCTAAGATGTTCTTCATGCTCCTCCCTATTCTTGGAGTAGATTAGGATATCATCAATGAAAACCAATACAAATCTGTCTAGGAATTCACTGAGTACATTATTCATCAAGCACATAAAAGTGGTGGGGGCATTGGTTAATCCAAATGGCACCACCACAAATTCATAGTGACCATACCTTGTCATAAAGGTTGTTTTGTGGATGTCTTCATCCTTGATTCAGACTTGATGGTATCCAAAAATTAAGTCAATCTTTGAGAAAATGAAATCACCCCCTAATTGGTCAAGCAAGTCATCGATTCTTGGTAAGGGGTACTTGTTCTTTATGTTTGTCTTATTGAGTTGTCTATAATCTATGCGCAATTAGAGTGTGCCATCTTTCTTCTTCACAAACAAGACTGGTTCTCCCCATGGAGACACACTGGGCAGGATGTAGTCTTTATCCATCATTTCCTTTAAATGTATATTGCGCTCAACTAGCTCGGGTGTACTCATCCTATAGGGTGTCCTAGACACTGACACTGCTCTTGGTGCAATCTCTATGGAGAAGTCAATGTCTCTTCTCGGAGGTAGACCCGACACCTCTTCTGGAAAAAAATCTCTATACTCTCTTAATATGGGGTGGTCCTCTAGGTTAGCTTTGTCATCCTCAATAGATTCCAAAAACTGTATTGCATATAGAGGACATCCCTTTCCGCAATACTTTATCATTTGAAGGGCTGATATTCGTCTCACTGAGACAAGCTTCTGAATCCCTAGGAGGGTTATCTTTCTCCCTTCTTCATTTACACATTCTAAAGTTTTATGGTAACACTCTAACTTAGTTTTATAAGAAACTAACCAGTCCATACCAATTAATAGGTCATAAGAACCTAGGGGAAGTATGTTAAGGGTCGCTTGGGTGGGAAATCCATCCATGATGAATTGGAAAGCTGGTATGACCTCTACTACTTTTATTTTGGTTCCAGTGGCTAGTTGTACCAACCATGTCTTAGCATATCTAACTCGTTGCAGTTTACACTTATCAATAGCCTAAGGGGCCACACAACTCAAATTAGAAACATGGCCAATTAAAATAGAAACTAGATGGTTGGCGATCATACCTTCCATCTCCACCACTGAAGCTTGGTGGTCATCTTGTTTATTATCCAAAAATACATAAATATGTGGCATACTCCTAGACACATCATTGACTTTGGTGGATTATTGGATATTGTAGACTCTCCTACTATTCTGTTGTCTGTGTGGGCAATCCCTCAGTAGATGTTCTTCTCCACAACCCCAACATTTCAAGGGTTCCTTCTTTGGGTTATCAGTCTTCCTTGGGGTTGCTCCAAAAGGTTTATTTCCACTCTGGGAGGGAAAATTTTTCTGATATACACTTCTAGTAGGAAGGCTCATCATAGAGTCCTTCCTATAGTTCTTAAATCTTGAGTATTTGAACTGCTTCTTATTAAATCCTAAAATACTCTTTTTCTTCCAGTCCTCGCGATGTTCTTCCTAACTCTCGAACTATTCAAAACAATACCTTGCCTTCCAGATAGTGTCTTCTAAGGTCTTTGTGATCCAGATGGATATCGGTAGCCACCCACCTTTTCCAACTGGCTCAAAACAATTTTCTGGCAATTTTGGCAATTTACTATTTTTAGCAGTTTTCACTTCTGGGGCCATTTTGAGGGCCTAACTTATGCAAAAGTTATGACCCTGAGAAGTTAATGTACTAACTTACCCAAACGGGGCCCACATGACTTTTGGCGCTTCATCTCCTAGGGTTAGGTTTTTGGATGTCTAGGGTTTTTGGCATTCCTGTTTATTGTAAAAGGCCTTCAGAGCCTCATTGTAAACCATCAAACTCTTCTCAGAGATAAGCCACCACCATTCCAACAAGCTTGTTTCCGCTACATTTTATAGTTTCAGCTTATTTCATTATTGAATCGAAAATCAGTTTTACTGTATCTCTGTTATTTTGTGTTAAAAATCTGTATTCATTTTGTTTTGCTCATAAAATCTGGATCAGTGGTATTAGAGTGGTCTGCTCCTTGTCATCTTAATGCATGTCCCAAACGAGTTTAGAGTACAAAGAGTTGGGTATTGAGCTTGTTTCTCTTGAGGACAAAAGCTATTGCACTCCCAAGTGACCTCTCATGGTAGGAGAAAAGAAATATGACGGGAGAGGAGATCCTTTCAAACTATTGATTGAGGAATCCCTCATGCAACAAAGGAATGAGATGCTGGATAGTTTCGCACAAATCCTTCGGCGGCTACCAACAGGTAACGCATCTTCTTCGAGCGGAGGCTCCACCCCCTTCAAGGTACAAATAAAATTTGATATTCCTATATTTGAAGGTCAAATAGATACAGATGTCGTAGACAAGTGGTTGAATCTGCTAGAAGGGTATTTTTCTGTCCATAACTTATCGAATAGAGAAAAGATTAATTTTGCACTCCTCAAATCCGTCCCCCATGTCAAATATTGGTGGGAAACGTTCTGTGAGAAAAAGGAAACAGAGGAACCCTCATTATTTACAGTCACAACCACCTGAGATTCCTTCAAGGATGCTATTAAGGAACAATACTACCCTCTCGGAAGTTATGACAACTTATATACCAAATGGACCACACTACGACAAGAAAGAGACTAAGCAATGCCATATTTCACAAATATCTTCCATACCTTGCGCACCAAGATGGGTATCAAAGATTCAAAGTGACATCTGGTGCTCAAGTATTGTGGTTCTCTACATATATACATCCAGATCGAAATGGAATTTATAGACATCTCATCCTTGGGCGTGGCATACCGATATGCCATCAAAAATTGAGCAGAAGCTCAAACAAAAGATGCGACAATTTGGGCCTCGGAACCCCTCACAACAAAATCCAGGAAAGGTCGGCCCCAACCCACAGAACAAAGGAACGAGAAAATATGGACAGTATCATGACAACCAGTCCAAGCCACAAGCAAAGAAGGACACTGGAAAGACAAAGAAAGATACCAGGAAGTGGTGTGACTTCCATAAGTTCCCTTGGCATAACACTTATGATTGTCACTCAAATAAGTCGCTGGTGGCCGAAGTGAAATACTATGAATCAGATGCGAATTTTGAATCTGATGCAGAACCAGAAAGGGGAAGACAGATCATTAACGCAGAACCCAGTGCCACCATTTCTACCACCAAGCTCCAGCCTGGTGAACCAGATGAGCCAGAAGAAGGAGAGTGCCTCTTCCATTCGCTAATGTGGGTAACAGGCACCTCGCTACACTTCATCGTTGATAGCGGTAGCCAGAAGAACCTCATCTCTATAGAGGTCATCAAGTGGCTGGCCCTACCCACAATGCCTCACCCACAACCCTACACCATTGGATGGCTTTGCCAAGGAAGCGATCTCTGCGTCAGTCAACAGTGTCGACTGTCATACGGAATCAAGCCCTTCAAAGACGAATTATTGTGTGATGTTGCTCCTCTCAAAGTATGTGATTTTCTTTTGGGCCAACCTTATTTATGGAAACATCATGCTGTATATGAGTCTAGGCCTCATAGTGTTATTATTACTTTGAACAGGAAATTGTATAGGATACCTGAGGCAGTCCCACCTAGTGTTATTTCCTTGATCTCTGCTAAGAAATGCAGGAAGGTCATCTCTCAGACAGGGAAGTTTTTCTTCTTCGTGATTAGCTCTCAGAATAAGAGAAAGATCACAGCCACATCCAGGATCTTTGCGTCTGACCTCTCCACACAGCAGAAGCAAGTAGATAAGGTCATGGAAGAATACTTAGATATCTTCTCCTCACCTACCGGGGTACCTCTGCACTGCCAGGTCAAGCACCCCATCGATCTAACCCCCGGTGCACCGCTTCCCAATGGGCCAGTATATCGTCACTCTCTATTAGAGAATGAGGGGATCAAGCGACAAATACAAGAAATTCTCCACAAGGGGCACATCCATCCCATCTCATCACCTTGTGGGAGCCCAATCGTGCTGGTACAAAAGAAAGATGGAATCTGGCGACTCTGCATTGATTACCGGGCTCTGAATAAAATCACAGTTAGAAACCGATACCTGATTCCCCGAATTGATGACCTCCTTGATCAACTAATGGAGGCTAAATACTTCAATAAGATTGATCTGAAGTCTGGCTACCACCAGGTCTCGATAGAATAGACAGATGTATGGAAGACCACCTTCAAGTCAAAGGAAGGCCTTTTTGAATGGTTGGTCATTCCCTTTGGTTTGACAAATGCTCTGGCCACTTTCATGAGGATGATGGATGATATCCTGCGACCTTTCAACAATAATTTTGTAGTGGTGTATCTGGATGACATTCTCATCTATAGAAAGACTTGGGCCGAACACTTGTAGCATATTCAATAGGTTCTGCACACCCTGTGGCGGCACAAGCTATATTCCAACTTGGAAAAATGCTCCTTCGACATGGACAAGGTCCATTACCTAGGCTACATCATTGATCAACATGGTTTACATGTGGATCTAGCCAAGATCCAAGTCATCCGTGATAGACCATCCCCAACCACACTCACTGAGCTTCAGAGCTTCTTGGGCCTTGCCAATTTCTACCACAGGTTTGTGTTGGGATTCTCCCATATTGCATGGGCCCTCAGCCAAATCACCAGGGGTGGTGGTAAGGAAAAAATTGTGTGGGGCTGGTCCCAACAAAAATCATTCGATGATTTGAGGCAGCGCTTGTGCTCATCCCCAGTACTTTCACTACCATACCTTCAACATCCCTTTGATATCGAGATAGATGCTTCAGACTATGCTGTGGGTGTCGTTCTCACTCAGCACGACCACCCCATGGTCTATCATAGTGAGACACTAGATGCTGTCCATAAGTAACTTACTCACGAAAAATAAACGTACTCCATTGTGCAAGCCTACCACCAGTGGAGACATTACATTCTTGGGAAGGAGATAATCATCCAAACTGATCATAAGCCACTGCAGTTTATACAGACACAAGGAAAATTTCAAAATGACCGCCATCAAAAGTGGTCCACATACTTGCAACAATTCCACCTCAACATCAAGTATAAAACAGGAAGCACCAATCACGTCGCTGATTGCCTCAACAAATCACCAGTTGCGACACTCACCACGGTGCTAGACTCTTGTGGCCATGAGACCTCTAGATGGCCCCAACTCTATGAGAGAGACCTGGACTTCTCCACCACCTACCAAATGTTGGGTGCAAACATAGTTGTCGATAATTTCTATCTTCAGGATGGGTTGCTGTGTCGTCTTGGCCATATATGTGTTCCATCAAGCGAACGAGCGAAGGTTACCTGGGAAGCCCACTACAGTAGGGTGGCAGGACACTTTGGTGTCTAAACGACAATGGCGATGCTACAAAAACATTTCTACTGGCTGAAACTCTGACAGGAGGTCAGCAAGTATATCAGGTCCTGCACTGCCTACGCTATTGCCAAACCAACCACTAAGAAACAGGGCATGTACACCCCTCTACCTACTCCTGGCAGGCCATGGTAATCCATCTCAATGGACTACATGTTGGGCCTCCCATCCACCAAGTGGGGAAATGACTGTGTTTTTGTGGTTATTGACTGCTTTTCTAAGATGGCGATTCTGGTTGCCTGCAAGAAGAGAATCATAGCAGAGGCCACTACCAAGCTCTTCTTTGAACAGGTTTGGGTATATTTTGGACTCCCACAAACCATTGTCACATATAGGGACAGTCAATTTCTCAGCACATTCTGGTCGAGCCTCTGGTCACTGCTAGACACTAAGCTAAACAAATCCACGACCTTCCACCCCCAGATAGGTGGCCAAACCGAGGTCATAAATCGAATGGTTGTGCATATACTTCGCATGTATAATTCAAAGAACCCTCTCACATGGGATGAGAGCCTTCCCTATGTCCAACATAGATACAATCGAGCCCTGCATAGCTCAACCGGACACAACCCCTTTCAGGTGGGGTTGTGATTCCAACCATTGGGTCCCATGGATGTTGCACTTCCCCTTGCAATCACCTCGACTGAATCATCTCCTGTTCCAACTGAAGCTGAAAAAGACACCTGATTCATTGAGAAGATCCAACACATCCACCAACAGGTTCAAGATATCCTACATAAGTCTAATGGCAAGTACACACAATGCCATGATCAACATCGGGTGCCACATAAGTTTCAGGTGGGAGACAAAGTTTGGTTGCACTTGCAGAAAGAACACCTTACAGGACTCCATCAGAAGCTTCACCCACTCTGATATGGGCCGTACACCATCACCAAGGCCATGGGGGATAATTCTTTTGATCTTAACATTCCTCCTTTCCTTGGCTTGCACCGATTGTTCAACATGGATCACCTTCGCCCTTATTTCCCACTATTATTGGACACCTCAGATGTAACAGAACAACTAAAACCAACAGATCTCAACCCCAACTACATCCAATAGGATCCAACGATTATATTTTGGACACATAGATCAAGGGAACTCGACAACAAAGGATCCATCTTTATCGAGTCGTCAAAGTAGGGCAGCTCCTGCACCATGGTAAGTGGCTCACCCGGGACCAAATTCAGCATAAATTTCCTCATCTAATGGGGGAAATCAATGCAATGGAGACCATTTATTCCTAAGGAGGGAGTATTGATCCAAATGGATATTGATGGCCACCCACCTTTTCCAGCTGGCTCAAAACAATTTTTTGGCATTTTTGGCAATTTACTATTTTTAGCAGTTTTAACTTCTGGGGCCATTTTGAGGGCCTAACTGAAGGTTTTTCGGGATCAAGCTTCTCAATGATGACCTACAACATGATTGATCCCCCAAAATGAATCTCCTTGACGATACCTTTCCAACAGGCTATCATACGCCTAAAACATAGATCGTATGCAAAAGTTACGACCTCGGGAAGTTAATGTACTAACTTACCCAAACGGGGCCCACATGAATTTTGAAGCTTCATCTCCTAGGGTTAGGTTTTTGGATGTCTAGGGTTTTTTGCATTCCTGTTTATTGTAAAATTCCTTTAGAGCCTCATTGTAATCATATTCTTGCGAATGAGCACAACCATCACATCTCTTCTAAGAGATAAGCCGCCACCATTCCAACAAGCTTGTTTCCGCTGCATTTTACAATTTCAACTTATTTCATTATTGAATAGAAAACCGGTTTTACTGTATCTCTGTTATTTTGGGTTAAGAATCTGTTAATAATCTGTATTCATTTCATTCTTCTCATAAAATATGGATCACTTTGGCTCGTCAAACTCAATCCTATTCCGGTAGGTCTGAGGTAACCCACTAATAAATCGTTGCACTCTCACTTTTTCATCCTTTATGTAGGGTACATACCTCAGCAAATCAAGGAATTTATTGACATATTCTTCTATATTGATGAGTTTTCCCAGCTTGAGTTCATAGAACTCCTTAGTCTTCCCATCAAGGTATTTCTATGACAGATACTTATTCTTGAAGTGTTTCTCAAACGGTTTCCATGATAATTCCTCTTCATGGATTCCTTTCACATTCTTAAGGTCTTCCCACCAAATGGAAGATTTTCCATTCAGGTTGAAGATGGATATTCGAGCCTTCAAGTTTTCAGAGTAGTCATGGACTCTGAAGTACTTATTTAAACCAAGATGCCAAGCTTCTGCCTCTTCCCCTTTCTTAATATCACCATCTAAAGAGGGTGGTATGGCTTTCTTGAACTCTTCAAGATCACAACTTTTAAAATGCTTTCGCTTCTTTCCTTTCTTTTGAGACTGGGAGTTAGTTTTTCTACTAGAGTATTCCTTGAAGTTTCCTGTTTCCTCTCCAGAGAAATATATCGATGAGTGTCCCTTGCCTCCAAGCTGGGAATTCCTTGAAGTACTTATCCTAGTGTGGCCACTTATAGGACCACGTTTTCGTATCTCAGGTGGACTTTAACTTCTCTTTGTATGTCACTGGTCCACATGACTGGTTGTGGGTCCATGTTGCATCTACCTCTGTATGTCGGATAAACTCTGCAACAATACTGCATTAATTTTTGTTTTTTTTATTGATCTTTTATCAATCTCTCATTGTCATCCTTCCAGCTCTGTAATTTAGCCATGAGGCTCCTTACAGTTTCAACCAGATCCAGAGGGGTCTCCACTGCCCTCCTCTCATCAGGTTCTTCGTCTCTATTGTGGGAGCCATTCCCCACCTCATGGAGCATCACCATCCTTTATGCTTGTAGTTTCCCATGGTTTACTGACTGCTTGAGTGCCTTAAATTTCTTTAAATATGGTTTTTATGCAACTCGTCCATGAGACCAAGCAGGCCAAGTGCTATAACCATGCTATGATACAAATTTGTAACACACTTGACCCCTGAGTGGATTTCCTAGGGATGGGGCCTCAAAATTTCATTCCCCTTAAGTGATCAAATCCTTTATTCAGGGTCTCTACCACACTCTACTCATAAATATTTTTCCAACCATGGTCTCCATGCTCAAAATCGAGCCCAAAACCGATAGATATATCTCTACGAAGTTCTTTGGGTGTTCATTGAGGACCACATGGCACCCACGTGGATCCACCTCACACATGTTATTTCCAAGCTCCTTCTTCCATGATGGAAGACCATCCACCATTTGATCCCATGACTGGAATTACTCTCTTTCTCCTATATCAGTTGTGGAGGAATTCGACGCTTCGACACTACGATGCTTCATGCCTCTTTACTATCTACGCGCGAGATCACCTAGAGTTTCGAACTTCCGAAGTCCAGTAAGCTCACCACATGGCTCCAGCCTTCGAGCCATCTGGTCTCTCTATCATACTACATCCTAGATCCTCCAGAGTCTCGGACTCCTAGAGTCCCTGTCACTTCACCATCCACGTTGGTTAGGCGAACGTGTATCGGGAACGGACATGTAGGAGTGGTCAGAGTGACGCGTGTTAGATTCCAATGGGCCTATAGGGTATTTGATACACACACATCTGGGTGACAAATGGAATGCCAATCTTTGTGGCATCCCTACACCTCTTCACCCCGGACTGACAAGATTCTACATTCCTCAGATCTCACAGTTGAGATACAGACACATAGACTTATAAATCTATGACTCTGGTTACCTCGGGGATTTGGTGTTTGGGAGTGTTGTGATGAAAACTCCTCTCATCTCCCAAAGTTCCAAATATCCAAGCAAAAAGGGGATATCACCATGCATCCCCGGTATATCGATAACTGAGAAAGGACCCGAAGGATCCCTCGATCTACAGTTCTAGGTCCTTTGTGGCTCCGACCTTTGGATTTTTGGATCCTGGTTTAGTTGGTAAGATAAGTTCACCTAACCTCTTGGGGAGCCTCCTAACGCGGTCAACCTTACAGGTAACCGTAACTCTCTGTCGCCTTCGACTGGTTTATGACTATGAGGGCTGAAAATACTCTGAAGTCCCAGACTTCTGAAGCTCCGAAGCCAGAGGGGCTTAGCTCCCGTAGGCTTAACCTAAGGTTCCTAGGTGTTGGTCATATGGGTTCTCCCGAACAGATCTCATCCATTCATCTTCCAGAAAAAAAGGGTCCTCCCTTTCGAGAATTAAATCTCGCTATCCTTATTGAGCTTCATCATGAAACTGTTAAGGGTTTGGGTAGGATATCCTGGTCGCACATCAAGGAGTCTGAAGGGGACAGTCTCATTAGACCGATAGGGACAAATTGACACCATACTTTCTATCTCGACCGTCCTACATGTTTATGTCCCAAGGCACCTTGAAGGCTAAGTTGGGGCACATAAACAATTAATCAGAAGAATAAGTTCATATGAAGACAAACGCATGCACATAACTTAACCATTTCAATAAAAAAAGAATTTATAGATATGTAAGTACATAAACCCAGATAATCATCCATTATTTTAGATCAATACATAAAGTAGGAAAATACTTATCAGAATTGGATAACGCCAAGCGAATTCTGAAAGGGGTGCCCATTTCCACCCAACCATAGGCTCAGTCACTCCTAACAGATTTACCACTAGCAACCCCCAAGCTAGACCACGATGCTCTATGATAAAATCCTTTCTTCAGGCTCAACGAAAGTAGGGACAAAGGTTACTATCCTCCTCCCGTAGGGTCTTGGAAACAGTTTACACATTACCAAGAAAAGAAGAACAACCTCATTTATCAACTTGTATCATGACCTTGCTATCTATTTCCTATGACCAGAACATTCTAATCCCTTAGTTCTTCCTTGAACCTGAGAGCTTAGTATCTCGTCTCTGCACTCTTCGCAGGGATTCCTCTACCCACCACGATTTCCTTTCTTTCCATTCCTCAATAAGATTTCGCATGGCTCGAATTCCCAGTCCGTGGTTAGGTCTGAAAGCCTTATAGATGGGTTCTCTGCCCCATCCCCTCATTAACTCTTGAGGAGGTCTTCCCACCTACCAACCTGATTGTGATTCATTTATGGGTGAGAGGTATGTTCTGGTCCTGAGAAATTAAATCCAGCAAGGTACTGGTTTGGTGGAGGTTAATGGAACCATTGCTGGTCCCCTTCATCCTCTCTTTCATAGCATTTTTGGTCTCTCTTAGCACACCCCCCTTCTAGTAGTCATGCAACACTTATCCTTTTTCTTAGAAAATAACAAAATTTACATTCATTGACGTTTTATAAAAAGGTCCATCAAATCAAACATTCACACATATTGATTTCTCCATAGCCTTTTGGCCAATATAGTTATATTTACAAACTGGGGGAAACTGGGTGTTACAAGTTGTTAGTACATTGTCCCACTAGAAAGTCAAAAAAGGGGGAAAATGTGGTCATTTGTGTTTTTTTCACTAAGGAGAAGAACAAAGAGAGAAGCTTAAGCGCGAAAGAGTGTGAATTCGTGAAAGCAAGTGGAGAATTAGAGTTCAATAGTCTGAATATTAACAAGATGTTTCCACCACACGTTGGAGCGCCGAGCAGGGGTGGGCGAAACACGAGAAACAATGCTCGAGTGACAAAAACATGGACGCAATATATTCCCATAATCGTGGATGTAGATGAAATCCATACACTGAAATATGAGCCACATACCATGCAAGTTGAGGAGGAGCAAAACACATCACAGGAGGTCAGGCAACTGGAGGAGGACGGGGAAAGGAAAGAATTTGACGTGTCTAGGGGAAAAGGGCCACAATAGGACGAACATGCCATAGGTTCAGCGCAACAGGGCCTAAACCAAGAAGAAGAGAATGAAACATAGCACCAGGGCATATCAAAGGTTGGGGTGTCATCCCTGCAAGGGAGGAAGAAGGAACGAGCTAAGAGAATTGTGCAAGGAATATCACACACACAGGCGGAATTGGAAACAGTAATGCCAAAAATCCCAAAGGGAGTAAAGGAAGACGATGAGATGGTGGGAGGAGTAGACACCATGAAATCCTTTGATCATGACGTGGCTGACACAGTCAAATTCCCAGATTTGGTGCAACATAACTATATGGATAGTAGAGGAGAGGGCCCATCAGGCGTGCCATTGTTGGAGCTTGCAGAATGGATATTGGGGTTCTACAATACATGGATCTTGATTTTTTTGGATATACCACACTTTGGGGGCAATAAACAAATCAATGGATGTGTGAAGAAACTCTTAGCAAGGGTGCATGGAGGAATTTTGTGGATAGATAGTCCAGTTCCTATCAATGTGGACTTGATTTCAACTATCACTAGGATACCCATGGATGGGGAGAAGCCAGAGAAGTACTTAGAGGATAAAACTAAATCAAAATCCATCTTTGACGAAATCAAGGGAAAGTATGGAACTGAGAGAGGAAATAGGGGAATCAAGATCATCGACATAAATGATCCTATGAGGAGATTTGATACAAGGATGCTAGGGTGCAAGTTAATGTGCAAGTGCAAAAAGGAGGAAGTACTAGTAGGAGTGGTAGCAGCTGCAGCGCAGTGCATGAAGGGGAGCTCGATGAGATGGGTACCTTATCTGATTAATTCTTTCTTGGAGGATTGCAAGGACACATAATATTGGGGCTCTGAGTTCCACTACTCATGGTTACTCATCCTCATTGCACTTGTAGGATGGAAAGAACTGATGCATTGTATGTTTTTGCAGAGAATAAGAAAGTGTGGTGCAACCCGCTACACGTCTCTTAGAATCAAAACATACCCAAAGGAGAAGAAAATAAATAACGATGTATTATCTCTATACTTATCGGAGATCCATAACCGCTTAGCTGACACATGGAGGATTTCTCTAGAGACTGTCCAGGAATTTGGACATATAGCAAATTTTCAAGCATCGCGTCATAGCATGTGGGTGTAGGCGAAGAGGGACCCAACCAAGGAGTGGCTACAACTGAGTTACTGCATCACGATGTAGGATATACAGATGGGGGTTCAGGAGTGGGATGAGGAATGGAAAGTGCATGTAATCCCAAGGATAGTGCCAGGAGGACAGACTCAAACGCAGGACATAACAGTCCATGTGCAACAGACAGGAACAAACGGTGCAAGTAAAAATAAGAATGCCACAAAATACCAAGTGGGGGGAAGCATCCCCATACAAAATAAAAGAAGGACATAAAAGAAATCACAACGTGATTCTACATGGGATCCACCGTGCATAGACCAGACACAAAGAGGAACATCAGAACAAGTGCAGACAAATAATTACAAACAGAGACACAGGATATACCTATGGATGAAGAATTTGGGTAGGATACAAGCATGGATACATAGATTCCAAAGGCATCTGAGCCATCAGATTCCCAAAGCAAGAGGACATGGGAGCAATAAAGTGGCTCCAGGAAGAAGGTGAAGGCCCATAGAAAACCACTGGAAACATCACTGACAATAGATGATGTGGAACTAATAGCCACATCAGTCGAAGACCGAATATCTAAGGTGTGGGAGAATGTTGAGAACCATAGGGCTTCAATTCTAGAGAAAGTACAGGAAGTGAAAAATGTGCTGGAGCAGTTGAGGAGTAGGGAAGAGAAGTTATCAAAAGACAAGCCAACACAAACTAAGGAAGGAGTGCTTGTTGGAGAAACAATGCAAATTACAATGCAGGGGAGTGTCAATTTTATCATAACCCTTGAGATGTTGTTCATTGACGAGGAGGAAGAATAAAGTACCTTGAAGGAAATCAAGACATTGGAATTAACATTTCCCAAGATCCCGATGAACGTGCCCTATAAATTACAAATAAGTGTCGCACAGGAAATTCAGTTCATGGAAAGGTATGATTCAATGACAATACAAATAGCGCATGAGGAAAATACCATACTGAAGGAAGAAGCTAGCCAAGAAGGGAAGGCGAGGAAGCTTGGGTAACATAGATTGGAAGAGACGGAGAAACATATTAGCACAATATTCTAAACCATCCCTAACAATGTAGAGTTAGAGGAAGTATCTTCTGAAGAGAAGATGAGGAAAATAATGTAGGCCTTGGAGCATTACAAGGACCAGATAAAGGAACTGGAGGAGCGCGCAATACCCACTACCCCTCCATAATTTAGAGTGCAGTGAGAACATGAAGCCATAGAACTTGCAGAAAATATAGCACATGCTATCCAAAGGATGACAGAGTTGTTGGAGCATAGTGGCCAACTGTGGACGCAAGTTGAAGAAGATGAAATATTGAAGAAGTTGCAAGCAAGGGAAGATAAGGTACATGCAATAATGGTAGAGTTAAAAAAATGACACAAGATTATGTCACTTCCATAAAATATTAAGACTGCGATAGAAATGAAGATCCTACAAGCAGAGGGGAAAGTAGTGCAGGTGCAGAAAATCACAAGACAAGATCAGTTGGAGCCTCTGCAAGAAAAGGCTGAAAAATTGGTCATGGAGGTTGATGCAGCAAAGTCATGGGTGGAATATATAGGCTTGGAGGGAGGGGATATATTAAATCCTCTAGTCACCACACAGATGGTAGAAGCCATGGCGGAGAAGAGAAACCAGGCTCAAGAGCAATGCTAGTGAACAACAGAGATGTATAAAGCACTGGTACAAGCAGTAAAAGATGCATAAGTCCATGAGTGACTTGGGATGAGTCATGATTTCAGTGTTGGGGGTATGTTGGCATAGGCCAATTTTGGGAAAACCAGCACCAAAAATAGAGGAAAACCAACACTAGAAACAAAGGAAAACTAGCGCCGAGAAAAGCAGTTACAATGTGGAAAAATTGTTGCGGAGAAATTGGAAAGTGGACAAGCATCGACTAGGAGAAACAGTTGGATCGAGGACCAGCCAGGATTAAGTCAAGGATAAAGTGGACAAACCTAATCTGCTTAGGGTTAGGGTTTTTGTAATGGCTTTGTCCCAATTTTGTATAAGTAGAATGTATTAGGATGACGAGAGGGTTGTCCTTTTTGTGGTGTGTGTATTGTTGAGGTTGCAGTAGGTCCTTTAGTTGAGTAAAGGTCTTGTTGAAAGACTGGTCAATTTGTGGAGATTAGGTGTAATGAGGGAAGAAATGTACAATGAACAACACTAGATTTTGCAAGAATATGAATAAAGAACCAAAGTGACAAATGTTTGTGGGCCACGATATATCTGTGTTTTGTGTGAATGTATGCAGTGTTTCTGATTGTATTTTCTTTAGTAAGGTCATGATGAACATGCTAAATGATAAAGGAATTAGCACTACGAATAAACTAATGAAATCTTCAAGATGGCTCTAAATAATTGATATAGCTAGTGTTTAGATCAAAATCTTGTGTTACAGTAGATAAATACTTGTCTTTGAACACATGCGGCTATAATGGTTAATGAAGTCCTATTATAATAGCTGTGATAGTGGTATGGAATAATATCTAATGAGAGTTTGAAGGTTAACAATAAGTAGGTTAAATTCCTCTGAGAGATACACATCCCATCCCAAGGTTGCAAACATCTGAGTCCTGCGACCACCCATAGAATCCATCTTGTGTGAGACTTCGCAGTGCACTATGTGCACTGTGTTGTCTTTTGGTATCCAGAAGGGTCGATGGTAGAAGGTTTGTTGGTAATCCTGTAGTTAGAACCTGGGTCATCCCATAAGTAAACCAACAAGCCCACAAGCCAGTACTAGCAAGAACTTGTGACTTGATAAGGGCCTAGATGTCTAGAAACACTCCCATATGGGGGTCCCATGCTAGGAGGATGCCTACCCTTGAAGCCTCATCACAATGGGACAATATTAATCAACAAACATGTATAGAATCTACCCCCATATGGTTTTGAACCCGTGACCTCCAAGGAGGAAACAAGTGTTCTTAACCATTATATCCACTCAAACTGCACATCATGTAGTGATTCTTTTACTAAAAAAAATCATTTTTTCACTAGGAAGAACACGCCTATACTTAGTGTCATTTTTGTGTCACCATTATCATGATTAGTGTCATTATTTTTTACACATGCCATAATTAGTGTCATTGTTGCATCGATATCCGCATCTCTGAGGCACCTGAAATGTTGTGCTAACATTACACATGCTACAATAAAATGGATAACATGACTTTACATCATGCACGCATAATGGAAATCTTATTTTGTGTTAATTTTTCTTCATGGGAGGGGCATTGTTGTCAAATTTACATTGTTCATTTTTATATGGGCGTTGTATTTGCATCATGGTAATGTATAATGCATTGTGTCAATGTCATACAAGTGTCAATATGTGGATACTTTAAATTAATATGCATTGAATTAACATCAATGTTACTATTAATTATTTATTAGCATCAAGAATACTAGCATATTGATTAGCATAATGTATCATAATGCAAATATGCATTTTTAATGTTGTAATGTCATCTAAGCATCATGGTTGCATCACTATCACTTTTTTGGCATCATGTGTGCATTCTGTTTGTTTTCTATCCATGTGCATTCTGTTTGTTTTCTATCCATGTTAGATGCATCATCTATGGGTATATATTGCATCAATTATGTTTATTTATTATTATTATTATTATTTATATTATTAATTATTAATTTAATTATTATCCTTATTTTAATTAATATTAATTATCATCATTATTGTTATAATTTTGTTATACTTATAATTATTTATTAGTTTACTTATTATTAATTATAATTCTATTATTATTTTTTTGGAATACAATTTGTCCCACCATTAAACCCATAAGAGAAAATGAGATTGTTGGTACTTGCTAGCCCCAACAATAATTGGCTTATAAAGATCCCCAATCAACAATTGGCTCATGAAGAGTGAACATGTCACAAGTGGGTTTGAACTTGAGTGGAGAAGAAAACATTCCTATTCTCAACCACTTGAGATAGACCCAAATGACAACAACAACAACAACAATAATAGAAATAGATTAACGTGTATTAAAACATACCCGTAACCAAACTATACAACAATTTAATACAAGGAATACAGAGAAATTTTGTCACCAATTCTTCAAAATATCCCACAAATTCAAAATTGCTACCCAATAACTATGCTAGCCTTGCTATTCTATAATTATTCCTATGGATGAAACTTGCATACTACCTAATAAATTGATTCAAGAGTAATATTGTTTTTCAAAACATTACAAATACATAACATTACATAAAATCATTCCCATTAAGAGATTCTTGCTTGATTCCAACCAAAGAGTTGGTTGTTTGCTCAATTGATCTCTTCTCCATGCCTCCATATGGGCCTTGGCCTTGCTACACTATCTCCTCTTTCACTGTGATTTCCTCATATTTAAATGAATTGATGGATAATTTATTGAGGGGGAGTTGAAGACTGCAAGGTTCCTTTATACAATCACAATTCCTTTACAAGTTTAGAGACCATATCATGCATAAAATCAAATTTTTTTCCTAGAACTTCATACTTTTTGTTGTGGATTTCCATGAAAGATATGAATTTTTTTTCTCTTTTACTATGAGCCTCCATTATAGATAAGAAAATTTCATCCTATGACTAGGGTGAAATCACGATAGATTGGAAATGTAAGATAATGACCTGTCATTCTTCTAGCTTGGTCTACAATAATTTGGAAAAAACTACCAAGGTAGTTAGAGGAATTATTTGGTAAATGGATGGTTGGAAACAAGATTCATGAACTATCCTTGCTGTAATCACCTTTCTCCTTCCACATGCTTTGCAACTTGCTAACTCAAAACAAGACCTTCCACAAACCAATATGGAAAATATAACTAAATTATGAAATAACTGACTAACTATCTATCTACAATTAGGATCATTATTACCAACACTAGAAACTGAACATTAAACATAAAAATTCAAGTACATAGTATCTAGGGGGGGATCTCCATTTTTATAAATAAAAGCAACAACATATTGTATTATATTTGACTTTTTCTATCGACGCTTTCTGTAACCATTGTCCGGATTCCTCCTTCCCAGGTCACTTAGGACTACTTGACCTCCAGTGTTCTTCTCTGCTTGAATAAGAGAAGGACAAAGATGTCCTAGATCTCAAAAGGTGGGAGATGGAACAAAATGAGAATGGGAATACTTAGGGAGATGCTAGTAATAAAAACCACGAAAAAAATTGCTCTGATTGATCGAGAGCAGATGATAGCTCTAATATCATAGGGGTTGTGTGAGACTTCTCCTTCATTAGGAATTTATGGAACTAATTTTCCCATAAACCCCACTGGGGAGTGATTTTTATATTTTTCTATTGAATTTGAAAGGTACTCGCTCCTTTCCTGAAGGAAACAAGCAAGTACTCACTCCTTATCTAAGTAGGAGGTGTGAGTATGTTGAAAAGAGTGATTTTTTGCCGATTTATAAGGGGATTCAATTAGCCAAAATCAAGCATAGAATGCATTAACTCCAATAAGGTGCATCTTAGTTGAATGGGGTGGCTAAAGATGTTATAACAACCTCCAGTTGAACAAAGGAGATAAAAATAGGCTGGCCTTATTGTTGTGTTTCCACATTAACCTTATACTCCCAATCCTCTTTCTAACCTTCCCATTTCCTAATAGAGAGAGACAATTATATTGAACCTTAGACACTGGGTACTAACATCTCTTCATTCCCCTTTGCAAGTTTGTTATCTCACATAGCATGTATTGTTCATAGTGATAGTGACTACTAGATATGACTCTAACATAACAAAACCACTCCTTATTCAAACTGATCCAGACTCCAAACTCAAACCACTACTTATTCAAGCTACTCTAGGCTCCATGTTCAAATGACTCCTTGTTCAAAATACCCAAGACAACATTTATAAACTCCATAGAACCCACTACTTTTTCCACAAAGGGAAAGAGATTCAACCCTATAATTTGGTGTAGGGGAAGAGATGTGTTAACGGGTCAAGATGGCTTATCAAGAAGTTAAGGGAGAATGCCCGATGGCAGGTCCCAATTAGACCTACTCTCATTTGGGATAACATTTTTAACTAGTATATGGGTCTAGTTGTCACTAAGAATTGGAAGAACAAAAGGAAAATACAACACTCTTTCCCAAAAATAATTATAACTAAACTAAGTCTAATATAATTTAAATGAAATGCAAACTATTTAATCTAATTACTTCTAACCTATCTCACGTAGGAGAAACACTAAGAGATAGATACATCATAAATTTTTATTTCTTATTGTAGAAATAGTTCACATCAACCAACAATACGTTAAAACAATAAAGCCATGGATTGAATCACAAATAGTTGCAGATCAATTATATAACATTACCATTTTATTTATTAGTAACCATAAACGTCAAAGAACTTGAACAACACACATAAAATTAGTTCATATTGGATATTATTCAAGAAATTGTAAAAAATTCAAGATATTACACGTATATAACAATCTCATATATAACATAACACCATTTATGATTTCCAAATGCCTTCTGCTATTTAGTCCATGAGATAGTAGTATCATCAATGTTACAATGGGAAAAAGTCCTTATCTATTACATGGAAATATCTTTTATAAGTTACAAGAGAGTCTTTTCAATATCTGTAACTTCCAAGGCTATAGTTACAGTTTTGGTCATTTCAATTATCCCGACCCTCTTATATTTCCAACCAAGTCGACTAATAAAAATGATATTAAAGCCATGAATTTATATGCGTTCTATCTTCCCTGCATACAATTTGTTATTTTATTATGCTCTGATTGTTTCATAAATTATGTTCACAACCATAGTTTTCTTTTCAGTGCTTGTAACTCCCCGGTTGTGTGTTGCTTCATATTCTCTTGAATTTCCTTAGAAGAGACATGATGTCATACAAACAAGATTTTCTTTCTATCCAGTTAATGAGAAATCGTTTTCTCCTTTCCACCTTTCTTATCTATAGAACAAGAGGCTCAAAATGTTTGCAAGAAGATGAAAAGGATCCTTATCGAGGGAGACCCATGGGTCTGGTCTCTTATCGAAGAATACCACCAACGAATGTAATCCCACCACTTCCAATATTCACTAATTCAATATGTATATTTCCTTTAATTCAGTCTGGACCCTTCATGGTATCTAGATCTATGGAATTGTTTTGGCTGGAAGAATGACTCAACCAATCTTCATCATTGTAGATGCAGAGAACCAACAACCACAATTTTTTTTCTTGATCTCTTTGTTGCAACCTAACCCCGACCAATTGATGCATGAATACCTTAGGATGAACTTTGGAATGCCATGTTCCGATAGTTTGGATCCATAGATTACATAGAAGAAACATTATTTCTTTTTGTGAAAACAAGTGAAGCTCCTCATATTTCCAAGAGAGCTTAGGAAGATCAGTCCCTCCTAGAGGAAATATCCATGAAGCATAATATACTTTCATAGTTTGTTTTTTCAAACACTTCACATAAAATTTTCTATGTTTTCATATTGGCTCCCTGGTGACTCCAATAGCTACTTCTATAACATCTTTAACATGAGTGATTTGAAAATGACGAGTACTTACTCTACGCAAATTTTCAATCGAGAATCGTTTACTAAAGAATTATTTTCATAAGGATTAAAGGGCATATGAGTTCATTAATAAAAATTATTTTAAACATTAATACATAAAACATATGAAATCAAAATGGATAAAGAACATGAAAATACAAGAGAGAGACAACCGAAGTTGATAATAGAGTTCACCCCTCCTGGGATACGTCTCTGAACCTGCTTCAATTGGAATACGAACCACTTTCATTCCCTCTTCAAAAGATGTTGGGACCTTCTCACAAGTGAGTACATAAGAGATGCCTTCTCCTTCAATGAGGATTCAAGAAGACTACTCACACTAATAACTATCCATACATCAAGAAGGATAATTCCTTACATGAATAAGTCTTTCAATATTTAGGAGTAGTAGAAATATGGATTTCTAACTCTCCTGATTAATTTCTCATTACTCCCCTTCTCCATGAATATGGATCACATAAGGAATTATATAGTTTTTCCTCACTCACTATTTAAAGAAGAGCATTAATTCCTAGATCCACAATAATAGGATCTAATTACAAAAGAGGAAAAACAAGATCCATAAAAGTAGGATCTCAAACCATGTTCAAGCACATAATGGGAAAAGTCTCAAAACCATCCAAAGACTCTTCAAAGATGCCCTTTATTCTCTCAACCTACCAGTGAGAAAATTGAAAAATTGGTGTGAGGTGGTTTCTCACATAAAAACCAATTTCCATAGTTACAATTATAATGAAAAATATGGGAGTCTAATTTCCCTCACAAGTATTAATCAGTTTACAAAAAGAATTAAATGCATGAATTTTTCAAAAGATCATTTAAAGCATGATAAAATGCATGAGCATCTCACAAAGCATTAATCAAATAAAATGATAAATGCATGAGACTTATCTCACAAAGCATTAATAAAAATGCGTGAGATTATGAAATTCATAAAAGCATAAATTCACCATTTTCACCACTTTGTCGCCAACTTCAAATCAACTTGGTGAACAAAGTAAAGTTCTTTCCATGTGTGGAGATCCGCCCAGATCAATGATCCTCAGGTGATTTTTAATGGATGTGATGATGCTCACGACTTTGTTGGCGTACTGTCTAAGGCAATATTCTTTCATTTAGTATGGAGTATTTGTCTTATCAGATAGCCGATGGATTCAATATAATCTTTTAGTTCCTTGGTGACCTTTCAGAAATAGAAGAGGGATATCGATTTAATCATGTATCTGATGTACAAAAATATTCCCCTTTGTGTGTAGTGTGGTCTTTCAGATGGGAAACAACTTGAGAACTCTTTTCCATTTACTTTTCCATTTTTTCCCCTTATTCCAATGCTTTGGGTGTTTCATTTACTTCCTTAGTGAAAAGGGTAGGCTATTAATATATTCTTCATAATTCCATCTCTCTGACAAGCCAAATATTATCTGATTTGATGATTTAGAGTTCGAGACATGGTTCTTTGATGCTAGTAATTAGCTATCATTGGTATGCTATCAAGGTGGATCCTGATTGTTAATCTATGAGCCTAGAAATTAGTCCTACACGCATTTGGAAGTTTGATTGTAAGGTTTTTATATTGTTTCTCCTTCCCCATATAATTTGTGAGCAAATCCATTGACGACATGGACTATGGCGCATATGGTAACCTTTGAGAACCTAAAAATTGTCACACACGGGACCCAAAAATAATAAATTAATGATTGCCAAGATAGATGAAAATAATAGGTGAGGAATGATGTTATCTGATGATCTCATCGAAAGGTGTCAAGTGGTAAGCATCCTTTGAATGAGTCAGAGGAATTCCTTCCGATAGGAAATTTTTTGAAGACACAGCGAGAAGTGGAAACCCAATAGGATTTTTAGGAGAACATGCCTGAAAGGATTAATGAAAAGGTGTGATATAATGGTGTTCCATAAGCGGGGTAATCCGATAACTTTTTGGAAGAGAGAAATCCAATAGGGATATACTGATAGGTGATAGGTTTTTTTTATCCAAATTCAATGGAGGATAGAACACCTTAGTGTGACACATCATGTGGACACGTTGATGTCACATCACCATCATGAGGAAAGACCCATAGGATGAAAATGAATTCGATGCCATCCCAGATTGGTGATGTGGATAGCGTTGAATAGGCGAATGTGATAAAGAGTAGTCAAATAGGCTTATTGGATCAAGAAAAAATCAAAGTAAAAACTCACAAGGTGATATGAGAACCTGATAGGTTGGGTCCGATAGGGTTTCAAAATATGATAATAGTGATGACAAGGAAAACCTAAAAGATCATGACTAGTACAGTTGTGAATGGATGAAATTGTCTGTTGATTGATCAGTTCAGGTCGTTGATTTGAGAAAATAATAAACAAGAGGGAAGAAGCTGGGCATGATGGTTCCACCCAATAGAGGAAAATATGATAGGATTTCAGGCCTTGGGATTCGACAACTTGAAAAGGGAACCCATCTATCATCCTGATGGGAAAAACCTGACAAGGGGAGCTCGCTAGGATTGCGGCCTTTAGGCTCTTGGAAAGGTATTAAGGAAATATAAGCTTTGTATTCTGAATGGGGATTCCTAATAAAAGCAAGGATGAAAAGGATATCCTGATGGGTAGATCCTGTTATGAGACATGGCCCCACTGTAGGTTATGGTTTCACATATTTTTCAAGGTTCACGCCATAGATTAGGGTTACAATAAAACAACTTGGACTTTGGTATAGGAAGGTAAAATAGAATGATGCAATAATGTTAAAGGAATATATAGGGACAACCAAAGTTCAATTCTGAATGCTAGGTTCCACAAGGATTAAGATCTGATATGGAAATAAATCTAGCCAGGAGGTACAGGATCAAGGGATGCCTACAAGCATATTTAAGGTTTCCAACTTGTTTACTATTTGGAATCCTTTCTCTTTGATTTCTTCCTGTGCTATGTGACCAACTGTATATCATATTCTGTTGAGGTGTGGTCTTGTTGAAGACTTAAAATAACAAAAGTATCTTTTAAAGAAAGTGACTTCATAAAAAACAACCCTATTCTAGCAACCACAATGATAATACACTTTTTTTTATCCAAGGAAGAAGATAATTGAAATCACATTATAAATGTATATTCCTTCCTTTTTCCACTTTACATATCAAAGGAAAAAAGAGTTGAGGCAAAAGGATTGTTCATAACGAAGAAATGATAAGAAGTAGTTTTCCTTTATCTCGACCTTTTCTGACTTACTTTCCACTATTATGAGGATAAATACGTTTGACTTTCTTATCTCTATCATGGAAAATATAGGGACTTCAATTTAGATCTAAATGTTAAGGACAAGTTCAACAAATTGCACATAATTTTCCAATAGTCATGTGTACCATAATAATGCCAAATTCCTGAAAGATATAACCCTAGATTCAAAGTACTTTCTATCTAACATACCTTTTACCAAGAGCTAGTTAGTGAGGTAGATTATTTAATTGGCTATAAACTTCTGATTGGCCTTGGTTTAACCATAGGTTTACACACACACACACACACACACACACACACACACACACCCATACACATATATATACCTAAATGTGTTCCTCATCCCTCTTTTCCCAACATTTCTTTGTTGCCAACGAGTGTCCATAGCCCCGATGAAATTTCCTTTGTACCACACAAGTATAACCCCACTACCAACGAGCATTTATATCCTCGACGAGTTTACTTGCACTTCTCACACTATTAATAGTGATTTCAAACTTCCTTTTATTTCAAGTTATTCTCTCCCTTTTAGATTTTGTATATAGATATGCTTATGCAAATAGGGTGTGAATGAAGCAGTGTGGTATGACAGTTGTTTTTATTTTCTGAGTAGATGTTATGTATTTCATAAATTAATCTATAGGACAAACAAGGGGATCATAACATCCCAAGAAATATCAATGGCTGAATTGAAAGATAAAAACCAATATGTACAAGTGGAAAGAAAGAGTTGAAGTTAACTAAATTGTGAAAAGAGAATAAAACTAACTAACTAAAACCTAAAACTGGAAAATCGGTCACCAAGATGACATGGAATCAGGTGAAATGTAAGAAAGGACCCCATCAAGATGGGATAATCCTGGACCAACAATAGAGTATAAAGGAATCTTTATGCAACTCTAGGAATTTGGATAAGGGAAAAGATTCATTAGATAAACTTTGCACACAATATAAGGGCCTACACCTATGATTTTTTTAGAACAAAGTGAATAATCAAGAGATCGAAAAATAAACAAGATAATGAAGAGGAGTGATAATGTAAATTAATACCCGATTGAGCTCCTTGTTCTGATGGGTTAGACCATTCCTGGGTGGAAACAAATTGGAATCTATAAATGTTGAGAGGTAAAGTACAATAGATTTATGAGTAATATCTAACAAGAATGCACGTCCTCTAAAACATTACTACCATGGATAAGGTTTAGGTGAAGCAAGGTTTTGGAAGTGCAATATTTCCCACTGATTACATTAAATTATTCAAATCTTCTTTGATTATGAACTTGAAACACTCCAATGATTTTATGATCCAAACCTGATAGGATAAAAGAAAAAAAATGTTCAAAGAAGAAGGAAAAATTATGTGTAGAACGAACCAAATGGGTGGATTGTAGAAATACAATCAATAAAAAATGTCGGTCATGAAAAGGAACGTCAATTTGTCTTGAAAAGAAAGCAACATCATAAAAAAATATCATGATGAAAATCCTCAGAGAATCATTTTCAATGAAACCCAGGATAAAAAGTTAGGGGAGATAACTCAACCATTCAGAAAAAAGCCCAATAAGTAGATTCTCAGTGACTAAATCTTAATAAACAAATTTAGGAGATGAATGATTCAACAAAATGATAAAACAAATTTTTGATCTAATTTTACCATGATATTTTATACCCTCATGATGAAATAATTTAAATTCACCCCTCTACTTATAAACATAGTTTGATGGAAATTCTCAACAAAACCAATTTTCAATTTATTTATATGGAGTGACCTCTAAGCATATACACCTTGAGTGAATTTTTAGTACAATAATATTTTGCAAGTGTATGTCCTTCAATCTTAGAATATGCATTAATATCCTTTGTCAAGGTATTCATTTCCTCTATGTCATCAAATGTGGACATTAATTCTCAATGCCCAATTTATTGTGACATTCCTCCGTGGTGAGGTAAGAGAGCAATACCTTTTTATGGAGGAAATCAAATCAATCAAATATATAAGAGAAGCACTTGATGTTAGAAATTCTAGTTAACTTTATGAAAATATACTTTTCATTAAGGTTGTTATATATCCCAGGTTTGACATTTTTCACTGATTAGTGAAACTAGTGATGAATCAACAATCCATGTTGAGTTGATAAACAATGAGATAATTCTCAAAAATCTCTTGTAAAGAACTCAAAGAAGGCACCTTTATATTCACACTTCCCTAAGCTACCCAATTCTTCTCTAGGCATGTAAGGAGGAATGTCTTCAACTGCAGTTTGTACTAGTCCTTGGGTAAACCTGCTATCATATGAGAATAAGCCTAAAATTATTAATCTTGTAGTTCAAATAAAATTTCACTTTAAATGACCAACCCAAAAGTAATATTAATATGATGATAGATATTAGCATTAATCCTAGGCAAAAGGGAAAAAATATGCAAGGTTGTTCTTAAACAAGTCCATGCTCTGACACGCTGACTAAACATGAATTGATCTAGAAACATAGAGCCAATGCAGTCACTCAAGTATTAATTTTCTATTCATTTATCCAAATCTTACATCCTTGTTCATCAGGACTAATCATCAGATATTTTCTCACAATATTTCTTTAGACACGTCGTTTTGTTCATGACTTAGTTCATCGACATAATATATTAAAAGTAACTTGAATTTCATTTTAGCAATGAATTTATTTTCCCATGATATATGTAGGTTACAAATCCTCAATCACGCTCATAGGATAAATAAAAACTTGATTCAAAAGTCTAGTAACTCCACTTACCATTGTATTTATCTCCCTTGATGTTCATGATAATGATGCAAGTTATTCGTGTGATTATCTTTAATGTCCTAAAAGGCGAGAGGAAACTATTAATGTCATGGAGGGATTCAAGACCTTATAATTTATGATAATTGAAGAGTTAATGCTTGGCATGATGAAAAAATGTATGAGATCGATCTTATAAAGTTCTCAAGTGTGTCTCCAATAGACAAAAGACTAGTTTACTTTACTTCCCTAAGGCCACATATCACATAGAATTTTGAGAAGATTTGAAACCTATGAGAACATAGTATGTCTCTTTGCTAGATAGGTTTTTCATCAAATGATTAAATATAGAACCTGATCCAAGTTGGAAAACTTAAACTTTGTCTAGTGTTATTATCTTAGATTCATGGAATTCTCAAAAGTACTAAGTTCACTAGATTCATAAGTTACATTCCACAAGGATTTATATTATGAAAACTTATAATTTAGGCTTAAATGAAAAGAAAAGTTGGAAATCCTAGGTCCACAATTTAGAAATTGCATTGATAGTTTCAACTATGGTATTTACAACCCCAAGCATTTGAAAAATTTCAACATTCTTGTAGTGATTATATTAGAGGATAAACTAAGCCATGACAAAATTTAAATTAATTAACCATATGACCAGCATAATTGATCCAAAATCAACAAATCTAAAGGATGGAAAGAAGCTTCCCAAGAAAATATAAAGTTTGAAAGCTACATTGATTAGGATTGGGTTTAGATATTTATTCAACCATCTGAGTTTGTGAATAAATAATTAACCCTAGGAAATACTTATGAAAGAGATTTCAGCAAAAATATTCTTACATTAGTGTTTCCCCAAAATTTCAAAACATGACCAAACAATGTGAAAGACTACCCTTGGCTACAATATATAAGGAAAGACTTGAATCAGACAACTGCAAAATTGATGGGTAAGCTTAAGTTTGAAAAACTGACTCCATAAAGAAAAGGATTTTCACAATTAGTGATATTAAAGGAAAATTCAGGGACAAAACTAATTAAATTCCATGAACCGAAAACTTAATTGAAAGGAATTAAATTGATCTACAACTGAATTTTATGAAAATCAATAATGAAGGCTTTAGTGTATGGGATATATTTATGGAGAGAGTGATGTATTGTCTTCTCACACATAATCCTTCACAACTAAATTTATTGAAAGCCAAAATAAAAAATATAGACAATGGCTACGTAAGGAAAGATGACATAATTCTATCATACTCCTATCCTATGCTACACTGGATAGAAATGAACTACATTAAATCATAATTCCAATGCAACCAATCATGTAACTCCAACACTGCAATAAATGTTCATGGAAAATTAATAGCAAATCTTGGAGTAATATTATATGAAAAATAAGAAATATTAAATAAAGTAAACCTCTATTCACCATAAAACAGATAACATTGTTATTATTCATGGGAAATCTGATTAAGACCCCTCCATCTAGGATTCAATTCTATCACAAAATCTGTCATGACTGTTAGAGGATTGATGGAAGAGGTTCATAAGAAACTAACATACCAAATGAGAACCATGTAGGAAATATGCAAGGAGTTAATATTGTGAGAAAGTTTCAGTGGTTACATGATCATTAACTCTATAAGGCAAGAAAAAATAATGAGAACCTAACATAACCATCAATGTAATCCAAAGTACCTCATTGTCTTGGAAAGTCTTGAAGTCAAACACAAGGGAAAACACTCAATCAATGACCATTGATAAATGCCTTTTGATGAGTGAAAGGTAACCTATCAATGATGAATGTAGTCCCAGGGTGATATGCTAAGTCAAAATATTAGAGCAATGTGTCGTAGTCGATAAGATTTGACTTTCTAGTGAGAAGTCAATGGAGACCTTCCACACTGGCGCAAGTAAATAACAAAGATATAGATGATATTGAGACAACTTTTGAAAACTAGGAAGCATGACATGGATGGTCAATAAACAACTAAGGAATGTCCGATGTAGGATACAACATCCCTTGAACATAAGCACAACACAATTGTGACTTGGGAAAAAATTGACACAAAGTGAAACAATGATATAATCCCGTGGCGTGGGAGGCATAGATGAACTCTCCATAATGATTGGAAGAGTAACTCTCCTAAGGCCATACTAAACCCAACTTGTTAAGTGATTGACAAAAGCTTGGTGATTTTTTCAAGGGTGACATAACTCATGACAACTGCCATAAAAACAAAGATATTACTTTTTTATTCCCTCTCTCTTTTTTATAATATTTTTTTTTTGTCTTTTTCATATTATTAAAGGATGAAAAGGAATAAAATAATTATGTTTTATAGTTGAGGAAATGAGTTTCACAGAGGACAAAACTAGTTCCAAGTGCAAGGAACATGCCTATATAATATGCAAGCATGTTGTGTAGGATATGGAGATTCTTCAGGATGTTTCCTCCAAGGATACAAGGTTATAGGTTATAGAGGAAACAAATACAAAGGAAATAAGATTAAGAGAATGTGGGGGCATTTAGAAACAAAAGGAAAATTGAACCAACATTAGGCTCAAAAGTGTAAGCAACGAAATGCAATGCTATCAATGCAACTCAAAACATAAAAGTGTAGGATCCCCACAGGTAAAGGCTATAAAATGATTGAGAATAATTCATGTGGCTTAATATCAAAGTTGTGGTGGGACTAAGATGGATCCCGAGGCTATGAAAATACTTCAACATGGGTGCTAAACTACAATTAGGGTTCTAACTAGGGCACCCATGAATGATATGCTCTACCACTCAAATTACAACGCCTTTTAAATAGAAATAAGGCTTCATGCCACAACTTGGTGTGGTCAATCCTAATGTAAAAATAGACAAGGAAATTGTTAATGCACAATGCAAGGTGGCGAGCCTAAACTATACGCTAGTTCCAAGATCCTTACATGTTGACATGGACCAATTTTGGCTGAAAAATGCTCATAAAAGGTATGACACCTTTGTTGCAACTGAAAGAAAGAAACCAAAAACTAAAACTAAAACTTGCTAATCATTATTCCTCACAAATATTAATAATAAAATTTCAAATAGGCAACTTATACTATGTAAAAGTGGGTAAAACAATAACTAAATAGGTGAAAAGGTGAGCTTTTACCAAGTTATTTGTCATTTTTACCAAACTCTTTTTTTGAGCCCAAATTGCCAACAAACTTGTGTTTTATATTATGGGAGATTATACCATTAGAGTTTATTTTTTTAGGACCAGGTAGTTCATCATCCCATTCCCTTCATTTTAGTCCTTTTCATTTCAATGTTTCTGCAAAATCTAGCTAATGGAGACCCCTTTTAGAAGTGGTAATGCACACTCACGTCTTCTCCTCTCACATGGCGTTAGTAGATGGACCTACATTCACTATTCAAGAGGAAAAGGAGTGAGTAATAACTCTTGTCCTCAAGGAAAGGAGAAAGTTCCCCTAAAAGTGGTGAAAAATGGCCTCTAAGTTGCTGAAATTTGCTGAATTTTTGCAAATGTCAATCACTTGGAGAGGGAGGGAACAAGAGGAGGTGGATTCCTTGGTTTTTGATGATATATAGGTGATAAATTCCCTCTATAATAATGGAATACTCAAGTTTTTATACATCCCAATCATGCGATCTCAAAAGCAATTGTTGTAGCTACTGATAAGATATTGGGATTTCAACCGATATTCATTTATGATAGTTGATGAACCCATGAAGATATAAGTTGAATAAATAAAATTCATTGTAGGATTATCTCAGCATGGGGCACTAGTTAACCTAAAAGGAGGAAAATGGGGTAGAGGCTTCTTGACTATTTAATAGTACACAAACACTTATTTCTTCGCGAGAACTCAAAAGATGAGCTCTCAAGTTCCAATAAACAACAATGAGAATTTGAGTCTTAATATCATCCTTCTTGTGATATATCAAAAAGATGGATCCATGATGCAACACCTAGCCTCATGCCCACTATACTATGTGGTAGAGTGTCTGTGACTTATGGTATTTGATTGGTGCATGGGGCTTCTAAACAACATGAAATACCACTTGACATAGTGCAATATGGGATGTTAGAATTTTTTTGGTTATGGTAGTGTTATCCCTGTTTTCTAGGGATAACTAGGAGATCATGTCTCGAGGCCCACAGGTCCTAGACATGGAGTACCGAGAGAAGGATTGACCTAAGCATGGCCCTGGAGGGTCCATCCTTCTTCTTTCTCGCCAGATTTGTCCTATCAACAGCATCAGCTTCCATAACCATCGGCTTGGACTTGCATCAGAGAAGACTCTTGCTCCATGAGGTAATTGGTCCAGGTATCATGGTATGTGTCATGTTCGATCATTATAACTTTCTTATATATGCATCAGGTTCCTTACATTTCTAATAACTTCTTGGATCTTACACTAACATACTTGACCATTGTTGGGGGGATTAACGGGGTGCCCTAGTAAGCTTGTATCCATGGGTTTTGGTTAGCCACCAGGGGGGATTTGAAGAGCCATTGTCCGCTCCCACCATACTATCACTTTACATCTTTTCTCCCATACGTTCATCCCATTTCCCTAGTCTGGCCATTAGGATGACCTTTGAAGGGTTACACTTTGTCCTGTGGGAAGAAGGGGCTAAAGGCCCAGGGGGTAAAAGCAACTGGTAAAAGATAAAAGCCATAGGAAATAAAACCTAGAGATGCTTCACCCAGGGATCCCCGAGAAGGCAATAAAAGGCCTCTCGATAAGAAACAAAAGGGACCCGAAGAAAAATAACAAAAAAACAAGACCTAACCAAGAGGATGGGAGGTCTCATCACGAGCCGGTCCATTATGTTCATAGGTATCTAGCAGTATGACATTGCCATTATCTGGTCACCACGCTAGGGCAATGACCTTTGGTTGCATGGCCAAGGGAAAGGGGGTCTCATCACGAGCCAACCTTATCATTTCTGCGAAAATACCAGTGGGTAACACTGTCAGCTCTGGTCACCATGCCAAGGCAGTGTCCTCTGGTCAGGCCTTGAAGTAAAAGGAAAGAAAAAACAATAAATAAAGAATAAAGGCAATAAAGGGGCTTGGAAAAAGTGCATCCATGACGGGTACAACTCACCTCCTACAAAGGCACCCACGGACAATACTTACCTCTGGTCTTCACTATAACTGGACACTCCTTAGACCATATCACTTCATGTACATGGCTTGAATGATCTTCTGTGGAAACTTTCCTTTTCTTATGGATACTGGCCCAATAGGTTGTTCTATCTATTTCTTCGACTTTGTATAGTAGATCAGTGTAATGTCTTTGAGATCTTAGAGGATATGCTACGGGTTTTATGCATGTGTTTGATAAATTTAATGATGAAATATGATTGACATTTCTATGATCCCGAGGACTGATGAGCCCATGGAGGGCGAAGTTTTTGATGTGCAGGACCATACCTGACGGACAGGTACCAGTGGACGGGTACACATGGGGATATGATTAGCTCGGACCTCCATGGGGCTGAAGAGCCCATCAGATGGTTGCTAGGATGGCAAAGACAGGACAACGTTATGATGAGCATTTGCATGAGAAGACAGAAGGACGTTCCACCAGGACACTTTGGTAGAACCTGGCCTAGGGGGAATCACCGACTGCAGATGGAACATTTGCCTTTGATGGACAGGACGTCACCCAGGAAAGCAGGATGTTATTCTGAGCGTGTGGCAGTGTGATAAGGCTGTTTGGCACGTGTGACATCTTGGAGGAGCCCTAGAAGGGCCAACATCTGGCCTCTAGATGCTGGATATGCCCAAAAAGACCAATGTCTCCCTCAGAAGGGCTCGACGTCCCTCTTTTTGCTCATATTATGCCATTTTTCTAACAATTAATGTAAAAACAGTGTAAATTTTGTAGTCATCCTTGTCGGCTGTTTTAATGACCTAAATTTTAATTGAAAGGTCATGGATTGGTATAAATAGAGGACGTTTCTCCTCATTTTGAACATAACATAACTCACTCTCTTGTGAGAGATTATTATTTAGCCTTTTGCTTGGTATTTTTGGTGTTCTAAGTGAGGCGCAACTCTTCTTGGAGGATTCTTCTTGGCATATATGGTGTTTCTCTCATGGAAGGTGTACAACTAGGGTTTGATTATGCATTCTTCATGATATGTAAGTGAATTTTTCATGCAAAACTTCTTAAGTGAATGGTTGTAGGCTTAATTTCTTACATTTGCTATTATATTGCTGAATCTTGAAACCCTAGGTAGCAAGCACACTAGTAGGTCATTTCTATATGTCCCCATTCTTGAGAAATTTGTTTTAGCCATTGATAAAGGAAGATATAGCCTAGCCGTTGCTACACTTATCTCTCTTTTTCTGAGTTAGCATTAAAGTATAGGTTGAAAAGAGGAGACGTCCTAGGCCTAGTTAAATCTACACCTAGGGTTTTAACCTTCTAGGGTTTGAAAAGCCTTGCTCCTGCAACACTTTTCTCCTTTAGATATGTACTTTGAAGCTATCTGCTTTTCCAAGTGTATTTAGAGAAAGATGAAGGAGCATGAGGCCTTGCTTAAGCAACACCATAATGAGCCTCCTTCCCTTAGGGTTTTGATTCTAGGGCCCTGCCATTGCAACACCTTGGAACCCTACCCTCTAGTCTCTAAGTTTAAGTCCTCTTGAGATATTTTTCCCTTACTTTGACTCCATTTACCCTAAGGCACTGATATTCTTTCCAACGTTGAGCTTGTAGTGTGTAAAATCATTTTTCAAACCTTCAAATTCTGAAACCCTAACTAACCCTAACGCCACTAACTAGGGATGACGTCATACCTGACGCAACAAACCTTCTAACTCAGTAATTAATGATGATGTCAAGCATTTATTGAGCTATTGTTGATAGAAAATACCGTTGGCTTGGTCATTTTGTAATAGATATTGATGAATTGGTGATTTTTCATTGGCTAATTAATAAAATGTTGACCTCATCTTATCTGTTATATTGCTTGTTAAATAAAATCAGATAATCAAGAAGTAATAACCTTTTGAATTATAGACTGAAAATATACATATAGTGTTGTTATTGTCTTGTTCCAGGCAGGTGTTCTCAACAAGGACTTCACTTCTTTATTGACTAATTAGCCGGATTATCTGATACTGGTGGTAACCTGAGAGGAGGGAAAACCTTACTTCTTGACCTTATATTCTTTGCCTCTTCAAACCCTAGGGTACCGGGGACCTGTCTCCTGGGATAACCTCCCTAAATAGAAAGAGCTCCCCATCGAGGTGACATTGGGTGGGGTGGTTCCTGTTACGCCAGTTTGACCCTTATCCTTTAGTCTTGTAACCTAAAATACAAACTGCGCGATAACATTTTGGCGCCGTTGTCGGGGAACACTGAGTCAATCTTCCTCAACGAAAAAAACTTTGGTAAGCCTTGCCTCAAAGACCTTTCTCTTACAAGCTTACCTGGCAACTCCACTAAGACTTTATCCCCCTATTCTTTGATAGTTTCAGGAAAACTATTTGGCGACTCCACAAACCAAAAGGAGGTTCAATAATCCTCCTCTAGCTTTCAGAAGGAAGCCTCCTACTAATTCTCTTGTTGTCAAGTCACTCTTTGGAAAGAGACTTCCTTTAAACATGTCTACCTCTCAGACTGGTACTACCAACCCAGTCAAAAATCATAGACAATGGTCATCTACTTTGTTCAATCCATTAGACATGTCAGGCATACCTGGTTACCCTAGGAAAATGCCACCCAAATATGAGAAGTCATTGCCTAAGTTTACCGGCACTGATGCTACTAGTGTCGAAGAGCATATGAGTAACTTCTGGGCCTTTTTTCAGCTTCACCCCATTTGTGATGATGTTGAGGACTTGGTCATGAAGTTATTCTCTGCTACCCTTTATGATGTTGCAAGACATTGGTATCTTGGCCTGCCTGATGGAAGCATCAAAACCATGGATAGACTCGAACAAATCTTCCTCAGAAGGTGGAGTATCAAAGAAGACCCGAACATGTTTCTCACCCGACTAAATGGCCTTGCTAGGTGTGAAAATGAATCCATTCAGGAATTTCATACCAGGTTCGAAGCATTACTCCAAAGAATCCCCCCAAGCCACCATTCAAAAGATTATTATCTTGTTCACATCTATGCTAGATCTTTCAGTGGCCAATTAGGGTATCTTCTTCGAGACAAAGATCCTCAGTCCATTCAAGAAACCCAAGAGCTTGCAACCAAGATTGAAGGAAATCTCCTTTCATCCAAGATTGAGCCCTTTGCCAACCCTAGGGGGAAAATAAACACCAAATAGAAAGTGGTACACAATGTTGAGCCTACTTCGGATCTCTGCACCAGTATTAGTAAGCTACAAGCTTCAGTGGATAGTATCATGAAGAATCAAGAAGAAATGATGAACCAGATCGTGAGGCTTGAAAAGTCCCAGACCCAGGCACCTAGACCTCCATTCAAAGGGCCATTCCAGAAAGGGAACCAAACTTACAAACCAAAGAATGAAAATGAAGTCCCTAATACTTTGGCCCCTACAAATGTAGTCGATGAAAATCCATGGTGTCTGGAATGCAGTGAAGCACATTGGGAGAATGAATGTCCTTACAACGCCAGCCAACAACAAGTCAACAACTTTGACTGCTTTTCAAGTTTCCCTCAGATAAACATCACTGATGCAGAACATCAACAAGCCCTGAAGGAAGCAGCCAGAGCAGCAAGATTAGAAATAATTAACAACTTGGACCAAGAATTGCGAGAAAAGTTGAAAAACCAAGAAGTCCAAGTATATTGGAGAAAGAACCTGGAGAAACCTACAAATGATCAGTCGAAATCTCCTGAGGTTCTTCCTCCCAAGATGCCCAAAGTGGATAAGATTACCCTTGATTTTGATTTTGAAGGAGCTTTGTCGAATATGCACGTGAATGTTCCTCTAAAAGAAGCAGTTAAGATCCCTTCCATTAAAGAACGCTTCAATAACTTCTTTTCGGTAACGGTTGAGCCTATGGACCTCCCAATTATGCTACAAGCTGACCACTTCATGATCCAGTACGGTGAAAATCCACCTTTCTTCATGACGCTCATGATGAACAACAAATACCTCAACAATTGCATGCTGGATACAGGTGCTGGTGCAAACATTATGTCTCTTAAAGTCATGCAGCAGACAGTCCTAAAGGTAACCAGGCCTTACAGAAATGTGTGTGGATTTGAATCCAAAGCAATACCCACACATGGTGTTGTTGAAAATGTCAAAGTACAGTTGAAATAATTCCCTGAGAAGACAGTTCACATAGACATTATAGTCGTTGATGTCCCAGATGTATGGGGAATGTTGTTGTCTAGGAAGTTTGGTGCAATGATAGGTGGGTCCCTTGAGATGGATCTCACCTTTTTGAGGTTGCCTTGAAAGATGGAACAATGGGACGATTACTCAATGTGCCGATAACTGGAACCCATGTGCAAGAGGTTGTTCCTTCTGCAAATGAAACACAGAAATATGTGATACAAACTCTTCAAGAGTATTCTCCAGAAGATATGTCGTTTGCTGCAGAAGAAGACTTTGACCAGATTGAGTGGCCCAAGAAAGAAGAATATCAACAACTCCTAGAACAGTTTCAGAACAAAGAGGTAGGGACGGTGAAGATACTAAAAATACCAAAGGATGAAGAAAATGTGCAAATACATCCGTCCCAACAGGAGGCCTTTAAATCAAGAGCCCACCCACACCCCTCAGTACAGTACACCAGGGTTGTTCAAGGAACAACCAAACAAAAGATTCAAAAATACAAAGAAGGAGAGTTGGTATGGAAGTGGGATACTCAGAAAGGAGAGCCTACTAATGTAAAGGGAAGTACACAATCATGGATCAGACCTTTCAAAGTTGGAATGGAATCAGTGGATAACTCATATTACTTGTGTACCTTGGAAGGAAGAAGGTGCCCATTACCCATCAGTGGACGCCTCCTCAAACCCCACAAAGGTGGTGGGACATGACTATATAGGTAAGTATGATTAGGTAGGCATTTCCATGTATTATACCATCTGCTCTTATTGTTTGTTTCCTTACATCCACCTTGATTGTTTTATTCCATATGTATACATGTTATATTTTTCGGGGTGGAAATACCACCCCACCTTTTGTTGCTAATGTTTCTTTTCAAGTGTGAGCAGGTCTGCAGGTTTATGCCAGAGATGCTGAGGTTCTCATGCGCTCTACGGTGAGCACATGTCCCCGAGATAGAGCCAGATGTTATCCCCATTTTCTAGGGATAACTAGGAGATCATGTCTCGAGGCCCACAGGTCCTAGACATGGAGTACCAAGAGAAAGATTGACCTGAGCATGGCCCTGGAGGGCCCATCCTTCTTCTTTCTCGCCAGATTTATCCTGTCAGCAACATCAACTTCCATCATCATCGACTTGGACTTGCATCAGAGAAGATTCTTGCTCCATGAGGTAATTGGTCCAGGTATCATGGTATGTGTCATGTTTGATCATTATAACTTTCTTATATATGTATCAGGTTCCTTACATTTCTGATAACTGCTTGGATCTTACACTAATGCACTTGACCATTGTTGGGGGGATTAACGGGGTGCCCTAGTAAGCTTGTATCCATGGGTTTTGGTTAGCCACCAGGGGGGATTTGAAGAGCCATCGTTCACTCCCACCATACTACCACTTTACATCTTTTCTCCCATACATTCATCCCATTCCCCTAGTCTGGCCATTAGGATGACCTATGAAGGGTTACACTTTGTCTTGTGGGAAGAAAGGGCTAAAGGCCCAGGGGGTAAAAGTAGCTGGTAAAAGATAAAATCCATAGGAAATAAAACCTAGAGATGCTTCGCACAGGGATCCCCGAGAAGGCAATAAAAGGCCTCTTGATAAGAAACAAAAGGGACCCAAAGAAAAATAACAAAAAAACAAGACCTAACCAAGAGGATGGGAGGTCTCATCATGAGCCGGTCCATTATGTTCATAGGTATCTAGCAGTATGACATTGCCATTATCTGGTCACCATGCCAGGGCAATGACCTTTGGTTGCATGGCCAAGGGAAAGGGGGTCTCATCACGAGCCAGCCTTATCATTTCTGCGAAAATACCAGTGGGTAACACTGTCAACTCTGGTCACCACACCAAGGCATTGTCCTCTGGTCAGACCTTGAAGTAAAAAGAAAGAAAAAGAAATAAATAAAGAATAAAGGAAATAAAGGGGCTTGGAAAAAGTGCATCCATGACGTGTACAACTCACCTCCTACAAAGGCACCCACGGACAATACTTACCCCTGGTCTTCACTATAACTGGACACTCCTTAGACCATATCACTTCATGTACATGGCTTGAATGATCTTCTATGGAAACTTTCCTTTTCTTATGGATACTGGCCCAATAGGTTGTTCTATCTATTTCTTCGACTTTGTATAGTAGATCAGTGTAATGTCTTTGAGCTCTTAGAGGATATGCTATGGGTTTTATGCATGTGTTTGATAAATTTAATGATGAAATATGATTGACATTGCTATGATCCTGAGGACTGATGAGCCCATGGAGGGCGAGGTTTTTGATGTGCAGGACCATACCCGACGGACAGGTACCAGTGGACCGGTACACATGGGGATATGATTAGCTTGGACCTCCATGGGGCTGAAGAGCCCATCAGATGGTTGCTAGGATGGCAGAGACAGGACAATGTTATGATGAGCCTTTGCACGAGAAGACAAAAAGACATTCCACCAGGACACTTTGGTAGAACCCAGCCTAGGGGGAATCACCCACTGCAGATGGAATGTTTGCCTTTGATGGACAGGACGTCACCCAGGAAAGAAGGACGTTATTCTGAGTGTGTGGCAGTGTGATGAGGCTGTTTGGCACGTGTGACAACTTGGAGGAGCCCTAGAAGGGCCAACGTTTGGCCTCTGGATGCTAGATATGCCCAAAAAGGGCCAACGTCTCCCTTATAAGGGCTTGACATCCCTCTTTTTGCTCATATTATGCCATTTTTCTAACAGTTAATGTAAAAATAGTGTAAATTTTGTAGTCAGCCTTGTCGGCTATTTTAATGACCTAAATTTTAATTGAAAGGTCATGGATTGGTATAAATAGAGGACATTTCTCCTCATTTTGAACATAACATAACTCACTCTCTTGTGAGAGATTATTATTTAGCCTTTTGCTTCGTATTTTTGGTGTTCTAAGTGAGGCACAACTCTTCTTAGAGGATTCTTCTTGGCATATATGGTGTTTCTCTCATGGAAGGTTTACAACTAGGGTTTGATTATGCATTCTTCATGATATGTAAGTTAATTTTTCATGCAAAACTTCTTAAGTGAATGGTTGTAGGCTTAATTTCTTACATTTGCTATTATATTGCTATTATATTGCTGAATCTTGAAACCCTAGGTAGCAAGCACACTAGTAGGTCATTGCTATATGTCCCCATGCTTGAGAAATTTGTTTTAGCCATTGATAAAGGAAGATATAGCCTAGCCATTGCTACACTTATCTCTCTTTTTCTGAGTTAGCATTAAAGTATAGGTTGAAAAGAGGAGACGTCCTAGGCCTAGTTAAATCTACACCTAGGGTTTTAACCTTCTAGGGTTTGAAAAGCCTTGCTCCTGCAACACTTTTCTCCTTTAGATATGTACTTTGAAGCTAGCCATTTTGCCAAGTGTATTTAGAGAAAGAGGAAGGAGCATGAGGCCTTGCTTAAGCAACACCGGAATGAGCCTCCTTCCCTTAGGGTTTTGATTCTAGGGCTCTGCCATTGCAGCACCTTGGAACCCTACCCTCTAGTCTCTAAGTTTAAGTCCTCTTGAGATATTTTTCCCTTACTTTGACTCCATTTACCCTAAGGCACTGATATTCTTTCCAACGTTGAGCTTGTAGTGTGTAAAATCATCTTTCAAACCTTCAAATTCTGAAACTCTAACTAATAATGATGACGTCAAGCATTTATTGAGCTATTGTTGATAGAAAATACCATTGGCTTGGTCATTTTGTGATAGATATTGATGAATTGGTGATTTTTCATTGGCTAATTAGTAAAACATTGACCTCATCTTATCTGTTATATTGCTTGTTAAATAAAATCAGATAATCAAGAAGTACTAACCTTTTGAATTATAGCCTGCAAATATACATATAGTTATGTTATTGTCTTGTTCCGGGCAGATGTTCTCAACAAAGACTTCACTTCTTTATTGGCTAATTAGCCGGATTATCTGATACTGGTGGTAACCTGAGAGGAGGGAAAACCTTACTTCTTGACCTTATATTCTTTACCTCTTCAAACCCTAGGTTACCGGGGATGTCTCCCCTGGGCTAACCTTCCTAAACAGAAAGAGCCCCCCATCGAGGTGACATTGGGTGGGGTGGCTCCTGTTACGCCAGTTTGACCCTTATCCTTTAGTCTTGTAACCTAAAATACAAACTGCGCGATAACAGGTAGTATCTTGTGAATTTTCTTCCGAGAGAAAGTTCCAACAATACGTCCATGCATTTCACTCACCCAAGCTGGGATACAGTAGCCCAAGATGGTCTGATGGGAGGATCTTATGTACATACTTAGGGGTGGATGAGTGAACAGTAATTTCAATGAGGACATGTTTGATTGGTGGTCTCACCAAAAAATTTCCATTTATGACTACCCACATATCATATTGTAATTCTAGAGATATACATAGTACCACTACCCGAGATGTCTCTTGGGGTGACATCAATAAGTACCAATGTTTTTAAAATTTCAAATTTTTTTAATTTTTTTTTTTGTTTTTTTTTTTTTAATTTTATGAATAAATGAGAGGCAATTTTTTGGTGTGGAGTGTAAAAACAAATATTATGATGTGATGTACGAGAATCACTCCAACTCAGCTGCGCATCAACAACCAGTGCAACAACACACATGGAGGGAGCCAATTTCAAGGAGAGAGAAGAGCCAACTTTCTCAATTTTGAGTTTAAATATCATATTTAACTGTAATTGATCCAGGTGGATATCGATGGCCACCCACCTTTTCCAATTGGTTCAAAACAATTTTCTGGCAATTTTGGTAATTTACTATTTTTAGCAGTTTTTAACTTCCGAGGCCATTTTGAGGGCCTACATGAAGGTTTTTTGGAATCGAGATTCTCAATGATATCCAAAGGCTCTGATTGATCCCCCTGAATGAATATCCTTGACGATAACTTTCCAACGAGCTATCGTGCACCCCAAACAGATATCATATGCCAAAGTTATGCCCCCGGGAAGTTGATACACCAAACTACCCAAAATGGGGTCCACAAAACTGTTGGCTTTTCATCTTTCGGGGTTAGGGTTTTGGATTTTCTTTATGATAAAAAAGGCCTTTAGAGACTCATTGTAAAATCATATTCTTGCGAATGCGAGTTGCGGACACATGTCTTCTCAGAAATAAGTTGCCACCATTCTAGCAAGTCTTTCACTATGTAATTTTATAGTCTTTGTACATTTTCACTCATTAATAGAAAATTGTGTATTAGTGTATCTCTGTGTTTATGGTTGCTTCTCTGATATATTTTTGTTATATTATTGGATATCCGAGATATCCATGTACATTGATTTATTATATCTCCGCTTTCATTTCGTGTCGAAAATAATCTGGATCAGTGGTATCAGAGCATGCTTCTCTTGATCACCTTTTTTTTTTCAGTGCATGTCCCCAATGAGGTCCAAGTATAGAAAGTTGGGTCTCGAGATTGTCTCTCTTGAAGACAATCGCTCTTGCATGCCCAAGAAACCCTCCATGGCGGAAGAAAATAAAAACGACGGAGTAGATGATTCTATCAATCTGTTGCTTGAGCAAGCTCTCACGCGACAGAGGGACGCAATGATGGAGAATTTTTCCCACATCCTTCAACGCCTGCTGATAGAAACATGCACATATTCATCAAACAAACACTTTGGAAGCACCCCTCCTTTCAAAGTACAGGTTAATTTTGATATTCTTGTATTTGAAGGTCAGATAGATGCAGATGCCCTAGACAAATAGTTAAATCTGTTAGAAGGTTATTTCTTTGTTCATAATTTTTCTGATAGGGAAAAGATCACCTTTGCACTCCTTAAATCTCCCCCCCATGTCAAACATTGGTGGGAAACTTATTGGGAGCAAAGTTCCACAAAGCATTCTGGAATATATGGGGCCGAGCCCACTTGGTATTTTTTTGTGGATGCGGTAAAGGAACAGTATTACCCTATTGGAAACTATGAGGACCAGTACATGAGATGGACCACACTACAGAAAGAGAGGGGACAAGAAGTTCCAAACTTCACCAATACCTTCCATACCTTGCACACCAAGATGGGTATCAAAGACTCCAAATGAAATTTGGTTCTAAAATACCGTGGGGCTCTACACAGATACATCCAAACTGAAATTAATTTTTTGGACATCTCATCACTCGGTGCTGCTTATAGATATGATGTTAAAATATAGCAGAAATTTAAGAACCAGAACAAATGGTATTTTGGGTCTACAAATATGCAACAACCAAAGTATGATAAAGACGGCCCTAACAAACGGTCTCCCAAAAACCAGTCCAAGCCACAAGAAAAGAAGGGTCACGGGAAGAAAAAGAAGGCCACCGAAAAATGGTGTGATTTCCACAAAATCCCATGGCACAACACCGAGGAATGTCACTCAAAACATTCATTGGTGTCCGGATCAAAGACAAGGAGATGAACCCTGATTCAGAATCTGATTATGAAAATACTGGTAAAAGATAGATCATCGACACATACCCCACTACTATTGTCGCGACGAAAGTAATTCAACCAGAAGAACCAACAGATCCTGAAGAGAGGGAGCACCTTTTTCATTCGCATATGTGGGTGAAGAGGACCCTGCTGCATTTTATTGTTGATAGCAGAAGCCATAAGAACCTCATCTCAACACAGGTCGTCAAACAATTGGGATTGTCGATAACACCACACCCGCAGCCATACAACATTAAGTGGCTTCGCCAGGGACGAGATCTCCATGTCAGCCAACAATGTCGATTCTCATATGGCATCCATCCCTTCAAGTATGAGGTATTATGTGATCTTTCCCCACTGGATGTCTGTGATGTTCTTTTGGGCCAACCATATATGTGGAAGCATCATACTATTTATGAGTCTCGACCACGCAGTGTCATTTTTTCTCTGGGGGATCATCTCTATAGAATACCATAGGTATTTCTGACTACTAGTCCAAATAAACAGTACCACAAGGTAGTATCTCATACTACAAAATTCAACTTCTTCACAATCTGTTCAAAAGGTTAATAGAAGGATACTGCAACCACTACAACCTCAGCCCAAGCACCTTCTATCCAACATAAGCATGTCAACAAGATTGTAGAAAAGTGTAAAGATTCCTTCTGCACATAGGAATCTCATGTATTTAGACTAGTTAAAAAGGTCCAACCCTTCCATCCACATGTTTGTGACAACCTTCAACAAGCTAAGCAGTGCAACTTCTCTAACAAGGCAAGCAACTCATCAAGATGCATATTCAACAAACGCTTTTCCCTCTCCCCCGCGAACTCAATGCAATGGAGACCATTGCTTCCTAAGGAGGGAGGATTTATCTAGGAGGATATCGGTGGCCACCCACCTTTTCCAACTGGCTCAAAACAATTTTCTTGCAATTTTGGTAATTTACTATTTTTAGCAGTTTTTAACTTTCGGGGCCATTTTGAGGGCCTAAATGAAGGTTTTTTGGAATCAATATTCTCAATGATAACCAAAGACTCTAATTTATCTCCCTAAATGAATCTCCTTGATGATACCTTTCCAATGAGCTATCGTGCGCCCCAAACAGAGATCGTATGCCAAAGTTACGCCCCCGGGAAGTTGATACATCAAACTACCCAAAACGGGGTCCACAAAACTGCTGGATTTTCATCTTCTGGTGTTAGGGTTTTTGATTTTATTTATGATAAAAAATGCCTTTGGAGCCTCATTGTAAAATCATCTTCTTGCGAATGCGAGTAGCTAACACATCTCTTCTCAGAGATAATCTTCCACCATTCTAGCGAGTCTTTCACTTTGTATTTTTACAGTCTTTGTACATTTTTGCTCATTAATAGAAAATCATGTATTACTATATATCTGTGTTTATGGTTGCTTCTCTGATATATTTTTGTTATATTATTGGATATAAGAGATATCTATGTAGATTTATTTATTATATCTCTGCTCTCATTTCGTGCCAAAAATAATCCGGACCAGTAATTAATTTTTGTAAGGCTCAAGGAGGGATGAGTTATTGTAATATGTGAGGATGAGTGTAAAGTCACCTTTAATGGATGGAAATAGATGATATATATCTGATTTGAACTAGATGTGAATTAAATGTAATTTAATGTACTAGGTGGAGGAAGGATCGAGAATCCCCTCTTTTTGTAAAATGATCATTGTATTGAAAATTCATTAGGAATATTAGAGAGTAGAAGGAGAGTAGGAGAGAATAGTAGAGGAGGGGAGAAATAGATGAGACTCTGTTGCAGTCCAGCCTTGTATACATTGTAAAGGCTATTCAATTTTAATACAAAAAAAAACAGATTTCTCTACATATGAGTTTCTGTGTGTTTATCTGTGTGATGAATGTGTTTTCTGAATGTTTACTGTGCATATGTATGAATGCCAAGAATGTATGTATGTTTTCCTTTGCAGGAATAGATAAAACTCCCTGCTTGTAGGTTTCTGAGTGTTTGTGGGCTCTCATGGCTGTGTAATGAGTGCATTTTAGATTTGTTAGAAAAATCTAAAAGGCATGCACAAGAACTCATTCAGGAGTTCTGTGAGGAGTGTGCCAGGTGGGTACACCAGAATCGTTCTCAAGCTTAGAAGAGGTAGTGCAAGGAGTGTACATCAGAGTTACTGAATACTCTGAGACCCAAGTGCAAGGAGTGCGTCGAGGAGTATTTAAAGTTCAAGACTCAAGGAGAGTTGAGTGGAAGGAGTGCACATAGACAACACTTTTTCGAGTGTTGATCAGGATTACGAAAGCGAGCACAAGAAGTGCACCAGAGGCCAAGTTTTTCAAATTGCAAAGATCAAGAGAAAGAGCGTCGGGTTGAAGGATTTGTTGGAGGAGCAGAGGGCCAAGTCCCTTTGAAACCTCGAGGAATCAGAAAATCTCAAGAAAGACAATGTAATTGGGCACATATTCCTTCCAAGGTGTGCAGAGATTGATACCCCTTTAGGTTTTGAGTTCGAAAGGAGTGAAAGGAGTGTGTAGACAATTGATTTGAATAAAATTTTTAGAGGAGAACGAGCACAAGGAGTGCGCAGGTGAATTCGTTAAATCCAAAGCTCAAGAGGGGTAGCATTTTCCAAAACACAAGTAGAGTCCATAGGATCGACCCTGCAGTGGAGGAAGTCAAAGGTTGAGCCTTTGAGAAATTGAGAGATCCTTCATTGGAAGGAAGGTGAAGTCACGACATAGGTGAATCTACAAAAACTGTTGGATTGGTTGCGGAAACAAATCTGGACCATCAGATCTAAGTCCAGATAGGAGTTGGAGCACGTAACAATGGAAAAACAGATCCAAGTTGTCAGATCTAAGCAAGAGGATTGAGAGTTGTTTGATCCAAGTAAGGAGCGTGGGTGTTAACCATTGAATTCCTTCGGACTTCATGGGTTCGACGATTTTTGTTTGTTCATCATAAAGGAGACAAATCTCTTGAAGTCCCAAAGACCGAAGTAAAATTTGGGCTATTGGAAGTAGAGGACATGTGTCTGCATATCAGAGTTGGTCCGAAAGTTCGACTGTCCAGCGATTTTTGAAGTGTAATAGAAAAAGAGTGCAAGTTCCCCGAAGCTTCTAAGGCCAGAGCAGATCCTGGCCATTGGTTCCACGTGCATGTGGCAATGGATTGAGCATGGTTCATAATTCGTGAATTTGGAAGATCTGGGGTGTATTGTGGTTTGAGTTGAGGACTCCCGAAGCTTCGAAGTCTGGAGAAAATATTGACCATTGGCATCAGGGCCACGTTTCGTTAGGTCATGTGTTCAAAGACTTGGCACTCCGAAGGAATCTGGAGTGTGAATTTTTTGGGTCAAGAACTCCCAAAGGTTGAAATCCATATTGACCGTCCATGATCAGGGACATGTGTCGGTGGATATCAAGGGTTCAGAATTCGGCATATTGTGGGTGTGAAGTGATTTGGGTCGATATATCACGAAGGCCTAAGTCCATGTCAGCCGTCCATTTGCGAGGACACATGGACCATGGATCATGACTCCTCGCTACTTCAAAGTTCAACGATCTGGGGAGTTGTGTGTGTTAACAACTCAGAACTTCCAAAGCCTAGAATTCTGAATGCATCACAGCCATTAGCTATTGAGAGATCATGGACCATTGTATCTGTGACTCTACAGATATTACGCCAGTTCGGCGTTTGGAGGATTTTTGTATTGTGCAGTGAAGAGCTCCGAAGTCCCAGAGCCCAGAGTGATTTTAGACCATAGATCTAGGATAGAGTGGGACCGTTGATCCCCAAGCCTATCTGGAAGTTCGATATTCATGTATTCGGGAGGAAGTGTAGGTTGTTTTGTGGAAATCTTTGAATCCTAGATAATGGAGAAAATAAATACTGTCGATCGGAGGCATATGTCAGCCAGTTGATCCACAAGTTTGGAGTTTGGCATTCAGAGGTGTTGCAAATTTTAGCAGGGTAAAATCTCGAAGCCCAGAGTCCCGAAGTTGTCTTTGAACCGTAGATGAGTTCGTGATTTATGGGCCATTGATCTCGTAATTGTTCGGGTGCTCGCCAGTTTGGTGTTTGAAGAAAATTGGAGTGTAGTTTGTCAAGACTCCCAGAGCCCAAAGATCTGGAGCACTGAAATAACACCTATTAGCTAGGTGCCTAGTTTTAAGTCCATGGTCATATGCGATTTCTGCCGAAACAAGAGGGTTAGTGCCTGAATTTGATTTTGAAGGTTTCAAAGGGATTAATAAAAGTTCACGCGGGTCTTTGTTGGACCTGCATGAATATTTAAAGGGCTTGTGTGCATTTGGAAGGGGTTCAGCAAGAGCCTGAGAGATAATTCATCTCCTTAGTGTGAACGATCCTAGACCCAGAGGTCGCATGAACCCCTAGGAGTGGTGGCGGTTTG
>ML802512.1:273429-303976 GCA_009831015.1 Picea engelmannii
TACCTTAGGTGACCCCTTTGAATGGTAAAGGGATGTTGATTATATCAAAAGGAGGTCAAAAAGGGTGGTACTGGCATATAGTTGGAGGTCAATGGTATGTAGTATGGGCAAAGAACATGGTCAAAACCGGGGACCAACAGTTCCCTAATTCTTATAAATGGGTATTGGGTTAGATACCCACTCAGTTAGGGGAACTAGGTAGATGAAGCCATCTTTGAGAATCGTTTCCACCTCCACCTTCATCGTAATGGCTTTCCTTGGATTTACAGGTCATACCTTTTTCTGAATAGGATTAGCATTTGGGTATGTATTAATATCATGTTCTACAATCCTAGGATCAATGCTAGGAATCTCTTCATAAGTCTAAGCAAAGACATCATGTAAATCCTTGAAAAGGACAATATAGATCTGAACCTTGTGAGTGGAACAATGTGCCCTGATCAAGAAATTTTATATGACATCGAGATTCCTGGAAATGTTGATTGGTATGGTATTGGAAATTTTATCCATATTCCCCTCAACATATCTACTTTCAATTGCTAATGGCTTCCCACACCAATCAACATGACCATCCATGGCGATATTGATATATCCATGCTCTATTTGTCCAAATTGGGAAGGAAGTATGAACAACATTGAATATATTCCCATGGATACTTGGAGCTGATGATATCATCAATAAAGTATTCATCAGAAGGAAAATCCAAATCCAAAGGGTCCATAGTAGAGTTGGAGGCCCAAACAGGAAAGGTAATTTGATCTAGCTCCCCCATTAAAGGAGGACCAAAATTATTGTCTATGGAGGCTTATTGAATGGCCTGATATGCAATTTCATATACAAACAATGGCATAGCCATACCTACATGCTCATATTCTCCTATTAAGATATAAGGATTAGGTAGAACCCACATATCTCCAAAATAGGATGCTTGAAACTAAAAACTTCAGGTGGTGGGGATCTGATCGATTGACAAAGTCGTGCATGTTGGAGCAGAGTCGATGCAAGAAATGGACATTGAAATGTTAAAATATCCCATAAGTGAAGGATACATCCCAAAACCTATTCTCTATAAGGCATACAAATAATTTTGAATCAAAGGGACATTGGGTCCTAATGAAGCTGTTGGATCAGGCCAACAAAAGGACAACTGGACAATTGTAATAATATTCCCATCACAGGGAAATAAAATAACTCTAAATATTGATGAGACCATAGTTTTCATTGCATAATTCTAGTCACATCCCAAAAGGAGGTTGTAGTCAAGTGAATAATTGACCAATTCCACTTCTATGCAAATGGTTTTCCCCCCTAACTCAATGGGGAACTCAGGGATGATCCCATCAGGCATAAATGAGTGTTCGTCGAAGGTTTTCAACATGGTGGGAGAAGGTGTGATCTCGAGGGATCCAAGAGCTCACCAACAAGAAAGGACATGACAAAAGTGGATGCACCTTCATCTGCAACCATCCTAAATATGTTAGTATTGTGATACAACAACTATATTTACAATTTGATGTAGTGCAGAAGCTGAGGCTTTGCATTATCTGGGTTAAATGTTATCAATCAAGAGTCCATAGGATCAACAAATACTATAGATAAAAGAAAATATATCCTTTATGTTGGAAAACTATGGAGAACCTCCAAGGAATACATTATGCATGGAGCTTGGGCCAGATCTTCCACAATAGAATAATTCTAAGTATCCCTAGAATTCGGGTTGTGCATCGACCTTTTAAGTATACCCTTAGGTATGCAATGTATTTCTTTTCCTACAAGTTTCTATATGTTGAGAGAGTTTTATGGGTTAGTATGAGAAATATTTTTCTCTTTGGTACTGGAATTAAAGGCTTCATAATTACGATCCTGGGTATGGATATCCACATCTTTTTCACACACATAAATGTTTTTTAGGTTGCCGCCTTGTGGAGGGGATCCCTAGTTTCCTCCTTGTGGAGAAGAAGGGTTATTTTGGAAACCAACCACCATTTTTTGGCTACGAGGAGGAAAAGGGTTAAATAACATAGTAGGTTGCTGCTAGACATCACACTGTGCCAAAAATTCTTGGGATTCCTCAAGATTGGGGGATTGATGGGTAAGACAATATTCCTTACAAATATTGCAATGAAATTTGACCTTATTCTTATATTTTTTACCCCTACCAAATATGTTTTTATTTCCCACATTATTTTTGTCACCCTTATTATTATACTTATCCTTTTTCTTTCCTCTAGGTTGTTGCTTACTCTTGGGGTTAGATGTTTGTGCTAAGTGTAAATAGAAGCATTGAAATGGAGAAGAGGTAGAGGTGGTCGCATGTGGGGATGTAAGTAGATGAAGATACATTTTTCTAATTTGTTTTTTCATTACATTCTCTATAGAACTGACCATGCCATTGGCATGTGGTCCTGACTTGTTCTTTTCCAGATCAGTGCTCAACCTTGGTGAATTTGGAAAGATCTCATACAAGACCCTAGACTATGAGTAAACCAGGTCTAACTGTTGGGCCTTAAATGTGGTCTCTTCATTTTTTGCAACCCTTAAAAGGGAGACATCCTTACAAATATATGGACATAGGGATTTCAAAATATATTCCAAAAGAACTCTTGAGAAATTAGAGCTTTTTTCATACATCGTCACCTCCACCACACTTGAATGTGGTCATATATGGGAGTGTAATTTTCTTATCAGAAATTAGATAAAATTTCAATTCTAGAATTGTATTGAACATGAAGCTAGAAATGGTTAAATAATGTCAGGGAAAGAGAATCAAAAGTTTCTAAAGAATGTATCAAAAGTTTCAAAAGTCTCAAAATCTTTGAAAGTTTGATATACCGTTTTTTTTTTCCATATGAGACAGGGAAACAACCACATCCTAATGGAATCATCCATCAAGGAGTTGGAAGAACACCATAGATGAAATGTCATCACATGTTTACCTGGATCCTCACCATCCTTACCCTCAAATTTCATAATGTCTGAGGAAATTTTAGTGGGGACCGAGGGTCAATTTGAATTGGGAAGTGCTAGATTATTAAGTAAGATTTAGATTATTAGTAAGCTTCATAAAATCTGGGAGATTTAACATTGCTAGGAAAAGAAGATTTGATGAGTTCCAACTTCTGGGGGTCTAGCCCACTATCTAGTTGGTACTCACAAAGCATTTCCTTGGGCATAAACACCACTAGGTGCATAAGGATTGTAGTTTTTTTGTGCAGGCTATTGGTTCGAAGTAGAAGGAACTTAAACATAAGGAGGAAGTCCTGCATACATCAAATTCAATAAGTATAGAAAGAGATTTATCTCTGATGGAATTGCAAAAGATGGGAGGCTCTGATTTTCTGGTTACTAAGGCCTGGGAAGGGATTTCTCCCCATAAGAATTCCCATAGAAGGAAAAACCTCACCCATTTGGTTACCAAAACCCTAAGGAGGATGGTTCCCATTGGGAAACCTAAACATGAAAAGGCTATGTGCCTGAGTGTTATCATTTCCATAGGGATATTCCCCCCTCCACATGGATAGGTATGAAAAGGAGTGGATGAAATCCCCATTGAGATGGTAATATTAGGGAATATTTGAGTAAAAATATATGTAACATGTGACATATCGATAGATGGCATTCCAATGTTATAAGTACCTCTATTGTATGAGGTAGAGTGTTATGGTCCCACCCTACTATTAGGAATAAAAGAGGTAGGAATAACAACTCACTCAATGACATTGGAGGGATCATGTTTGGTACAGAATAGATGGGAGGAATAAATACTCCATTACTGATTGCCGATGTGGGGGTGTGCATGGCCCTATAATTAAATGAGCTAACAACATTATCTATTATAGGCAACTAAAGTCTTGGATTCTCGTGAACTTGATTGTGCAAAGAGGAGGATATGAGAGACTTAGTGAGAGGTGGGTTGAAATTAGTAGGAGTCTGATCAATAAGATCCTCAATATTGACAAGACCGAGATCATCCAGTGATAAAGGAACACCTTCAAGAATTTGAACATGACCATCCAAATTCCTCACAAATACTTGGGCTTTTAGATCCTTGTCTGTGAAACTTTCCATCATGAGATTGTCCACATTTGGTTGAGTCTCATGCATTGGCTCTAGTGAATATTAGTGTTATCAAGCCTACACGTTCTTTGAGGTGGATCCATGATTTTATGTGAAATCAAAGATTAGCGGAGTCCTTCTTGATTAGTGGAGCAGTTGGTTAGCCACTTTGAATCAAAGATACAAAAGTGGCAATATAGACACAACGTAATGCCAACTACACAAAGTAGAACACAACTATAAAATACCTGAAAGGAATAAATAGACACGCTACTTTTCTAAAGCTCGTCCTAGGTGGATTAGGTCCTGAGTCTGAATAAGTGAAATGTTTATTAATGGACCTTCTCGAGACTAATACGAGTTGATTAAGTCCCAATACCTATCAATGAAGGAGTGAGAGACAATTTCAGTAACCTGATCACAACATTCAACTAAGGTGCAAGTGCCCTCAATAAGTTGGACACCCTCCAAAAGAGCCAAAATAACGATTAGGTGTCTGTCTTAGGTACAACAAGTACTTCCCACTCATAGTTACCCATATGAAATCCTAGGACAAGCCACTAAGCTTACCTATTCAAAATCGACGACTAGGCAGAATAGTCGTGGGTTGGGATCATACGTATGGGAAGGGTATCAAATCCTGAAGCTTCCAAAAGAACTGGAACCAAAAGGACACTAAAGAAAATGAAAGAGGGGATATCACCTCCACTTACCCTAATGTGACCTCATTCTTAACTCTTGTGTTAGAGGATATTTCTCGAAAATAACTCCTCGCTACTACTTGGTTTTACACTTTTTAATCAACTTTTAGTTTGTGGTTTGATGGCCTTGGAGAATTTTCTCTCCAACCTATTCCAAGGCCCTAAGACCTAGACTTATATGTATTTTTCTTGTAAGAAAAGAGTCTAGTTCTTTTTAGATTAAGAATTTGTTTTAATTGTTTTTTTAATTACTAAAGGGTTATGAATGTGCAATTTGTGTTATTTTAGAAACTCAAAGAATAAAATTTTAATAAGAACAATGACATTCAACTTGCACTAATTCTTCAATGAAAGTAGTTATAACATGAAAAATTCTAAGAACCAAATCCAATGCAATATGAAAACTACCAATGCAAAGTTTTCCTTTTTCTTAAAATAATTAAACTTTCAGACACAATTTAATCAACCAAGAAAAACTAAGAACGAAACTAGACAAGCTCACCTCAAACAAACAAACAAAACAAGAAAATAAGAAAAGACACCTACATTGATTTTTATTTTCAATGATAAATCCTAAATACAACTAACAAAGTGTGTGTGTATGATTGTTACTGACTGCAAATGAACACTTAGGAAACCAAAGTAGAAAAAAGGATGAGAAAAATAAGGAAAGATTGGGTTGATGACAAGAAAACACACTTCCTAGGAGGCACTTAGTCCTTCTATGAAGGAAAGGTGTGAGTAATCATACTATTCTCAAGTGCTATCAGTGAGTACTCACTATATTCCCAAAGGAAAGAAGAGAGTTCTTATAGTAAAGGGATTTATTTTTCAAAAATCCTAAAAACAATCTCTTGAATTTTGGCCTGACAACACCGTAAACAAGAAATCAAACAGGCATTAGACTAGAGAAATCAAACAACAATTCTAGAAGTAACAGGGCACACCTTATATAGATTCACTCTAGGATTTATTCCCCAGTGGAGTCACCAGTTCTATTACAAATATGAAAACTCTATCCTATGAATAGGTTGAAATCACAACAAATTGGAAATAAAAGATAACAATCTTTCTTTCTCCTATATTGGCTTACAATAATTTGGAAATAACTACCAAGGTAGTTAGAGGAATTATTTGATAGACAAAAAGTTGGAGACAATATGCGTGAACTATCCTCACTTAAAGCCTATTTATCCTTCCACATGATTCACAACTTACAAACACATAACAAGACCATCCTCAAACTAATATGGAAAATATAACTGAATTATGAAATAATCAACTAAATAACTACAATCAGCTGAGTAAATAACAATATATTTAATACCAACATTAGAAACTAAACATTAAATATGAAAATGCAAGTACACAATATCTAGGGGGGAGAAGAGAGATTCCCTCCTTCCCTAGGCCACTCGGGACTACTTGACCTCCAATGTTCCATTCCAAGTGAAGAAGAGAAATACAAGGATGTATTATATCTCTATTTCAGAAGATGAGAGATGGAACGAACTAAGAATGGGAATACTCATGGAGACATTGGTCATAAAAAACATAGGGAAAAACTATAGATTTTAACCTTATACAATATCTACTACAAATAGATATTTTGTAAAAGAACAGAAATGACACAATAGAAAATACAAACATTACACAGATATTTTTCCCCTGGAAACCCACACCGAGAAAACCAACATATTCTATATTCATTCATAGTGATACATTGTTTAAAATACAATATACATATAGGAGCCAGCGACATCCAAAACCCTAACCCAATGACCTGGAAAACCATCGACAAAGAAACCATGTGCCGAAAAACCAACTTTCCAACCTTCGGGGTTCAAGAATCTCAAATTTCCAACCTTTCAACCTTCCTTGGCTTTTCCCCCGAGCTAACAATCTACTGATGCTTGTCCATTTCGGATCAATGGTCACGATATTTTAGGGTATTCGGGGTTCAGAATTATCAAGTCTCAAATGGAAATCCTTAAGTGAGATTTCTTCGAAATCTCATATCAGCTGACACGTACTCCCCTTGACGATAAACGATCGTTATTTTTGTTCGCCGATTTTCACGTTCTCCCTATCCAAAAAACTTTTGTAGTTGTGGATCATGTGCCACTTGTCCTCCTCAACAATAGATGGCCCCAAACCACTTCGGGACTTCGGAAATTTTAACAGGTGTTGGTGGAAAAGAATCCAAAGTAAAACTCCCAGAGTGACGTCACTTGATGACATGTCATGACCCTAGTAGCTTGATAGCTTGAATCAACTTCACACTTGTCATCATCTGATTGTGCCACATGTGCTTGCTGACGTGGATCTTCATTCAATTCTGGACTTCGGGTATTTCGACTTTTAATTTCGCCAATTCTTCCAAAGTGAGAATCCCCGAACAATAACCTCCTCGCATCTTTTAGACCCAAACTAAATGTTGTTCGTCGATCATGTTCTCAGATCGACGGCTCGATCTCTCTGCGATGCTTCTTTTCTAGATTATCCTATCCTTCCACTTCAAACTGATCTGACGACTATCATATACTCTGGCTCTCCAGACTTTGGGTTTTTCAAGTCTCAAACTGAAAAATCCTCGAAGTGTTTTGCTCCAGAGTTGAGGTTCATGTGCCACCTGTCAATCTTGATGATGGACGGTCCCAACTTACTTAGGGACTTTGACAATTCCACTCTCCTACACTCATAAAAGGATTAACCTTCATGCATTTATATCTGGATCCAACAACTACTGATCCTTCACCCTCAGATCCAACAACTGAGATCTGTTCTTCTCTTCTGTGCGCTCCTGCGGGTCTCGTCGTTGTTGTTCTTGTTTTCCATCACTATTGTTGTTCTTATTTTCTCTCCCATTTTCCATCGTTGTTCTTGCCATCAATGACAAGTGCACTTTACTTGTAAACATGCCAACAATATCCCCCTTTGACATTGATGGAAACCCTGAAAGGCTGCACTATTCTACTTAGACCTCCAACTGTAGCATTCGGACCCAGACCACTCCTTTTCTCCCCCTTTGACATCAATTTCAAAGAAAAACATGCTCCCCCTGAGCTGTTGCAGTACTGTGCGGAGGTATTATATATTCAACCAACACATACTCCCCCTGATAGGATGGACTCTCTTAGGTTGATAATGGGGTCACGCCCAACTTTTGGCATAAATACTCAAACTGAGCTTTGGGAAGCGGTTTAGTGAAGTTATCAACAATCTGATCTTTGGATGGAATATAATGGAAAGAAACAACAGTGTTGGTCACCAATTCCCTCAAGAAGTGATACTTGATGGGTATATGCTTGGTCTTGGAGTGAAATACAGGATTATTTGACACATTGATTGCACTAGTATTATCACAATGAATTGGGATCGATGCTGTATATTTTACCTCCAAGTCTGCAAGTGTCTGAATCATCCATAATACTTGGGTACAACAAGTGGTAGTTGTAATGTACTCAAATTTTGTAGTCAATAAGGAAATGGAACCTTGCTTCTTTCTCAACCATGATATAAGGAAATCTCCTAAGAAGAATGCACCTCCACTTGTGTTTTTCCTTTCATCCATGCAGTTAGCCCAAACAACATTTGAATAGACTGAGAATTGAAAATTATGATTCCTAGGATAGCATAGGCCATAGTCCATTATTCCTTTCAAGTATCTGAATATTCTTTTTAAAGCTAACAAAAGACTCTGTTTAAGTGCAACCTGATACCTTCTTACCATTCCAATAGCATGCATTATGTATGGACGAGAAGCTTTGATGTATAATAGGTTTCCTATCATAGACCTATATGAACTCTAATCAACATTAGGTGAGTTATCATCATTGCTTAACTTGCATCCAGTGACCATAGGTGTGCTCATAGGTGTGGAATCTTCCATTTGAAACCTTTTCAACATTTCTCTTAGATATTTCTCCTGAGAAATAAATAATCCTTCAGATCTCTGAGTAATTTGTAGACCAAGAAAAAATGACAGTTCCCCTATCATAGACATTTCAAATTTAGACTGCATGGCAGAAGCAAACCATTGTACCAATGAAGCATTGTTGCTTCCGAAGATGATGTCATCTACATAGAACAACATAATGAGCAAATCATTACCCTCTGTTTTGATATATATATTGTTTTCAATTGTTCCTCTCTTGAACCCTTTGTCTTGAAGATACTTATCTAGTATGTAATACAAAGCACAAGGATCTTGTTTTAACCCATATAAGGCTTTATTCATCTTGCAGACAAAGTCAGGGTTATCTGACAGTTGGAAACCCTCTGGTTGTTCCATACAGACTTATTATTTTAGGTCTCCATTTAGAAAATCTGACTTGACATCCATTTGATAGAATTTAAATTGTTTATGACAAGCATAGACAAGAAACATTCTAATAGCTTCTAATCTTGCTATAGGCACAAATGTTTCATCAAAGTCCAATCCTTCTATTTGAGCATATTCTTTGCAGACCAATCTAGCCTTATTTCTTACAATATTTCCTTGCTCATTCATCTTATTTTTGTAGACCCATTTGGATCATATTACATTTTTATTTGCTGGCCTAGGAACGAGTTCCCAAGTGTCATTCTTTTCAATCTGGTCCAGTTCCTCATTCATTGATTTTAACCAATTTACATCTTCACTAGCTTCATTGAAGTTCTTGGGTTCCACCATGGATATGAAGGCCATATGTGATTGCTCGATGTCTTTGGTTATCCTTCTCCTGGTTTGTACACATTTGTCTTTCTCACCAATTATTTGACTTTCAGGATGATTCTTTTGAGTAATTATGGAGGAAGGATTTGATGTTGATTGTTGTCCTAGATATTCTTGTCTAGGTGTCTCTTCTCCATCTAATTCTTGGACCTGTTCATCTTCAGTTTCAGTCGTGTCCTATGTAATAGACTCAATATTGCTCACCTCTCTTACTAGAACTCCTTCATCAACCTTTAAATCAATGCAATGAACTAATTTATGCAATCTTTTATTAAAGCATCTATATCCTTTACTATTGGTAGAATATCCTAAGAAGATGCCTTCATTAGCCCTGTTATCATACTTGCCAAGATTTTCATTATTATTCTTTATGTATCGCTTACTCCCAAAGACTTTGAAGTGTTTGATTGAAGCAGGTCTTCCATATCACCGTTCATAAGGTGTCTTGTCACTATGTGGTCTGATGTGGGATTTGTTAAGAATATGGAATGTTGTGTGTATTGCTTCTACCCAGTAAGTTTGACCAATGTTCTTCTCATTCATTATTGACCTGGCCATTTGCTAAACTATTATGTTTTTCCTCTCAACTACTCCATTTTTTTGTGGAGTTCATGGGATTGTATATTCTCTCTTGATCCCATGTTTGTCACATAATTCCTTGAAATCACTTAACATAAATTCTCCTCCTCTATCTGATCTTACTGCCTTTAACCTCTTGCATGTTTGATTCTCAGTTAAAGCCTTAAATATTTTAAATTTCTCAAATGCTTCATCTTTTTCTTTGAGAAAAGCAACCCAAGTAAGTCTGGAGTAATCATCAATGATCAACATAAAGTAGTTCTCATTCCATGTGCCTTCCTGTCTTGATGGTCCACATAAATCCATATGAACTAATTGGAGTGGTTTATCTGTTGAAGCGGAGATCTTGGATTTAAACTGTGTCCTGGTTAGCTTTCCTACTTGGCAGGGTTTACACACAGAGTCCTGTGGCTTTGATATTCTTGGAAGATCTTTTACTACCTCAAGATTTTTGAGCTTGATTAAGTGGTCAAATTTTAGATGTCCAAGTCTCTTATGCCATAACCAACTTTCATCATGTTTTTTTAGATGACACTCTTCTTTATCTTCTTTCAACACATATACATTATTTTCTGTCCTTATGCCTTTAGCCACCATTTGACCTGAATTTACAGATTTTATCTTACAATCCTTGGAAGTGAACCACTTCACATCCTTTGTCACACATTTGACTTACACTGAGAAAATTATGTTTCAACCCATCTACAAGAAGAATATCTTGGGCTTTTCCTTTACCATTACTCAAACTCACCATCCCTTTACCATTGATTTTACCTGGTTCATCATTTCCAAAGGTAACATTTCCTATTTTTCTTTTACTTATAAACAAAAAATTATCCTTGTCTCCAGTCATGTGCTTGGATCATCCACTGTCTATATACCAGGGGTCTTTTTGTTTTTGAGTTGAAAGTACTAGACCACATTTTTCACTATCTTTCTTTTTCCATGTGCTGGCATTTCTAGCTAAAGGATTTATCCTTGCATCTGCCTTGTACTTCTTCAGATGGCAGTTTTCAGCTTTGTGGCTGAAGTTATGACAGTTATAACATTCGAGCACATTGTTCAGTAGGTCAAAGTGATTGGTGCTACATTGTCTATTCATTGTCTTCTTAGTTCTATGTTGTAGATATTTTTTATTTCTTGACCTCCTCAGTTGCATGTCTCTAAACTTAATTTGACAATTTACAATCTTATGACCAAAATTAGAACGGTAAAAACAGTAGCCATGGAAGAAATTTGGGTACCTGAAGGATGGCCTTCTTCTTGGCATTTGTTTCTCCATCTTCTGATCTCTTTGTTTTTTATCAGGGATCATCTTGTCTTTATTAGCTTTTGGTGACAGAGTAATCTCATGGTTTGATTGTCTGCTGATTTGATCATCTTTGCTGGCTCTTTTCTTTCTAGTTGTTTGTTGCTTGAACCATTTACATAACCTAAACCAATATTCAACAAAGGAGATCTATGTTTGCTCAGAATGTTGTTAAGTTCTATTGTGGCTTTAATGCTTGGAATATTTTGGAGATACAATGTTTTAAACTTCTCCATCTCTTTTCTGGTTTTTACTACCTCTTCTTCCAAGGCTTCACATGTTGCCTTCTTTTCTGATAGCTGTTGTTTCAGAATCTCCTTTATTTTATTTTCCTCTTCTAATTCCACTTTTAGCAGGCAAAGTCTTCATCAGGTCCTTTATTGTCTTTCTCGAACTGTATCAACAATTGTTTTTTATTTTTCTTCTTAGATTCGAGTCTAGCAATTTCTTCTAGAGCACTGATCAGTTCTCCTTCCAAGTCAACCATAGCTTCTTTGGTGTCAACATAAATTCTTGTGCCTTTATTATTATAACCCTCTTTGGCCATAAGCATAAAGTCATTAATATTATCTTCACAGGAAGAGTCACTATCTGTGTCTTCTGAAGAGTAATCATTGTTTACACATAGACTTTTCTTTTTACCAAATCTCTTGGGTTTGTACTTCTTTTCACCTTCAGAATTTTGATCCTGTTTCTTGTGTGGACACTTAGATTCAAAGTGACCTATCTTTCCACAGTTAAAACATTTGAAGGGAAATTTGCCTTGGTACTTTCCTGATCCTTTCTTTAGTCTTCTCACAAATTTTTCTTCAATTTCATCAGGCTCAGAATCCTCATTCTTATCTACTATAAAATATGCTTCTCTAGAGGTGGGTTTATTTTTACCTATCCTCATTTCATAGGCAGTTAGAGTTCCTAGGAGTTGGTCAATAGACAGAGCTTTTAGATCATTAATTTCTTCTATAGCAGAGACCTTTGGGTTAAACCTATCTGGCAGAGATCTCAAAATTTTCTGAACTAAAGAGACATCCTCAATTTTTTCACCAAGTCCTATCATTACATTTACTTGTTCTTCAAATCTCAGAAAGTACTTCCCAACAGTTTCATCCTCTTTCATCTTTAGTTGTTCAAATTGTAATCTGTAGGTTTGAATCTTGGCATCCTTTACCTTCTCATTACCTTCATAACTATTGATGAATTTGTCCCACATTTCTTTGGCAGATTCTAAGTGCATAACTTTTACAAATTGTGTTTCTGCAAGCCCACTTAGAATAGCATTCATAGCCTTAACGTTGAAGTTGAATTCTAGCTTGTCATCCTTAGAAGCTAGTACACATGGTTTTACATAACCAGTCTCTACCACATCCCAGACATTTGCACCTAGGACCATTATGTAGGTTCTCATCCTAACTTTCCAGAAGGTGAAGTTTGTTCCATTGAACAGGGGGGCCTTATTGGTTGAACTTCCTTCATGGCTATCCATGTTTAAGATCTAGGATCTACCCTTAGATACAAGGAACCAACTCTGATACCAATTGTTGGACAACTGAGAGGGGGGGAGTGAATTAGTTGTCCCTGTGCTTAAACAATTATGACCATTTTTTAACTCTTTACAGAACACTCAATGATGATCACAATAAAGAAGGGAAGTAAGCAATAGAATATTCAACATCAATCACACACATGAAATATACAGAGAGAGATATTTCCTAAGGAAACCCATAAAGGGAAAAACCTCTTCTTCTTGATATGATAAGTAATCCTTATTTTCTGTACATTATCATTCTTATGAGCTCCAACTCTTCTTGAGGCTAAAACATCTGTTTTAAAAGAAGCAACTTGATGAGAGCACCAACTCTCTGGTTTCTCTAGCACCCACTAGAAGGAAGCACCAACTCCCTGAGTGTTCCAGCACCAACTGGATGGAAGCACCAACTTCCAGTCACACAGGCACCAACCTATATAACATAGAACAATAGTTATCCCTTGCACCACCTTGCCACCCTGGTTTTTCTGGTTGCAACTAGATGGAAGCTACAACTCCCTGTGTTCAAGCACCCACTTGAAACTCTGAGGACAACTGTCCTCCCTAGCACCTCCCTACCACCCTGAATATAAAAAAATTGTTCCTGAAACTTATTACAGTGATACTGTGTTTGTCAAAAGGCTTACCAGTCTCATCACTATTATGTTTCACTTCTCTGCTATGCCTGCATCCGTGTCTTCCTGCTCGCATATCCTTGAGCTTTCTGTTCTTCTTCTCTATCTCTTTCTTCTACGCTTTATGATCTGTGTATTATTTCCATTCAATGCGCTACACCTCTTCTGTGTGTTTCAACTCTTGCACATCGCATGCTTCTACCCGCATGAATAACTCTCAACATAAGCAACCATATCTTCTCTGTTCTGCACATATTTATCATGCCAAGTCCTATGCTAGGGCATACACTCAATGCTTCATCCTCTCTGGTGATCATCCTAAGTCTATTCTTCATCAGTGGCTGTTATCCTGAGATTCTTCGACTTCTTTGGCAGTTACAATCTTCGACGCATTTCCATCTGTCAATTTTCTAAATGATGAATCTTCACCTCACTGGCAGTTACCTCGAGACTCTTCATCTCCTCTGGCAATCACACTCAAGCTCATCAAATTCTCTGGTAGATATAATCACTCTATTTCTGGCTGTTACAATCAGTCCTTTCTGGAAGTTACAGAGATAACTTCGGCGTGCTCGTTCCTTTGGCACCTTTTCCCTTCTTGAGAAAAACTTCGTAGCAGGTGCTAGATTTTCTTGCTAAGCCCCTTCCTTTCATCTGACCATCGGTGGTGACCAAATGCCTATTCAAAAGGCACTTCTCAATTTCTGTCTAGTGAGCGCTGGCTCTGTTTCACGATATGACGTTGGGCTATAAGCTTCATGTGACCATGCGATTGCGGGTGCGTCCATAGGCGGTTTGAGGGAAACCCTCTTTTCGCCTCACAATTCACTACGAGCCTCCGCGTGTCCTTTCTCCTAAACTGTGGTTTCAATTGCGGCCTGCTCACAAAAAATTAAGACCCGAGCATGTTCTGGCCCTGCAATGGAGAATGACCGTTGATCTCACGATCTTGAAGTTTCTCTTGAATGTACAGTTCATATTTGTCCTCTCAAGTCTACGAACCAGGTCTCACCTTCCTACATCAACGACTGAGATTTACTTTGTGATTCGGGCTTCGAGAGTTTCAAATCTCAAACCCTGTTGCTACTGAATGGATATCTTCTAGAATGGAAGATCTACTGACATCTATCCTCTTCAATGACGACTCTTCTTTCTTTCCTTTTTCCATGCGCTATCCTTAGTATCAACGATCAAGTGACATGTGGCCCTCCAAACCAATGGATGAGATCGATTTCTCCTTTCGTGCTTTGGGAGTTTCGATTCTCAAACTCCGCTTGCTCCCAAAGCATTTCACCTAGAGTCCACGACCCAACAAGGCGTGTCCCTTTTGGATCAACGGTCACAATCCCTTTAGGTATTCATGGTTCAGGAATCTTAACTTTCCAACCTTTCAACCTTCCTTTTCTTTTCCCTGGGAGCTGACAATCTACTGACGTGTGTCCATTTTGGATCAATGGTCACGATCTCTTCGGGTATTCGGGGTTCGAAATTCTCAAGTCTCAACTGGAAATCCTTAAGTGATATTTCTCCAAAATCTTAGATTAGTTGACACGTACTCCCCTTGACGATCAATGATCGATATTTGTCTTCGGTGATTTTCATGTTCTCCCTATCCACAAAACTTCTGAAGTTGTGGATCATGCGCCACCTGTCCTCCTCGACTATGGACGACCCCAAACCACTTCAGGATTTCAAAAATTTGGGCAGGTGCTGGTGGCAAAGCTTCCAAAGTAAAACTCCCGTAGTGATTTCACTTGATGACATGTCTTGACCCTAGTAGCTACCGCATGTCACTCATATTTGTGATTTGCACATACCTGAAATGTCGAATCAACCTGAAACTTGTCATCATTTGATTGCACCACGTGTCCTTGCTGACGTAGTCTTGCTGAAGTGGATCTTCTTTCACTTTTGGACTTCGGCCTTCGGGACATCGGGTATTTCAACTTTTCAAGTCGCCAATTCTTCCGAAGTGAGAATCCCTAAACAATAACCTTGTTGCAGCTTTTAGACCTAAACTAAACATTGTTCATCGATCATGTTCTCAGATCGACGACTTGATCTCTCTGCGATGCTGCTTTTCTAGCTTATCCTGTCCTTCCACTTCAAACTGATCTGATGATTGTCGTATACCTCAGCTCTTCTGCTCTGAAAAATCCTTGAAGTGTTTTGCTCTGGAGTTGAGGATCGTGTGCCACCTATCAGTCTTGACGATGGACAGTCCTTGCTTACTTCGGGACTTCGGGACTTTGACAAGTCCGCTCTCCTACGCTCATCAAAGGCTTAACCTTCATGCATTTATCTCTGGATCCAACAAATGCTGATCCTTCGTGCTTAGATCCAACGACTGAGATCTGTTCTCCTCTTTTGTGTGCTCCTGTGGGTCTCGTTGTCACTGTTATTGTTTTCCATCGTTGTTCTTTCCATCAATGAAAAGCGTACTCTACCTGTAAACATGCCAACATATGCGTCCAGGCTCAGTCGTATCGTTATTAGTGCCTTCATGTCAAGAACCTCCCATTCTTTCTCCTTCATGGTTGTTGACATCTTTTCTATTCCACCCAATGGTAGGAATAGATCCTTCTGATATAAATAATCTTCCATCTACATCTTCCATAACTGGTAGTTTTGGCCGTTAAATTTTTTGACCCTAAACTTTCCATCTTCCACCATTGCTCCCACTCGAATGAGAAACCCTCTTTTCCTACGAGTTACCTTTCTCTTTGATACCAGTTTTTAGAAAAACGGGGTCACGGAGAAATAAAATAAAACAAATGTGGAAATAAAACACAGATGATACACAATACAATAGAGACACAGATATACGTGGTTCACCCAGTGTGGCCTACGTCCATCAGATAAATTTCCAGGTCCTTCCTTATTATTATCCAACAAGATGAAGGGATACAACCTACAACACACCAACTACAACTTCCTATTCTTTCTCTCATAGTCTCCTCTCTCAAAATACAATATTCACAATAATGCACAACCGCAATACAATTCCCTCATAAACGAGGGTTTCCTTCTAGGGAAAAAAACCCTAAAATAACTTCTATTGTTAGATCTACGACCATATAAAGAACGATCCAAATTGACTATGAAATTACAATATTTTACAAGGAAATATTTCCCAAAATTTCTCTTTGGGGGCGGTGCCCCCGAATCCCTTGCTAGGGGGGCTCTACAAAAATTGTTCCCCCCCGAAGGACCCCCCTAGTGATAGTTGTGGGGGGGAAATCCCCCCCACACCCCCTCTTTAGGGAATGGGGTCCAAGCATGGCTAAAACAAACCTCGGAATCGAGAAGATAATCAAGCTCCACAACCAACACATTACTTATAAGATGGTGAGATGAAGTAAAAACTCTGTGGGTTTGGTTCTAGGTTGATTAAGTTATGTGCATGAGGAAATCACATCAAAAGAGTGCGCACATTTGTAAAGTGATACAACACATAGTTTAATGTTTGGCGCGCACATGTGTAAGTACACAAGAATGACACACTGAAAGTGAAACAACTTAATGAATGCAACACGTGAAAATATTAGCACGAAAGGATGGCACACTAAAGGAATATGAGAGCAAACTTGGATTCAACATGCACTAGTCTAGTGAACAGGTTTTTGAAGGGCAGAGAATCCTTTTGTATATAATTCATGATGTAACGTGCACTTGTGAAAGGGTGCAAGGTTGGCGCACTGAGGAAAGAGTGTGCGCAACCCAGAAGTTTCGCGCACACTGGTTTTAAGTGTGTAGACTGTTTATTTTGAGGCTGGTGAGCCTGTATGTAAAATATCATAACTTTTGTACTGAGATGTAAATGTAATCACCTTCATATTAATGAAAATACATCCCTATGGAAGACGAACCATGCAAAAGAATTCAGGGGGCTTAAACTCCACTGGCTGAGGTGAAGGGAGCTAGGTTAAAGGGACTTAAATCCAAAACATAATATTTTATTAATATTTCTTAAAAAGTGTAAAGTAAGGATATATTATTATATCCTAATGCATGGGGAGGTGACAAGTGTCTAAAAATTAGGTTCTAAACATGACAAGTGTCAAGTTGGGGACATGATGTGGACAAAAGAAAATTCTCAACCTGACAAGTGTCAAGTTGGGAACATGCATTCAAATGATTTGAACTTAGTCCATTCGAGCACAAAATCATTAGGGGGGGATTCAGACCATCACAGGGAGAGGGTTCTTCCATCGAACGAGTGGTTCTGTGATGACCTGACTGTTATGTGAGTGATCCTGTTGCTATTTTGATGAGTAGATGGTTACTGTGAACATTATGATGAATAATGTCGCAGATACCTCTATATGAATTAGCTTGGAGAGCTAAATTGAAGAGGTGGGTTGTCAGACCCATGGAACGTTGGATTGAAGAGGCAAGTTGTCAGGCCTGTGGAAGATTGCATTCTCTCCAGGTGAGAGAATTGTTGGGAATTACTTCCTGAGGTGTTAAACTGTAGCGACAGGGATCTGAGACTTCCTGTCCGACCTGTTGTTGAAGCCTTGGAAGGGAAGTGGGGCAGCCGATGGACTGTTGAGAAGAGAAGGGACACACTTCCTGGGGTGGCACAATCATGTGGGGAATGAGATACTGTAGGCTTTCAGTGCGAGTTGGCATCTGTGACGAACTTTCCTAAAATTGAGTCACCTCTATATGAGCTACTTGTGACCGAGTTCTTAGTGAGATGCTTTAGGCTGGTTGGGAACCCTTTCCCAAGTGGAGTTTAACCCCAGCTTGGGGGTGAACCATTGTTGAGATTTATGAACAATGACATCTAAGCATGGGAGGAATGTGGAAGGTCTTCCTGTAGTTGGTGTCTTTTATTCCAAAAGATAAGTGTTATTTGTGTGTTAAATCATGTTTGCAAATTATATTTATGCAATTTTTGTCATGGGTTTATGTTATTCATGTTGTGCTTATAATTCTGTCATGAATTGTGTATAAATCCGTTAGGAGAATGTATGTAATCATGCATTGCATAGTTTCTATATGTTTTTTATTAAGGACAGAGCTGTGTTAGAGAAATTTAAGCGAAATTGCTGGTAAATTGGTATCAGAGAAAGAGTGTTTCAAGTAGCATGGCCCAGCCTGGGTGGCTGGGGTGTGTGATATTCAGGGTCGGCCATGGTTTTCTTGTCTAGGAGGGTTGCATCTCCAATATAGGATTTGAATTCCCTGCCTGTGACTATTGATGAAGAAGATGAGGTTCCAGATGATAAATTTCCTACAAACTAGCTATGTTATGTTTTATTTTATGTATTAGCAATATTTTCTATTGAATTTACTTTGTACAACACTCTAGTAATTTTAGGCTATGGGATAATAGTACCTACGGTATAGATATATGGATGAATGATGTGGTGGATAAACTAAATTTTTTTGATCTTCTCTGGTTGTTTCTTTTTGTACTTTGCGATCTTGGTTGCACCTTTTATTGAATAAAAATCCACCAATTCTTGTGAAAAAAAAGGTATCTCTCGAAAATAATAATGGGTAAGTAATTGAAAATTTAGTTTTTAATTTTGCCTCATTAGTATCGTTTAATTTTGTGATGAATGAACATGGAGAACATTGTATGTTGAGTTTTGGATAAGTGGGAAAGGGTTTCAATATCATACAAAAATTGGAGAAGGGAAAGGGAATATATTTAGGATATGTGAGTGGAGTTGTTTGAGATGGATTTTGAATAAGAAGATCTAAAATATCTATGTGAAATAATTTTAAAAAAATGTAAACTAGAGAATCAAAGTATTTTCTTCTCTAATATCTTTACTTACAAAATATTAAATTTAATTTTAAAACATTGGTAATAAATTTAAATATTATTAACTAATAAAAATTAAAAAAAATAAAAATTTTAATTAAAAAAACAATATAATCAATTAAAATTATCAATTTAATCTTTTAATTTTATAGATAAGATTGATCTTGTAATTATCATTTTCATAACCAAATTTTATGAATTTGAAATATGTATTTTAATTTATAATGTAAATAAATATTTTTATATACCAACATCACCACTTATACCACTTATAGCAAAATTTATTTTTTGGATTTTAGAAATGGACCTTCATGCCTTTTCACATTACTTACACGGAGATAACCATAGAATTAGGCATAATCATAAAAGTAGGCACACTTAATTATTATAAGGAACCATTATTACGTTGAAAGGTACACATTTGATAATGGGCACATTTAATAGGTTTTTAGTGCTTAATCAATTTTGTATGAACAAGATTAAATATTGATGGAATATTCTTAGTCATCCCATTAAATCAATGGTTCTGATTTTAACCACTAACTTCCTCACTATTATAAAGGCATCCGTTTACATGTTTATTATTTTACTTTTACTTGATCATATTTAAAATTTACTATGGTGGCTAGTTGATTGCCATGTCTGAGTGATTAACAAAGATTAAGGTTTTGTTACAGAGTGGAGAAATGCCATGTACAACTGTGTGTTTCATTTTCAGGGCTAGCCGAAACCTTTCAGCATTCACCAACCACAAATTTAGAAGAAGAAAACAATAAAAGAGGCATTTTTATAAGAGAAAATTGAGGGAGTTTGGAAAATTTATTACATGAAAAGAATTAAAGGAAGCATCTTTATAAAGAGAAAATGATAAATAGGTTTTTATATAGTATAAAATTTAGGGTTGGAAAATTTATTACACATCAATGCATTTATAAAAATAAAACAATTAAAAGGGCATTTTTATAAGGAAAATATGATGGGTGTGTTGTAGTAAGAGAAAATGATAAATAGGTTTTTATATAGTTTAAAATTTAGGGTTGGAAAATTTATTACACATCAATGCATTCATAAGAAGAAAATAATTAAAAAGGCGTTTTTATAAGGAAAAGATGAAGGGTGTGATGCATTTTGAAGAAGAAAACAATTAAAAGGCCATTTTTATAAGGAAAAGATGATAGGTGTGTTGTAGTAAAACCAGAAAATTTTAGGAAATGAAAATTTACTAAACATGAATGAGTTCATAAGAAGAAAAAAAATTTAAAGGGGACATCATTATAAGGAGAAAATGATGGGTAGGTTATTGTATAGTTTACAAAATTTATTACTCATGAATGTGTTTACACACCATGTTATGGTTTTTTTCCCAAAATTACTTTGGAAAAACAATTAGTCACAATGATGCTTGGACTTTCTAGAACTTAAGCCTAAATGTTGGTTTCAATTTGTTGATGATAACTTTGTTGTTTGGCCTCATGACCATGTTGTTTTCAATTTGTTGATGATAACTTTGTTGTTTGGCCTCATGACCATCCCTCTTTGATCTCTTTCTTTAACCATCTTAATGACATTTCTCTTCCCTTTTTGGATGTTCTCATATCACATCAATTTGATGGTATCCTTATCCACCAAGTTTATAGGAAAAAGACTCGCATTGATAGATAACTTCATGTACATTCTCACCATCACCCATTGACCCAAAAAACCATCATTCTCAAAACTTTGGTTACTCAATCCATTCAAATATTTTCTCCCCATTTGTTTGAGAACGAAAAATCTCACCTTACGAAGGCCCTTGTGGCCAATGGTTAGCCAATATCTGAAATCAACAAAGCCTTTCACTTAGCCCACCATTCTAAATCTAAAATATTTTCTTCCTCTTCCCCACCCCTAACTCTCATTTCTCTTCCCTACATCTAAGGTACTACATATCATATTTCAAATATTTTGGCCAAAAAGAATATCAAAGCTCCTTTTAAACCCTATAAAAGTATTAATTAGTTGTTTAGAACTATGAAGGATAAATATGGCCCAATGCTTAGACAAGGAGTTTACCGAATTCCTTACTCATGTGGAAAATTATACATTGGTCAAACTGATAGATCTTTCAAAGCCCGCCTTAAGGAACATATAATGGACAAATTACGTAACATCTCCAAGTTAGTTATTGTTTAACACTCCCACACTTCTAAACACCTCATTTGATTTGACCAAGTTGTAATTATTGCATCAACACCCTATCATTCCTCTCATATCATTCGAGAAACATTGGAAATTGAAAAACATATTAATAATTTTAATCCTCAAGATGACTACAAACTTTGCCAATTCTGGAACCCCATCATTAAGAATTTGTTTCTTGGATTCTTGTAAATGTTATTTACTTGTAGTTGGATTTTATCCCCACACTTTTGATTTTCCTCATTTAAACCTTTTATCCCTCTTTATTTTCCTAGCTTGAACTTTTACTATTCTAAAAAATTTTAAATTTTTGAAATTTTATTTTTGATTTTGTTTACAATTTTAGTTTCTCCCTTTTTATTATATTGCAATATATAACTATTATTTTTACACAATGGTTCCTTGATTATTTTAAATTTTATTTTCATTTTATCAATGATGATGATGATTAACGTCCACTAAGACCAAATTGGTCTATTGGACCTTAAGAGGGTAAGTGATTACTTGCGTTTCTTTACAATTTTGTTTCTATGCTCGAAAATCATTAAGAGAATCTTTCCAAGATCACCTTACTTTTGTTGAGTTAAGAGGTTAGGAAGGTTGGTTGTGTGAAAATTATTTTGAAAATGAGATCTAATATGGGTATAGGCTGGACAATCTAAGAGAAAGTACTTTTCATCTTCAACCTTCTTAGTGTCACAAAGGTGACACACTCTTTCATCCCATGGCATTTTAGGAATTGACTAACACCTAGTTTCACTATGGAGCTCATGAGAATTTGTTCTTATCTTAGCAATTCTTATTTTTTTCTTTACACTTGGAAAAACATATACATAATTTTGATCTTCTAGATTAGGGTTTATTACATCCTTATAACACCTTAATTTTCTTTTTTCCTCTAACTCTTTATCACACCACATTTTCTCCTTAAATTTTTATTTGATGTTTTTTTTAATAGTATCTTTATTCTGCAAAATGGTGTCTTCCATGATTCCCCAATAGTTTATCCAATACTGGGCTTCTTTATGCCATCCTCGCTTGAGTCGATGGTGGTTATGACTCGATTTTGAAGCAACTTTAGGAAGCCTCTTGTCTTCCATGTTGTTTAACTCGTTCTTATACATTAGGTATTTAGTCATAGCCATTCTCTCAATGGGGGAGAGGCTTGTTTCTAAGAGGAGGATGGGATAGGGCGTATTTCCTTTAATTTTGATATTATAGGTTATAAAGTTCTTTTGTATTTTCTCTATCTTTCTCCAGGATTCACGAGAGATACTATAGCCCCATACTTCACATCCATAAAGAATAACAAGTGTAACAAGAGTCTCAAAGAGGATTTTCTTCTTATCCAAACTCTAAACATCATCTGATTTACAATTGTCTTCAAGCCCATAATAATCTTTACATCCCCCAACAATCCTTTTCTCAATGCTATAATTCCAATTGAGTTTGTGGTGAATATCAATTCCAAGATATTTATACAAAGTCACTTCCTCCAAGTTGTTGTTTTCATATACGAAGGTATCATAAGGGATCTTATTGGATTTAATAATCACAACCTTAGGCTTCTCAGTATTAACAGTCATACCCATATTTGAGAAAAAATCCTTGAGGATTATTAGTTGGTTTTCAAGATCATGGGGACTCCTTGCCATAAGAACAATATCATCGACATAAAGAATAAGATCGATGACTATACCAGTGAGAGTAGGGCTGACACAATTTTTATTTTTCCAAGCAATCTTCTAACTTGTCAATGTATATGCCAAAAAGCGTAAGGGACAAGGGAAAACTTTGTTTGACTCCGATATTGCAGTTAATCTCTTCTGACCACCCCTTAGTTTTTTTAAACTTAGCAATAATTTTCTCATACATCCTTATTGCATCAACCCTCAACTCGATAGACACTTTTATCTCTTCCAACCTATTCCAAAGGTTTTTCCTAGGAACCTTGTCAAAATCTTTTCTAAAGTCAACAAATCAACAAAAAAGATTGGTTTTAGTATTGTTGAACTCCTCTGCAATGATCCTAAAAGTAACAAGATGGTCCATAGTTGAATGATATCTCCTAATCCCAGCTTGGCCTTTAGCTCTTTTACCATGAATTTCTAGCCAAAGACTAATCTTCTTTTCCAAAATAATTCCATAAATCTTGGCTAAAATAGGGATAATCATAATGGTCCTATAATTAGAGGGAATGTTTCTATCCCCTTTTTTAAAAATAGGAACAATGAGGCTTTGTGTCTAGGGTTTAGGGAATCCTTGCTTGAATGATAAATTGAAGAGCTTGTGTATGTGAGGGATAAGGATAGGCCCTCCGATTTTAATTTTTTTAGCTTGGTGGCCTTCAGTGTCCTTAACTTTCCCATTTGCAAGCTGCTAGCCTTCAATGTCCTCAACTTTCCCATTTGCAAGCTGCTTAACCCCGAACTCTATGTCATCTAAAGAAAAAAATTATTCCTTTGCAGGGACAATAGGAATGATGTCCATGGCATTAGGGAACTCGTAAAGACTTTTAAGGTAGGAATTCCAGTCCCTTAAGGGAATCCTATTATTTTCTTTAGTGTTGCAGTTTAGAATTTGGCTCCAGAACTTCTTAGGATCTAGCTTATATAGTTGTGAAAGTTGCTCTTGCCTTTTATTGATATAGTACCTTTTTTTCCTTTTAATTAGGGCTTTGTACGTATTGATCTTATCGAGTTTTAAGGACTCATTAGAAGCATCCCTAATGGATTTCCTAGCAATTTTATATTCTTTATCATACCAAGGGTTGGTCGTTCTATTATTCTTTTTATAGGACACCTCAAAAGAGAACTTGTTAATAGAAGTGGAAAGGGTAGTTGTAAAATTATGATAGACTTCTTCAATGTTGTCCTTATAAGTTAGGAGATTTAATTTACTATTTAAATCCTTTAAGAAAATGTCAACTTTACTTTTGTCAAAGTGAAAATTCCTTTGATTATCATAATTATCTTCAATGGCGCTCCTATGCATGGAAAAGTTTAGAGTTAAGGTTAAAGGTTTATGATCAGAGTCAGGCTCATGGTCATTTAAAAGGTCAAAAGTTGCTATTTGGTTGGAAACGAGGATATCGGATATCACATAATCTACAACACTATTACCTAGCCCATGAATATAAGTCATATGGTTGGAGTTTGGTCACTTCATTACTCCATTGCATATTATTAGGTCTTGAGAGTTGCAGAGCTTGACCAAATTGGTACCAAACAAATTCTCAATTAGGTCTTGAGAGTTGCAGAGCTTGACCAAATTGGTACCAAACAAATTCTCAATTAGGTCTTTAGAGCTTCTTTTGTAGCTATTAGATAAAACAAGGTCCTCATCTAGCCATAAAGGATTATGGTTGGAATCAATACTTAAAAGAGTAGCTTGTTCAGTTGCAGTCCTAGCATTCAAGTCTCCTAGCATGAGGATATTACCTTCATTTTTCAAACTATAAATACTTTGTTCTAAATTATTATAGGTACAATTGTTATCTAGATTGTTTTTCTTATAAAAATTAGAATTAATATGTGCAAAATAACAAATTTCCATATACATATTCTTAGCATTGGTGTTTGAAATTTCTATCCAAATGTACTGATTGAGAGGGCCAATCTTATGAACTTGAATGTGAGGAGAAGTGCTCTTTATAATATAACAAACTATGCTTCCTATCCCTCTATGGTGGGATTTTTTGTTCCCTGATGACCACAAGACAAATCTGTCTATGTTAGGGACTTTAGAATCCTCATGCTCCCAAGTTTCAACTAGACAGATAATATCAATATCACTCGGTATCCAACTTATCATAGGACCTTTGCACCATGGAAACCCATGATAGTTCCAAAAAAGGATCTCGAGTGTCCCAAATTCCTATTTACTATTGTCCTTCTGGTCTCTATCCCTAATAATAGCTTTTCAATTTCTAATTATTTCCCATTTTCCTTCTTTCCTAGCTTCTTTTACCTTTTGAACCCCCTTCCTTAATTCAACTTGGTCTTTAGGAATGAGGTCTTCATTTATAAATATTCCTGACCCTTTTAATCTCAAAGATTTACTAACTATGTTATCTTTATGGTCATTACAACTTACTTTGACACGGATCAACCTATCTTTGTGATCAATTATTTTTCCTAGCCCCTTTGCTTCTATGAGGTAAGTTGTATCAATTTGTGATTTATTATTTAATTCTTCTTTTATTTCTAGCGTATCCTCCTCTCGTTGTTCTTTTATACCAAAAAATATGAGGTTCAAGGCTCTTTTGTTACGCTCATGGTCCAGTTCGATTAGCTTATTCATTTCCTCTTTGATGTGTTTGATATCCAATTTGTTTTCCATATTACCGATGGTCAAATTGTTGGTTAGTTTTTCTTCTAGCTCTTTAATCCTATCTCTCAAGTTGTCATTTTCTTCAACCCCTCCTTCTTGGGTTGATTGTTTATGTTTTTCCATTTCTTGAATCCTATCCTTCATTGTTTGCAATTCACACTTGAACCCTAAGAATCTATCCTCTATTTGAGTTTGAATGGTATCTTTATTTATTTTTATCAATCATTGCCTCTAGCTCTATTTGGAGTTTTAAGTCTCTTTCTTCACTCCTTTGTTCTAGTGATTCTAACTCTATTTGGATTTTGGCATCTCTCTCTTCTCTCCTTTTTTCTATTGATTCCATATAATCGTAAAGGATCTCTACAGTGATTTTGGGGGGCCTCCCCCTATTAAGATGAATTTTTGGAATAGGTGGTGGAGTGCTCATATTGAAAAGAAGAGAAAAAAAAATGTAACAATTATTATTTGGATTGACTTTAAAAATAGATTGTTATTTTTATTTTTTATTAATTGATAATAATGATATTAATTATAATCTCTCAAATTAGCTTTTACTTATGAAACTTAAAAGAAAAAATAAATAAAAAATATTTAAATCTCTTTACTTTACAGAGATTATTATGGGAAAAAAAGGTAAAAACCAAAGAGAGGTATTATTCCAGTTTAAAATTGTAGAGATATAATTTCAAAAGGATAGAGAAGCATTATTCCCATTCAAAACCACATAGAAGTATTATTCCCCTTCAAAACCCCATAGATATAATTTCAAAACCCTTGCAATATATAACAATTATTTATTTTTACACAATGTTTCCTTGATTATTTTAACTTTTGTTTTTCATTATTTTTTTTTTTATCTTGGTATTATATAGTAATGAATAACTACTATTTTTAGTTTTTCATTATTTTAATCATTTTTCATAATGGTTTTTTGATAATTTACTTTTATTTTACAATGGTTATCTATTTTTACTCTTTAAATCTTAAACCCATCTCTCTTTTATATTATTATTTGAGTCTTATGTCTTTGATGATGGGTGGAGTGTACACTCAAAACTTTAAACATTTCAAAATATCATACATATTTTATCTTAGAAAATTAGATTTTACTTTCACAAAATTTATAATTTTTTATTTATAAAAAAAAGATTACTGCGTGTTTGGAATTAAAACATCTTTTCAATATAAATACAAATACAAAATAAAACAAAGTATCTTATATAAAAAAATTATTATTTCAATTTAAAAAAAAAATAATTAATGGATAAAAATATTAATAATAAAAGACATTAAAACTAAAAACACAAACATTTAATTTATATTGTTACTTTGGTTAATGATTAATGAATTAAATGATGAAACAATAATTAATAATTATTTAGAAAATTTAGAAAATGTAAAAATCTAAATGATATAATATTGTTAAAACAACTTCCAGTATAATCTTGAAAACAATTAATGATTACTGATTACGAATTTCATGTAGAAGAGGGACATGAAATCATATTAGGATATGTGCACGAATTTTCTAATGATTCACATACATTAAAACAATATGAATTGAAAATAATATTGTGGTTTTAATAGAAACAATTGGTACATGAAAAAATATATTTCGTGTTGAAAATCTTTTATAAAAATCCATTCATTTTTATTGTCTGTGATTATGAATTGCATGTAGAAGAGGGACATGAAATCATAGTAGGATATGTGCATGAATTTTCTAATAATTCACATACATTAAAGTAATATAAATTGAAAATAATAAAGTAATATAAATTGAAAATAATAATGTAGTTTTAATAATAAAAAAATTGGTACATGAAATCATAGAGGATATGTACATGCATTTTTTAATGATTTATATATTAAAGTAATATAAATTGAAAATAATAATTTAGTTTTAATAAAAAAAATTGGGAGATGATAATGATTAATGTTTATTTAGATTAATTAAATCTATTATGCATTATTTATTTCTTATAAAATTATACAAAGTTCGAGTAATATTTTTGTTAATAGATTTAATTTGCTAATAAAATTTGGATTTGATTTTGTTTAAAGATTAGAAAATTATATAAAATTAATTTTGATTTTTCAAAATTAATAATATTAATGAAAAGAGAAAATTAGAAAAATATATTATATTTATTTTAAATTAAAAATATTAAAAAAATGTATTTATGTGTGAGGGAAATGATGATTATGCTTAGACAATAATATTTAACCACATATTATATAAGAATTATTTATAATGGTATCTCTCGGGGGAAGTAATGGATAGGTAATTGAGAATTTAGTTTTCAATTTCGTCTCTTAATTCTGTGATAAGCGAACATGGAGAACCTTGTATCTTGAATTTTGGATGGTGATTTTTCGATGAACAAACATGGACTTGACTTTTGAACAATGGGAATTAAGGATCAAGTGTTTCAATATTATATAAAAATGGAATAAAGGAATATAACTTGGATATGTGTTTGAAGTTGTATTAAAAATGTTCAAAATAGAAAAATGATACTTGGATATGGGTTTGAAGTTGTGTTAAAAATGTTTAAAATAGAAAAATGATAACCATGAAGACTTCATATTAGATAAAATATTTTTTAAAATTATAAAAAAATAATATTTTTTTTTAGATTTTTTAATTTATAAAAATAATATTTATTTATAAAAATATTTATAACAAATTTAAATATTATTAACTAATACAAATAAAATTCATAAATTGAAAAAATAAATTTTATTTATAAGTTATTCAATTATAAGAAAATATAACAAATAAAAATTTTTATTATAATTTGATTTTATAGATATAAAGTGACTTCGTAGTCATCATCAAACATTTTTATGAATTTAAAAATTATATTTTAATTTATTATATATATATTTCATTAGTCATCATCATACAGTTTGAGTGGGTCTAATGGTTAAGAACATGTATTTCTTCTTAAGAGGTCATAAGTTCAAATCTAGGTATATTCTTATAAAGAGATAAAAATAGATATATTGACTATAACAAAGCATTACACACATACATAAGAATTGGTTCACAAGAACAAAACCATTAAATGAAACATTTTTGTTAGAGAAAATGATGGATAGGTTATTGCATAGCTTACCAATTTTAGGGATTGGAAATTTTACTACACTATAGTATTGATAAGAAAAAAACAATTAAAGAGACACTTCTATAAAGTTTCAATAGTATTTTGGTTAATAAATCTAGTTTATTTAAAAATTTAAAAATTTATAGTTATTCAAAATCAATGATATATTTTGATTAATAAATCTAGTTTATTTGAAAATTATATAAAATATTTGGAAATTTTTAAAATCAATGATATTATTATATATTAGAAATTTATAAAAATATATTAAATTTTTTTCTCCATTTTAAAATTAGATAAAAATATTAAAAATTAATCTATATATCTATATGTGGAAGAGAAGATCATTTTGTTTAGAGAACGGTATTTAAATAAATATATAAATAAATATATATATATATATATATATATATATATATATATATATATATATATATATATATATATATATATATGAACGACAATGGATTTAATAGTTATATTTTCTTTTAAGTAATCATAGATTCAAATCCAAAGATTAAGATATATACATCATATATTTTAATAGTCAAATCCTTGGATCATCTCATATCTATTTTCTTCAATAAAAGGATGATAATTATTATTATTAATTATATTTCAATAAAATTTTAGAATTAATTATTATTATTATTGTTTTTAGGGAATAACTTTTGGATACTAGAATGTTACCTAGGATAAACCAAATTTTGCATAAAGTTTAAGCTTTTTCGATAACATGCTCATTAAAAAACCAAACATATTATTTGCAAAAATTAAACCTAAGTAAGGGAAAACAACAGTAAACACAAACCATTCTCAATTGAGAATTAACTAGCACAGAATGCTTGCCATAAAACTTCTGTGGTAATTCGTAATCTGTCTGTGGTAATATGAAACGTTTGGTTGTACGGTTTAATTCTACTTAATTATTTAGACGTGACAATTACATATCCTTACAGTAATTTTTTAATGTGATTAGGTAAATGTTAAAAAATAAACATGTTAACGGATGATTTGATAAATGCAAGAAAGTTATAAACAATAAATCTGACCCATTAATTTTGGAGGACGACTAAGAATATGCCAGCATCTTCAATGCATAGCCATCAGATTAGGGTTTAAGGTTAAATAAAGTTAAAAGATCATTAATTGTGCCCATTACCAATAGGTGTACACCTTTCAGCGTAATTACTATTAATATTAATTAATAAAACTTTAAAATTAAATTATTATTAATAATTACATCTCCGTACACTCTTTAATTTTATCATGAGCGAAGATTGACAACAATGTTTGTTGACTTTTGGACGATGATATCGCGAGGAACGAACATCGAGAACATATTTCAAAATAATGTGAGAATGAGATGAAGTTATATACTTCGGATATGCTGCTGGAGGTACGTTTGACGACGAAATGTGAGAGGAACATTTATATTTGTATATATTTTAGGAGTATATATGTTAGGACTCCGTTGTACATAAACTCGTTGACAGAGATACGTTCATGCTCAGCTCTCAGTTCCATCGAATGACAACTAAATAAGGGAGGGATCTCATGCATTTTTACTGTCGTCGAATCGACTGTGTTATTTCGCCCGCTTTTTCACGTTTCAGACCGTC